>CM077287.1:8635915-8753415 GCA_039654925.1 Anguilla pacifica | reverse complement strand
ATGGGGACCCAAAGCTGGGGTAGGAATACGATGCTGATTGTTTTTCGCTTGTGATTCTTTGCTCACGTGTGTTAAACCCTTTAATGGTATGAGGTCATAAATATCATAATGTGATCATAATGTTCTTATCTGAACGTTCTACTGCTGATGTGACAATCACTACTGGTAACTGAAAGCAATGGAGTTCTAGAACACTGCTTTAGAATTTTTAAAAAATAACATTCCAAAAAGTCTACTCTTCAAAGGGTATTAAAGGGGCCAGAGAGTGCGAAGTTCTGAACATGAAGTGAAAGGCCCTCTTTTTTTAATTGTTTTTTTGCTTTTTGATTTCCTTTTCCTGTCGTGAGGTGTCGGGCTGCTGTCTGTTCCTCTCCCCACCGCGAAAAAGCGCTACCTGCCCCCTCGATACACCCTCACCCACCCTGTACCCCCCACCCCACATCAAAGGCCATCAATCTCACGCGGTACAGGGGGAAAGGCAAATATTTAGAGAAGGCCGAAGCTCCCATAAATCTGCTGCAGGAGAGAAAGGGGGGAACCCAATACAGCAGTAGCCCCCCCTGCCAAACTCCCTAAACAGTCCTTAGTCCTCTTAGGCTTCAGAGTTAAAGCCAAACTGCCAGTGACACCCAGAAAAATAACACAGCAGAAAGAGAGAGGGAGAAGCCCCCTGTCCCAGTGTGAACACACACACACACACGCACACATACACACATGAACACACACACACACACACACACATGAACGCACACACACGCATATGAACACATACACACACAAACGATTCACACACACGCACACATGCGTACATGAACACACATGCACACACACACACACGCACATGAACACACACACACAAACGATTCACACACACACACACACACACACACACACACATGAACACACACACACGCAAATTACACACACACATGCACATGAACACATACACACACACACACGAATGATACACACACGCACACGCACACACACACGCACACACACACACACACACACACACACACACACACATGAACACACACACACGCAAATTACACACACACATGCACATGAACACATACACACACACACACGAATGATACACACACGCACACGCACACACACACGCACACACACACACACACACACACACACAAGCACGCATATGATTCCCCGTTCCCGATCCCTTTGGTCCTCTCGAGTGAAACTCTAATATATTAGCCAGTATTTGTGTCCCCTTTTCATTTCAAAACAATGCGCCACTCCAGCAATAAAGGAGGGAACTCCGCGCGCCGACAGGTCAGGGTTGAAAGGTCACCCGGGGAGTAAATTGAGGGCAGGTGAACCGCGCGAACGAGGCACGGCCTATTTATAGGAGAAAAGGCAGCGGGCGGAACAAAAGGGGCACTTCTGAACGGTGCGAGCGCACGGGCGAATACCCGGGCGTTTAGTGCCATTCACCGGCCCGAGTGTCCCGTCATTCAGGCCGTCCCCGCTGGTGACGGATAATGAATGTGCTCTTTAGCGGGGCGGACGCGGCGCGAGAGAAACACACAAAAATCCGACACCTCCAAAGGCACTTGGCGTGTTTTCGGTTAAGGAGAGGCCATTACCGTTTTGTGCATATGCCTTCACACTCTGCCCACCCAGGACGAGGAGAGGTCCTCTCCCAGCACACACACACTCACACACGCACACACACACACACATGCACACATATCATTTACACGCACACACACACATACATCATTTACACACACACACACACAGACACATATCATTTACACACACATACACACACATATAATTTACACACACACACACATATAGTTTACATACACACACACACACACACACATATCATTTACACGTACACATACACACACACACACACACACACACATATCATTTACACGCACACACATATCATTTATACACTCACATATTTACAAACACACACACACACACACACACACACACATCATTTACACACACACATATACACACACACATCATTTATACACTCACATATTTACAAACACACACATATTATTTACACGCACACATATTTACAAACACACACACACACATACACACACATAATTTGTACGCACAAATATTTACAAACATGCACACACACACATACACACACACACATAAACACCATTCAAACACACACATATTTACCAACAGACATATTCACACACACAAACACAATTTATACACATATATTTACAAAAAACATACACACAAAGATACTCTTATACACACACATATTCACATAGACACTCACAGACATACACACACACACACACACACATACACACATTCTTACACACACACACACACACACACACACACAGACACACATGCACAAATCCTCTCTCCATACCTCTGGAGAGAGGTGCCTGCACCTATGGGAGCTTTAGCCCCAGGCAGCCAGCTGTCAGGTTGGGGGGTGCGGGTGTGGGTGCGGGTGGGGGTGGGGATGGGGGTTGAAGCAGCTGGGATCACGGGGGGGGAGTCCATACGACGCTCGGCTCGCAGACTCTCCCTGGTCTGCAGGTCGTATTGATCTCCGCGCGCTACGCCTCACAGCCCAGACCGACTGACAGACTGCAGGATTGACTGAACCGTCCCCATGGGCGGCGGGGGGTGGAGACAGAGACATACCGCCACACAATGCCAGCCGGGCGCGGCCATATTCATGAGACGGGCGCAGAGGGGTGGGGAGGGGATGGGGGGGGAGAGGGGATGGGGGGGGCTGGCACAGCCGCTCCTGTCCAAACACCGCCACCCCTCCCTGACGCTCGTCTCCCATTGGCCGAGTCTGTTGGCGCTCGGGCGCCGCCCGGCTCGCGTGAAATGCCACGTCCCGGCAGACCAGCCCCGCCCTCTCCCGCGCGCGTGTCGATATCGCCGCTTCATCCCGCTACCCTTTCGCACTCTCTCTTTTCTCTCCCTCCGCTGGCGTCCACACGACTCCCCTCATCCTTGCCTGTGGTTTTTTTTTTTCTATCCGCCCTTCCTCTGTCCCCTCCGTCTGGTCTTTCTCTTCCTCCTCCCCGTCTTCCTCCCCGCCCGCCGCGGCTCTTGTGTGGCCCGGGAAAGGGAGCGGTCGCACTTCCTCTGCGTTTGACACCGGGGGCCTTCCTGTGCAGGGGGCGAGCCGGGCCCCAGGTCTCACGGGAACGGGGCTGTCCGGAGTTGTGCCTGATGAAATTTCACACCTAATCCACCGGGCCTGTAAAGCACACAAGCGCGTGTGTGTGTGTGCGTGTGTGTGTGCGCGTGTGTGTGTGCGCGTGTTGTATACATGTGGGTGTTGTGTTGAGTGTACGTGCCCGAGTATATGAATAGGCTTGTGTTTTAATGTGTCAATGTATTTGTGGTTCTGTGTAAGCGTGTGTGTGAACGCGTGTGGGTTTGTTATGTCTTGCTGTGTATTTCTGTGTGTGTGGGCAGCTCAGGTGTCTACCGTGTTGCATCTCTGTTCACCAGGACAGAACGCCTCGTGCATGCCCACACAGTCACACTCGCGGTCGCAGTCGTAGTTACAGGTACAGTTGCAGTCGCAGACGTAGTCGGAGTTGCAGTCATAGTCGCAGTTGCAGTCACAATCACAGTCACAGTCACAATCACAGTCACAATTGCAGTCACAATCACAGTCACAATCACAATCACAGTCACAGTCACAGTCACAATCACAATCGCAGTCACAATCACAGTAACAGTCACAGTCATAGTCACAATCACATCATAGTCACAGTCGCAGTCACAATCACAGTCGCAGTCACAGTCACAGTCACAGTCACAATCACAGTTACAATTGCAGTCACAATCACAGTCACAGTCACAATCACAATCACAGTCACAGTCACAATCACAATCACAATCGCAGTCACAATCACAGTCACAGTCACAGTCACAGTCATAGTCACAATCACATCATAGTCACAATCACAGTCACAGTCACAGTCACAGTCACAGTCATAGTCACAATCACATCATAGTCACAGTCACAATTGCAGTCACAATCACATCATAGTCACAGTCACAGTCACAATCGCAGTCACAATCACAGTCATAGTCACAGTCACAATCACAGTCACAGTCACAATCGCAGTCACAATCACAGTCACAGTTACAATCACAGGCACAGTCACAGTCGCAGTCACAGTCACAGTCACAGTCGCAGTCACTGGTGTTCTGTCTCGTCAGCTCAGTGATCAGCTTGCATCTGCAGGGCAGTGACACCGTTGCCCCCCCGCGTTGCGCGGGCGACCGTGGCGGGGCGGCAGTGCCCGGGTGGGGTGGGGGTGGGGGTGGGGGTGGGGGGTGAGAGCGGGGGGGCCTGTAATTGCATCTCGCTGATCCTAATGGCACATCTAAAGCCCCACCACTTCAGCAGACCTCCGCGTAGACACTGCCATTCAGGACTGCTCATTACCCATGACCCCCCTCGTTCCTTACCTCACTCAATACACACAGTCATACACACACGCACCTGAACACACACACACACACACACACCTGCACGGACACTCACACACGCACATACTCACACACCTGCACACACACGCACACACTCACACACCTGCATACACACTCACACATCTGAACACATGCACACACACACACACACACACACACATTCACGCACCTGAACACACACACACACCTGCACGGACACTCACACGCACATACTCACACACCTGCACACACACGCACACACTCACACACCTGCATACACACTCACACATCTGAACACATGCACACACACACACACACACATTCACACACCTGAACGCACACACACATATTCACACACGCTCACACACACACACACACACACACAAGCTGGAGAGAGCCACCCGCGCTCCGTCACCCTTGGCTCCGCCCCCCGCCATTGTCTCCCGGATTTAATTGGAGCGATGTTCCTCCATTGTGGGGCCCCACAGTGGCGGTTGGAGGGCTCCATTGTGGGGGTGAATGGGGGCAGGAGTGTTCATTAGGATCGGGGCTGAATGGGGTTTCCGGGGTACGCCACGGAGAGCGTCCTCCATGGAGGGTGAGACTGCACCCCCAAACAGACCCCCCCCCAAACAGACCCCCCGCCACACACACACCCACACACACACACACACACACGCACATGCACACACACACACGCACACACACGCACACACGCACACACGCACACACACACTCACACACACACACACACACTCACACACACACACACACGCACACACACACACACACACTCACACACACACACACACACCCCAGCCTGACGCTTGGCCCTGAATTTGTTGCACCACCCTTTCATTTCTTATTGGGTGGACTGAATCAGAGCAGAGGGGAGAGAAGAGAAGAAGAGGAGACGAGAAGAAGAGAGAAGAGGAGAAGAAGAGAGGAGAGGAGAGGAAGAGTGAAAGTGCGCCTCCTACCAGAAGTGCTTCTCTTCGGGCCTCTCTGTAACAGTACCATAACGTTCTCCACTGAGAGCCGGCTGTTCCGCCTCAGAAGGGGGGGTGTGTGTGGGGGGGGGATGGTCATAGGACGTCAGAAACATATCTGAAATACTTGAAGTCTTTTGATGGCGGGAAAAAAAAAATTATTTTAAACAGCCATTGAGAGACCGCCATGAATTGGACGTGTTATTAACTTGGCCCCCGCTCTCTAAGACGCTCGACGGTAGGGCAGCGACAAAATCTGCTTTTCCAGAGGCTGAGAAGAGCCAGCTATGGACCCAGGCCGCCTCCTCTCAAACCAGGGTAGGGTGTGTATGTTCAGTACTGTAACTGCAGTGCTGGTGAGATACCCAATGCGTATAGGGCCCCACCTCCCGTAACAGGGCCACTCCTTGGCTTCTTACTACTGTTCCACTGTTTGAACCTTCCCTGCCCAGTCCGCAGTCAAACCCTCCCATCACCAGTTCACAATAAACCCCCCCCCCCCCCCCCCACCTCGGTCCACAATCCAAACCCCCGCCCCCCTCCTCTCTGGCCTGCAATGACACCGCCCCCCTACCCCCCCCCCCCACACCATCCCCAAGTCCGTCATCACAATCCTCATCTCCCAGTCTGCAATCGCAATCACTCCCGAACTTTGGCTCAGGACCAACCAAAAAGTTATGGGTGGTCTTGTGTAACTGCTGACACCGCCACAATTTGAGGACAGTCCTGCGAATCATGTCCCTAACCAAGGCACTATCAGAATGTGGGAAGTCATTTTGTTTTTGAAGTATTAACAAAAATAGGCGTTGCTTTTAAAATTCTGAGTAATCTGCTTATCTGATTTATTTTGGTATCTAAAGGGCCTCCTGTATGTACGGGGGGGACAGTCACATTTGGGGGGTCTACAAAACATCGATTTTTCTGACATGCACCCATGCCTCCCGTTTAGTTGATAATAAATTATTTACCTTCCATATAACAGCTGGATTCATCCAGTGCAGCATTTTATACGCGGTATATTAAAGGCGTATTAAAAACAAACCAGTCGCTGCGGCTGAGAGTAGCGTGACCCTAGTGACCGAAGGGCTCGTCGATAACTCCCCAGCGCTGGGAAGGAGGCGGTTTATCTCCTTACCGCTCGCGAGTGAAAACTCAACCGATCGACAAGGAAAAAAAACAAAAGAAAAGCCAGGTAGAAACAGGCTGCTATTAATAAAGCCAATTACCGCGGAGGAGAGGAAACGGCTTCTTCGTTTCTTCGACCGCCGGCAATTGGCTCCTCGCCAGGCGGCACTACAAAGTTCGCCACTTATCCCCGCCGCTGACCGAACTGTGCCGGGGTGGCCCTGCGTGTGTGTGTGTGTGCGTGTGTGTGTGAGTGTGCGTGTGTGTGCGCGTGTGTGCGTGTGTGTGTGCGCGTGTGTGTGTGTGTGCTTCATTTTTCCAGCTGAAGAGGACCCCCAGGGGGAATTACCTGCAGATTTAGGGATCGTTGACGGCAGTGGCTTTGTGGGGGCCGATACCTGCGCTTGCAGGCCGAGGGCTATTGGCCGACTGGTTTTTGTGAGAGTGCGTGAGTGAATGGTGCGTGTGTCCGGCAATGGATTAGTGACCTGTCCGGGGTGTAATTCCTACCTTCTGCCCAACAGGCAAATGACAGGCTGCAGGCTACGTTCAGCACTGAAGTAAAAACTATTTCAAAGAAATAAAATATAAAATACAACTCCATAATTACATTACATTACAGGCATTTAGCAGACGCTCTTATCCAGAGCGACTTACACAACTTTTTTACATAGCATTTTACATTGTATCCATTTAGACAGCTGGATAAATAAATAAGACAATGTAAGTGTAATATAAATCAATATAAATACAGGAATACAGAATAATATAATAAAAAAGCAGAAGTGAGACTGAGCCTAGGTCAGTAATAGAGCATTGCGTGGGGGAGAAGGGGCAGAAGGGGGGGGGGGGGGCAGTGCCAACAGGAAACTCTGTCACTCAAACGGCCTGAAAGTCTTCTCACCAGCACAGCTGATGATGTCATTTCCTCCAGCTCAAACAATCACCCGCCCCCCCCCCCCACACTTCCACACATCTCCTCCTTCCATTCACTTATTCACTCATTCAGTCCAATACCTCTATTTACATTTCCGCCACAAACAGCGCTGGAGTAGCCTCCCGCCATCGGCCCATATCCGCACTCGCCCACACTAACGCAGGCTCAGCGCTAACGCTACGATGACATCATCATCGACGAGGCTCCTGCAGGTCTCTGGTACATGTAAGGAGTGACATTTCTTTGGACGGCATTGCCGCGACGACGACACACACACACACGCGCGAACGCACGACCGGCTGCGTCGAAACGCCGGCGCGTGTCCGAGTTTCTAAAAGAGCGTGATTCATACGCCCGGCGCAGTGCCGTAAACACACTTCAGACGGACACACACACACACACACACACACACACACACGCGCACGCACGCACACGCAGCTTTTCCCTTTTCTCCGCGTGTTTGTTTTTTTCTGCCAGCGCTGTTATGAAGTAAAGCCGGCGGACGGAACTGCGTCTCTGCGTGCTAACGCTAACGCTAACACTGATTCCTCACCGCGCAGGTAAACATGAGCATGAGTGGCTGTTCAGGCCATTAATCATACTTATTGCCACACACACCATTTTACTGTCTCTCACACAAACACACACACACGCACACACACAGAAACACACACACAGACACACTACCATACTTTCTTTAATGTACCATTACACTCACACCATCAAACCCTCTCACACACATAATTATACTCTCTCTCTCACACACACACACACACACCACTATACTGCCTCACATATACCATTACACTCACACCAACACACCATCATACCCTCTCACACACAATTATACACTCTCTCTCTCTCTCTCACACACACACACACACACACATGCCACTACACTCTCTCACATACACCATTACACTCACACCAACACACCATCATATCCTCTCACACACAATTATACTCTAACTCTCTCTCTCAGACACACACACATACAGACACGCACACAAGTGTACACAAGCCTTCACACATACTACACACATGCATGCACATGCACGTAAGCATGTGCACACACATGCATTCACACACACGCGTGTGCATGCACAGGGCAGACAGTGTAATTCGGCGTGTGGACAGGTCTGGATGACAGCAGGCACCTTGCCCTGTTTATCGCCGTCTTCATCTCCTGCTCGTGTGATTGGCTCCTTGGTCCTTGCCCCCCAGCGACAGACCAAACCCCCCCGCCCCCCACCCCCCCCTCGCCCCTTTCCTGTTTAGCCTGGGCGTCTGCAGAGCAGTAAACAGAGGGGCCCGCCACTGCTGGGGTGACAATCCAAGGGGGTGGGATGGTTTTCGTCCCCCCAAAAGACTCCAAACCCTCTAAAACGAAACTCACAACGTTCCAGCACCGACAGAGGGAGGAAGCACTGGGGGAACAGCACCATACCCCCCCCCCCCACCCCCCCCACCCCCGCCCAAACCCAGTGCTCTCTCTCACAGATCTAAGGAAACATCACCTACGACGTAATGACTGCAGGGAAGGAGCGGAGTGTCTTTCACAGCTGTCATGCCTCGAGGAAGCCACTTAAAAATACTCACTCAGCCTCACACAGTAAAAGTCCACTTAAGCAAGGCTTTCAGAGCTGCAGTGTTATTGAGTTTGGACAGCATCGGAACGGAAGGCTAGAACGAGCGATCATCGCAGACTATTCACATCAACCACTGCGTCAAAAACCTCTTTGGACCGTTTCAAAGTTTCAAAGCGCAGAATCGCAGAGCTCTGCTCCGTCGGTCGCAAATCATCGCCGCGTCATTTTTTTACGCAACGCGCCGAGCGCTGAGCGAAATGACTTTTATCAAGACGCATTAAAACTAACGTTGATAGCAATACAGATTACCGCTAATGATATGATATGGAACCTGAATGTTCCAAACGCTTATCTCAGAATGAGAAGGGGGGGGGGGTGCTTGGGGGATGGGGTGCTTGGTGGTTGTTTCGTTTTAAAAAAAATTGAAATTATAGCCCAATGACGATCAGCACTGGCTGTTCAAATGTCTTCCACTTGTGCATGAAACACACTCATACTTCACAAGGATATAAAACAAACTGCCGTATGAATTACTGTGTGTGTAGAACTTAAGCCCTGTACTGTAAAATTTGGAAGTGACCCTTATAGAAATGGAATGTATTGCAATATATTGTAAATTCTTATATAACATTATGATAGATATAATTTGCAGAAAAATATTATTTCACAGAAAGAAAAAAACCATAATATACCCAAATACCTGAAAGTGGTTATGATTAATGTGTTTGTTCATATATTGTGAAGTATTTGAGTAGATTCCATTTCTGTTAAGGTACCATCATAAAAACTGCATTAACGGGAAGAACTGAGGGTTTTTACCCAAATTCAACCTGTTTAAGTGTAGCAGCGCGATAGCTGGGAGGACTAGGCAGTGGAGCGGCTGAGGACAGATGGCAATAATGACTGCCATTAAAGAGGCTCGGAAGTCACAGCAACAGCGCATTTCCTGAAACTGCGCCAACCGCCTGTTTCTCAGCTGTTTTGCATAAAGTTCTCGGTTTGTTTTCGTTTTGTTTTTTTTTCTGTCGGCGTACACAGTGAAATAACCAGGGAGAGACGTCACAGCGCCACACACCGCCATTCCAGAACTCTGACATCAGAGGATTCTGGCCGAACAAACGTTTCCCCGGTAACCACGCTGCTCCAAGGGTGCTGTATGGCAGGAGCCTGCGCTGATGGAGTGTGCAGCATTGGTGTGCAAACACACACACACACACGCACACAGACACACACATGCACAGACACACACACACACGCACGCACACACAGACACACACACACATGCACAGACACACACTCACACACGCGCGCGCGCGCACACGCACACAGACACACGCACACACACACACATGCACACACAGACACACACATACTCACACACACACACGCGTGCGCGCGCGCACACACACACGCACACACACGCGCAGGTTCAGGACCCGTTCCACTGCAAGTGTAGGAAAGCCTTCCTCTGAAAAGCCCTGGCATGGCCGCCCTTCTTCACAGCATCTGGAGGAACCTCTGGCAGGGAGACGGAGACGAAGAGGAAGAGGAGGACAGAGAGAGGGTGGTGAAGTCCAGCTGTGTCCCATTAAGGTTTGACCACATGTGTTGGGAGTGGCGGGGGTGGGTGGGGGGGTGAGGGGGTAGGGGGAGGAAGCGCTCGGAGGGATGCGTTTCGGGCTGGACTCTGCACCTTTATTGAACGGGGAGTGCTTTGACCATGAGGCCAGTCCAAACCCCCTCAAAAAAAATACCCCCCCCCCCCCACACCACCCCACACCCACTGCCCTCAGGCACACCAACGGCACTGCAGAATAAAACTATTAGAGAGAGAGAGAGAGAGAGAGAGAGATGGGGCCAGACCACCCAGATACAGCGGGTATAATGGCTACCAGGAGGATCCCCCCCCCCACCCAACCCTAAAATAGGAGAGCTGCAGCTGGGCAGGGAGAGACCAAGGAGAGAGGGACAGTGAGTGGAGGGGGGGGGGGGTTGAGAAAGGAGGGAAAGAGAAAAGGACAAAGGGAGGGAGAGAGAAAGTGAGTGAAACGAGCTGAGGGAGAGAGAGGCATGAGTGTAGATGGGAATATGTGAAAAGCATACATCTGTGCTTGTGTTAGTTGAGTGAGTGTGTGTGTGCGTGTATGTGTATGTGTGTGTGTGTGCTGTCCTGTATGTGATGTGTGTGTTTGTATGTGTGTGTGTGTGTGTATGTAGCCCTGTATGCAATGTGTGTATGTGTGCGTATGTAGTTCTGTATGTGATATGCATGTGTGTATGTATGTGATGTGTGTGTGTGTGTGTGTGTGTGTGTAGTCCTGTATGTAATGTGTGTGCGTGTAGTCCTGTATGTAATGTGTGTGTGTGTGTGTGTGTAGTCCCGTATGTAATGTGTGTGTGTGTGTGTGTAGTCCTGTGTGTGATGTGTGTGTGTGTGTGTGTGTAGTCCTGTATGTGATGTGTGTGTGTGTTTGTAGTCCTGTATGTAATGTGTGTGTGTGTGTGTAGTCCTGTATGTGATGTGTGTGTGTGTGTGTGTGTTTAGTCCTGCATGTAATGTGTGTGTGTGTAGTCCTGTATGTAATGTGTGTGTGTGTGTAGTCCTGTATGTAATGTGTGTGTGTGTGTAGTCCTGTATGTGATGTGTGTGTGTGTAGTCCTGTATATGTGAGTGTGTGTGTGTAGTCCTGTATGTAATGTGTGTGTGTGTGTGTGTGTGTGTGTGTAGTCCTGTATGTAATGTGTGTGTGTGTAGTCCTGTATGTAATGTGTGTGTGTGTGTGTGTGTGTGTGTGTGTAGTCCCGTGTGTAATGTGTGTGTGCATTACTGTGAGGACGGTGTGCAGGAGCGATACAGGGCTACAGGCCCAGCATAGCTCACATGCCTGCTGGGGCGTCTACATTTCAGCCGAGCGCTGCAAACGTCGGGGATATATGAGCACGGAATCCGAAACCTTCCCATCATGCCTTGCTCTCAGATGGACGGAGATACAAGCAAAATACAAATAAAAAATGACTATCATTACAAGCCCCTCTGCCAGAGGAAATAGCGGAGTGCTGGTGATTATCAGTCTGAATTCACACACACACACACACACACACACGCACACACAGACATATAAAACAGAATTCCTGTCATTGCTGTTCACCTTACCGTAAGAGCAGTGTTAATGAATCACATTTTTCAAATCTCTCGGGAGTGAGCGGCGAGCCTGGTCTGTGGCTCGCTGCGAAAATCTCATTCCATCACTAGCATGCTAGCATTCATCTGCGAACGAAGCATAAACTATAAGATTTAGATCTTTTAAATACTTAAACTATGCACATTAGGCTTACAGTCACTTTGAAACAGCTGCTCATGTTGGCAAAGCTGACTCCGCCTCCACAGTGGGAGGGGCCAAGGCAGCTCCTCCCACTGCGTATTATTATTATTATTATTATTATTATTATTATTATTAATAACCTTTATTTACCCAGGGGAACCCATTGAGACCAAGGTCTCATTTGCGATGGTGTCCTGGTTACAAACATTCATACAGTGATAGTATGAATTGTGTTCACTGAATGGCTGGAGGTACAGGTGGGTGGGCCTAAAATAAAGCTCATAAAGCTGCATCTCTTTGATTATTCATAAAGTTTCTCAGAGCAGTAGAGCTGATCAAAGTTAATGTGTTCAGTTATTTAGTTTGTGATAGATAAGCAGAGGGTAAACACTGGGGAAACCGCACCCCATATGAACTCCTCTCTCCAGGGTTTTTGACACACCTGTTCCTGGTTACGGTTATACACTCTGTTGCACGTCGCTCTGGATAAGAGCGTCTGCCAAATGCCTGTAATGTAATGTAACTCTGTCAATAAATGACACTTCATTCAATTCAAATTATTTGTATTGTATTTTCCACAGACATCGTTACAGAAGAGGCTTTACAGAAAAATAGGAAAACTGGGAATGGCTGAGCCTGACACATCCCCCCCCCCCCCAGCCAAAAGAAAATAGGCAAGATACAAGCCCCAACAATAACCCCCCCCCCGCCAAAATTGGAAGAATAAACACAGAATCAGTGGCAAGGACAAAAACTCATCATGGGGAATAAATCTTGAGAGGAACCCAGCTTTTTGGGGGACAGTTCCTTCTCCGGGCGTCAATAGTTAAACGGCGATGTGGAGGCAGTGGCGAGTCTATGGGAGCGAATAATAACCACCGCGGTTAGGCGGACTCTTACCTGAGGGAGCAAAAAAGCGGTCCGAACAGGGAAGCCCACATCGATACGCGAGCTGGGCCTAGAACATTCCGTGAGCGTCGCTGCACAGGTACATAACTCTGAATAACTGCCCGTGTCACGCTCCCCGAAATGAACGCCACAGGGACACACTAATTTCCCGCCTCGGCTGTTTTTTTTCTTTCTGTTTTTTTTTTTGTTTTTTTTTCAGACGTACAGCGGGGGGAGGGTGAAGGGGTTCCAGTGGTCGATTCGGAACAGTGGGAGTACCCCCCCCCCCGCACCATGTGCGCCATATCTCCCGCATTTGTTCTGAATTTCCATGTTTATCTTTCAGGCTCAGAGACAGGTTTAGGCGGGGGGGGGGGGGGGGGGGTTACGGTTGCGAAGGTCAGAGGTCATGCTGCGCACTAAATCAACTAACAAAAGGAGCAGTGCTGCGACTACACGGCGGTTACTGTTTGTACCGAATGCACAGCTTTGTTCAGTTTCGCTAATTTCACAGGTAATCGGCAAACAACATTCCAACATGGAGACTTGCAGACACTGCTGCAGCCGGGCTGAAATTTCTGACTGGTCTGTGAGCATACATTTCCGCCTGACGCTCAGGTTTATAACTCTGTTCCAATAAAAGACCCAGGAGTTATTTATTTTAAAAAAATAATAATAATTAACATTTTGAATCCCTGATTTTCACATTTTTTCCTAATATGGAATGTCAAAAAAGATTCATATCTCATCAGCGTGATGTCATCTGCCACCAAAGCTGGCCCTGTGGTTATAAGTGGCCTTGAGCAAGTATGCTAATTGGAGCCTCAGAGTACTCCGAAAATTTTTTAAAAACTTGAATTATGTGGCCCAGGGACGGTTGTGGCCCTAAACGACTGCACAAAATGTCTACGCAAGCTGGCGGCTCTGACTGTGACTCCTCTCCACTGGAGCCTGCGCTACCTGTCACTGCTTTATTTTCATCCCGCAGTCCACCAGTGGAACGGGGCTGGTGCAGTCACCACACAGGAGGAGTGCAATCTACGCGCAGCCAGCGCAGTCAGGCTGCCTGCGAGCATCCCATTGGCCAGGGATGTCTCCGTTTTTTTTTTTTTTTTTTCCCCCCCAGTTAAAACCTTTCCACCCTTGGCAACACTACAGCCAATCACATGACACCCCGCTGGGCTGCCAAGGCTGAAGCCGACACTGGCACTTTCAGGACTGCATACCAGACGCGCACCGAAAACCCAGTGTTTTAATAGGACGAGCCAACCGCCAATCCCAGCTTTCTTTTTTTTTTTTCTTTTTTTTTTGAGATTTAATACTTCAGCTATTCAGTCATTAAGGTGTTTTATAAAGGCAGGCCCTGAACTTTTCTCACTCGTAAAAAATAATATTTGTCTTTCCAACTGCACTGTGGACCACAAAGTCCTTCTGTTTTATTTTCATCACAGCCGTAAAACCACCTCCTTCTTCTCCAGTTCCCCTTTTCTCTGGGCGATTACCGTGTTCTTTACCTGAACTAAGAGAGTGGTGAGGGGAGGGGGGGTGAGAGCGAGGGGTGGGGGTGGGGGGGGGGTTTGAGTTTGTGCTGATCCTTGAGGAAGCACGCAACACTTAAGAGTAGAGGTCAAGGTTGCTTGAGATTGTGAGTGATTTTATGCTTTTTTAATGTCTCTGTAGTTCTCAAGGAGAAACCCTACGGATCTCGCGCTGGACTTAAGTTGACCTCGGAGCTACCAGTGACTCAACCCCAGCACGGGGGCTGGCTTCCTTTACCTACCGATGGCACAGAGCTGCAATTTCTGGGATTAATCCTCTGAAGAGTAGGTTTCTTGGAATGTTTTTATTCTTTTTCAAAATTGTACGTGTTCTAGAACTCCACTGCTTTCAATTGCCAGTAGTGATTGTGACATCAGCGCTAGAATGTCCAGTTAAGAGCATTCTAATCGCATATTTGTGACCTTAAACGGTTGAATTACTTGCAATGGCATCACTTGAAATCCAGTCAGTCAGCTGACAGGGCACTTACAAAAATAGAACACACCGCATAATAGTCCACAGTAAATACGTGGACTTGTTCTTTTTTTTTTTTTAGGAAAATATAACAGAGACTAGAAAGACTAAAGAGACTAAAAAAGAGTGCATATCACACGGTAAGCAAACACCACAAGAGCTAGATGATAATAATAATAATAATAATAATAATAATAATAATAATAATAATAATAATAATAATAATAATAATAAGCACAATATAAACACCACAAGGGAGGGTTGGTTTTTTATTCATTAGAAACATTGAAGCTAACTGCCTGGGGACTGCTGTGCTTAGGGGAGTTGTAGTAGGGGAATACTGGAACTGACTGCTCCAGGGGGTGGGGGGGAGGGGTGCTGGAGTATGTCCAAAAGGCCTTGACTAAACCGTTTGCTTTAGGAGGGGTTGGCCCACAATGACTGTATTTGCACAGGGCCTGAATTTCGTGCCCCGCCCCTGGCCCGTTCCACTATCGAGGGACGGGGACGGGGGGGGGGGGGGGGGGTGGCAGAGCCGCCTGACGAGGGAGTGGCGTGGGCGTGGCAGGGCACACAGGTCCGGTGGGAGTGGCTGGCGTGATCAGGGTCTGAAGACAGGAAGGGGTAGTGCCACGCGTGGCGTTACCATGACAGCGTGAGCGATGTGCACTGACTGCAGGCAGGCAGCCAACAGAAGGCGGGGCGGGAGTGTAGCATAATGGGTAAGGAGCTGGTCTTAAAGAACCTAAAGGTCGCAAGTTTGATTCCCAGGTAGGACGCTGCCGTTGTACCCCTGAGCAAAGGTACTTAACCTGCATTGCTTCAGCTGTCTAAATGGATGCAATGTAAATGCTATGTAAAAAATAAAAATAAAATAAAATAGCGTTGTGTCAGTCGCTCTGCATGAGAGTGTCTGATAAATGCCTGTAATGTAACGTTCAAAAGTGCCACAGCATGAGTCTGCAACCTCTTGGGTGAGGAAGGGGTGGATTCTACTGATGCTGTGCAAAATTATATATCATAATTGCATATGTAAAAACAATATTGTAATACCTGCACGTGGGAATTATTTGTATATTTGGCGATGCATTGTGAAATATCCTGATAATGTATTTTATTCTGTTTACAATTTTTTCTTGAAAACAGAATAGAGCAGGCAGCTGACTGTCAATTAAAGGATGAGAATTTAAAGAATCGTAATGGAGCAGCGAATTCAGACCTACTGCACATCATGCTCTGCTGGGCCACTTGTGTTCAACTAAACTACCACAACAAAGGCCATAGATGATGCACAAACAGGATCTAAACTGATGCTACCAGGTCTCACGTTTTCCCTGAGGGATGGTGGGGTGGGGGGGTGGGGGGGGGGGTACTTCAGCACTGTTATGTGCATGTCTTGGCCATTAATAAAGCATTAGTAAATTGTCTATAAGCCAAAACCCACTTATAGCTTTATGTTCCCGTGTTTTCATCTACAGGAGGGCTCTAACAGTCTGTGACATTAATGAATGAATTTTCAAGGGGGGGGGGGGGGGGGGCGGGAGAGGAAGGGGGGAAGGGGGGGGGTCTGGCAAATGTAGTCTCGTTATTTAATTATGACTAAGCCAAGGGAAGTGCCATCTGACTGGTCTCTAATGGTGCACTCCAGCTCTCTCCCCACGCTGCCCCCTTGAGGGAACGGTGATAACGAATCCAGCCAATTAGAGGGGAAATACAAGACGCCGCGGAGACCTGGAGAGGATTAGCATTGCTAATGATGAAGTGGCATTAGAGACTGGTGGAGAGGGAGAGAGAGAGAGAAAGAGAACGAGAGGAAGAGAGAGAGAGAGAGAGAGAGAGAGAGAGAGAGAGAGAGAGAGAGAGAGAGATTCCTTTAAAAATCTGAAATGCGTTGTGTTTTACATGGGTCCTGGAAAACATTATGGGGGGTGGGGGATGGGGGGGGTGTTCTATTCCATATTTTTGTTTTTCAGGCACAACCTCAGTTCCACCAAAGGCAGCGATGACTCATTTGTAGTATTTCCCACAATCAGTCTTTGAATAGCCGCACACACTCTCCCCTCCCTTCCTTTAAGAGCAAGTTGTTAAACGTGTTTACAAAATTACGAGATGTACAAAAACATATTCACTTTCAAAATACAGTGACAAAGCACATGAGGATTTACCTGCCTTGGGCCCGTTTTGCCAAGCGAAACATTTGTTTTGGACGGCCATTTTGTAAATATATAGCCAAAACATAAAACCGAATTGATATACAGTAGTCACATGCTACTTTACGGCTTGGAATACGAAGGCAAATAAATGTGCGTAGTGTTCGGACGTGTGCACATTGTGTCACTGCAAGAGTTTTGTATCAGCATTGTGTAGCATCTTTGTTGCCTAAAGTCTGCTCAGAGTAGAAAAAGCCATCAACTGTCTTTGCGTGTGTGTTTGTGTGTATGTGTGTGTGTGTGTGTGTGTGTATGTTTGTGCCTGTGTACGGGTGTGTGCGTGTGTGTGCGTGTGTTTATGTTTATGTTTACATGTATGTGTTTGTGTATGTGTATATATGTGTGTACAGCCAATGGGTGTGTGTGTGTGTGTATGTGTGTGTAACGCCAGTGGGTGTGTGTGTGCCTGTGTGTGTGTGTGTGTGTGTGTGTGCTCGCCTGTGGGTGTGTGTGTGTGTGAGTGTAACAGTGTGTGCATGAGTGTATGTTTTACAGCCATGAAACAGTATAGCGTAAGAATACATAAGATACAACATTTGGCTCAGACAGACTCCAATTAAACATTAACTCCTGTCCCCTCGTTAGAACTTTTACCACTCTGGTTGGAAGGCAGTAAATTCCTTACTCATGCGAAATCCCTCCCCGATCCCATATGTGTACATCACGCTAACCAGGTCAGGCTGTGGGGAGTATGGACAGTGTAAACTCAGCACCTAATCTCACCTCCACTATATGACTGCAGCTTCAAAACAAGAGCAACCACTGTGAGCGCTTTGCCCTTAACCTCGATTCATAACCACAACCACACCCAAACCTATCTGCACACACGCATGCGCACCAGCACGCATGCATGCACACACACGCGCGCACGCACGCACGCACGCACACACACATGCACACACACATGCACACGCACGCATACATGCACACACATGCACGCATGCATACGCACACACACACACTCATATGCGCACGCACACACACATGCACACACATGCTCACGCACGCATACATGCACACACATGCACGCATGCATACGCACACACACACACTCATATGCGCACGCACGCATACATGCACACACACGCACGCACGCACGCACGCACACATGCACACACATGCTCACGCACGCATACACGCACACACATGCACGCATGCATACGCACACACACACACTCATATGCGCACGCACACACACATGCACACACATGCTCACGCACGCATACATGCACGCACACTCACACACATGCTCACGTACGCATACATGCACGCACACTCACACACGCGCACGCACACACATGCCCGCATGCATACGCACACACACACACTCGCACGCATGCACACACACTCACATGCACACACACACACAGTTTAAAATATACTCTTATCAGATTACACAGTGACTCACAAAGGCACACAATCTTGAATGCCGCTGATCATATTTAACTTAAGCCATACACAGAAAACTTATCAGTGTTAAATCAACTCTGACAGAGAACGGAGATACAAGCCGTGGTGGCGCCCCCTAGCTGTACACAGAATACGCACACTGGGTACCTCAGCTACATTCAAATTTTTGAAATTCAACTGCCAGTAAACACTGAAAAAATAGTCTGTGTATCAATGTCTAAGATGCGTTTAATCTTGACGTTAAGTTAACGTTGTTTGGGAGCCAGTATCTGTGCGACAGTTACCGTTATTTGGGAGATGGTATCTAAGCGACAGTTACCGTTATTTGGGAGATGGTATCTAAGCGACAGTTACCGTTATTTGGGAGATGGTATCTAAGCGACAGTTACCGTTATTTGGGGGACGGTATCTAAGCGACAGTTACCGTTATTTAGGAGATGGTATCTATGCGATAGTTACCGTTATTTGGGTAGAAGTCCTGAGCGCACCCCTGTCCGGCTGCGCAGCTGAACCGCATCCCCCCTTTCGTCAGCTGGGCAGCCATTCCCAGAATGCACTGGGCACAGCGGGCGTAATTCATACGGGATCTTCTTACGTCGGGGTGGAAACTGATACGTGACCTCCGCGTCATCCGTCCCACCGACCCCCCCCCCCCCCCGCCCCCCCACCATTTGAGTGGAATCCCGTTCCGCTGATGTGTCGACTTCCCACAATCCCCGCGCGGACGTCCCGAGGTGAATTTACTGCCACTGCGGCCAGTCTAGCCATGCCTTAAACCAACACGGTCTGGCACACTATATACTGGAGGAATGCAAACTGTCCATAGGCTGATCTAACCTGGGTTTTTTTTTTTTTTTTTTAGCAAACTGGTTTTCCTTTCTTTCTTCTCTTTCTCTCTCGCTCTCTCTCTGCTAAAAATATTGTTATTTGAGGCTTTATTTTATTTTGTGTTTCCCTGTGATTTTTACGGTTGTCCAAACAGTCATCTGACACGTTGGCGGGCAATGAGTTGTGGCAGTTTGGGGGAGAGTGGGGAAGGGGGCAGGGGAATTGTGTGTCAGGGCTTGGTTAGTACGGTAATTTCAGTGCTGTCAGCACTCTCAGTACCCCACCACCCCTCACCCCCCCCATCCCAAAAAAAAACTCTCACTCTCTAACTCACGGTTTCACACTAACTGAGTTCACCAGTAGGACAAGAGCACTACACTTGTGCAAAATCCATTCCAGTTGGGATTGCCTTATGTAGAATTTGTCAAAACTGGACAATGCGCACAGCTGGAAGCTTAATCGTGAAGGAGGAGGGGAACGCTAGGAACCCATGGTGGCCCAGGGGGCAGAGGGGGTTTGGGGGGGGTTGGGTGTGGTGTCCTGCCAGCACCGATGGCAGACTAGGGGCTGGGGAGAGGAGAAGAAGAGATCGCAGTCCGGTGGGTGAGACGTGAATTCATTACTCGTTACACACTAGTGGTCATTTTTTGAAATCAGCCACTCAGGCTGGACATTACACTGTCCAGCCGGTGACCACAAACCGGACCTGTACGAATAATTTTAAAACTGGACATTCCGGTCGAAAACCGGCCATCTGGCGACCCTGATTTCAGGTCCAAATGGAGTGCTGAAAGAGGACGTCCCATTTTTGGTTATTTCGCCCTCTCTCCCTCTCCTCTGGTCCCATGGCTTGCGAACAGTGGAATAGGGCAGTCCAGCGCTACAAATGCAATATCTTTTTACGCCGCAAATGCTCACTCTGCATCTCCACCTTTTGAGTCACATTTCCCATTTTACCCCCACAGTCTACAGTGCATGCCTCCGCTTCTACGCACAATTTTCATTCATTCGCACTTTTCGATTTCAAATTTTTTAAGCAAAATGATTTACATTTAGTGAAGTATATGGCTCGTTTGTCTGTTGAATTCATTTTTTAACACGTCATATTTTCTCTGAAAGTGACAACAAAGAAAGACTTTTCCTCCCACGAATACCACCACCACCACCACTACTACTACTACCACTAATACTACTAATACCACTACCACTACTACTACTACCACTAATACTACTAATACTACTACTGCTAGAGCTGCTGCTGCTGCTACTACTTCTATTTGACCATACACCCTGCAGCTGCTCTGTCTTGTGCATTTCTTTTTAAACAGAAATCAGGACGCTGCTTCATGGTGGTATCATTATGTTAATAACACTGTTTCCCATCACTCCGCACCCTTCAGACTCTTTCTTTAATGGAGCTACAAGCTGTTATTAATGTTAATAACATTGTTATGAATAACATATAATGGAAAGCAGGAAGTGGGAATGTGTATGTAAGTTTGAAATTGTCCTCACTAGTCTGTAAAATGTCTGATTGTTTTAGACAGCTTTTTTTTTTTTTTTTAAATCAAACGGTATATTAAACGTCAGCATTTTTAAGAATGTACATCAGGGCTTTCCTTTTCACAGGTACCTTCAGAAAGTGTCCTCCTAAATGACGATCCTGTCATATGTCCCCTTAACTAACAAAAAAGTATGTGTGTGTGTTTGTGCCTGTTTGTTTGTGTGTGTGTGTGCTTTTGTATTTGTTTGTGCATGTCTGTTTGTGTGTATGTGTTTGTGTCTGTCTGTGTGTGTCTATGTGCTTTTGTATTTGTTTGTGCATGTCTGTTTGTGAGTATGTGTTTGCGTCTGTTTATGTTTGTGTGTGTGTGTGTGTGTGTGTGTGTGTGTGCATCTCAAAGAAGAGGAAAATGTCTCAGATACGAGGAGATACCGCTTGTGGCAGCAGGCGAGTTTGGTCTCCCCTAGTCCTGCAGACTCACTGGGCTGGATCACAACAGACCCTTTCCCACAATTCCACAGCTGACCTCGGTCTTCAGTGCTGACATTTCCAAAGAGACACAGAACCTCGGGGACAAGGAGACAGAGAAACACTATTCGAGAGCGATGCGTGCAATGTTAGCTCCACATAGACTAACAATAAATAAACTCCCTGTCATGGCATGCCATATGATTATACAATGGGCCAAATACAGTGGGGAGTGGACCACCACGTGTGTGTCTTGGGCACAATAGAATATCTTTGTACTTGAATCATGGAGTCAATCACAATGAGATTAAAATACATTTGAATGCCACATATTTGCATTTATAGACATATTGTGACACATACACACACATTTCCAAAATGTAAACATAACACACACACAGAAAAAACACACCCAAATCTTAATATTCACACACACACACACACACACACACACACACACACATGCATACATATACACACTGACAAACAAGAAAACATTCACATGCATTGTTCTGTAAATACCTTCATAGATTTAGATACACATTCACATGCACATAAACACACACAAGACTGGCACATACATACAGTTTCAAACAAATATACAAGCACAAACAAATTTCCACACACACTCTCTCTCTATCTTGCTCAGGCACACACACACATACACCAATCTCTCGTTCACTTTCTCTCTCATTCTTTCATAGAGACACACACACACACATATTTCCGCACAGACTCTCTCGCTCTCACATGCATGCACACACGTACACACACACACACACACACCCCTCTGACCACCCAGCTGCTGACCCCAGCTTCTGCTCCCCACCCCACCAGAGGAGGTCAGAATCTGGTTGGGTGGGGGGGGGGGGGGGGTGGTGGAAGAATGACACTCACTCACTTCCTTTCCTGTCCTCCACTCCCCCGATTCTCACACTCGTGTCGTAACAGCTCGTAAAGTAGCCAGACTTTGACCCTCCCCATAAAAAATCCCCCTATCCCATCTCTCCAGCGTGGAGAGAGAGAGAGGCCACTGGAGAGAGAGAGAGTGTGTGTGAGAGAGCGAGAGAGAAGAAATAACCACTGTCTCAGTCCTTTCGCTCTGAACCTAGACCACACCCCGCCAACGCTGTATCAGCCAAATCCCCGTGCACTCACCATTACCGACAGTAGGTTTCGTGTTTCAGAGCCGGTTCGGTGCGGTCGCTGTCTCCCGTTGGTTGGCACTTCCATTTCCTGCCAGATTCCCCGTTGTTGTTGTTGTTGTTGCCTTGGTGGTTGCCATGGCTGCCAGATGTGACAGCAGTAGCGGGATTAGGGTGGGGGGGGGGGGGGGGGTCAGAGGTCGCGGAGGGTTTGGGTTTCCTGCTCACGGACTCCAGTTGGGCTCAGTCAGGGCTCTTCCTCCAGGACACCAAAGCATCGACTCCTTCTGCTAGCAAAATATTAGTCTTGAAGCAGCACAGGAGAAGTTGGGGAAAAGGAGGAATTCCCCCCCCCCACACCCCCCCACTTCGTTCTGTAAGAGCAGTGGGGTAACAGAACAGGGCTGTAATGGAGTATTAGACAGACACTTGCATACTCATGTACATAATCACACACAAGACAAGAAATTGTGTGTTTGTGAGTGTGTATGTATGAGTGTGTGTGTGTGTAGGTGAGTGTGTGCGTGTGTGTATGTGTCCATCTGTGTTTTGCACACGTATGTGTCTATGTTAGTGTCTATGTAGTGTAACAGTGTGTATGTGTGTGTGCATGCAGTGTGTGAGTGTATGAGTGTGTATGTGTGTACATGCAGTGTGTGAGTGTACGTGTGTATGTGCAGTGTGTGAGTATGTGTGTGTATGCAGTGTGTGAGTGTGTGTATGTGTGTGCATGCAGTGTGTGAGTGTATGTGTGTGTGCAGTGTGTGTGTATGTGTGTGCATGCAGTGTGTGAGTGTATGTGTATGTGTGTGTGCAGTGTGTGTGTATGTGTGTGCATGCAGTGTGTGAGTGTATGTGTGTGTGCAGTGAGTGTGTATGTGTGTGCATGCAGTGTGTGAGTGTATGTGTATGTGTGTGTGCAGTGTGTGTGTATGTGTGTGCATGCAGTGTGTGAGTGTATGTGTATGTGTGTGTGCAGTGTGTGTGTATGTGTGTGCATGCAGTGTGTGAGTGTATGTCTGTGTGTGTGTGTGCAGTGTGTGTATATGTGTGTGTGCAGTGTGGGTATGTGTGTGCATGCAGTGTGTGAGCGTGCGTATACATGCAGCACATGCGTGTTAGCCTGTGTACATTCCTGTGCTTGCGTGCGCACACACGTGTGCCTGGCGTCTTGGCCCACAGCAGTGGCCTTTATAAACACATCAGCGGGGCTGACAGCGCCCGGGCGGGGGCAGCGGGGGGGCCGGGGGGGCCGGGGGGGGCCCAGCTTAGGGACTCAGCGCTCGTAAAAAATCACTCCTAATTTATTTCCCCCCAAATTGGAAAGTGCACGCTCGCACCTGACTAAATCATCACGCGTCGGCCGGAGACGGCCCCCCGCCGGCCGCCGTGGAAACCCGAGCCCGGCTGAGCGGAGCGGAGCGGAGAGGAGCCTCGAAACCCGCCATTGCCGTGGCGACGGCGGCGCAAACGCGCGGTCGCGCGGCGAGGCTACTTTAATGGACTCGGCAGATGTGCGCCGTGACCCGATAGCGTCGCCTTTCGACCTTTCGGCCTTTCTGCTTCACAAAGCAGCGTCTTTCACAGTATTTTAAAATTTATTCATTTCTTTTTTTAAAAATCTTGATTTCCTGTTGAGGCGCCCTCAGAATGGCCTCTTAAGTTTCTCGGTCCCCTCCTGCTTCGTTCGCTGTACGTCCCTGTCCCCCCCTTCCCTCCCCAGCCCCCCCCCCCCCTCCATTCCTCTCTCTGTCTCATCTATCACACACAGGCCCAGCATTCCTCTGGAAAAGGACAAGTGGTGTTAAATTAAAAAAATAATTATCCCTCTTTCACTCTCTCGATCTCTCTTTCTCCTTTTCCCTCATCTTACTTTCTGTCACTTTCCCTCTCTTCTTCTTTCTCACTCACTATTTGTCTCTGACTCCTGCCATTCTCTCTCTCTCTCTCTCTCTCTCTCTCACACTCACTCACTCACTCTCTCCCTCCCCCCCCCTCCCCGCTCTGTCTCTCCTGGGCTTCTCCCTCCTGCTCCTAATGTGGAACACACATGTTATTATTCCACATTAGACACGGCTATCATAAACTTGACAAACACTAAACAAACAGCGCAGGTGGCCACTGAGGACGGGGGCAGAGGCCCGGAGAAATGCCTTCCCTCCGCCGAGCCTGCGCGGCCCCCCGGGGCCCACTGAACGCAGCGCTCAGCCATTACAGACACTGCTGAGCACGGTGTCATGATTACAGACACTGCTGAGCGCAGCACCGCGATTACAGACACTGCTGAGCACAGCACCACGATTACAGACACTGCTGAGCACAGCACCATGATTACAGACACTGCTGAGCGCAGCACCGCGATTACAGACACTGCTGAGCACAGTGTCATGATTACAGACACTGCTGAGCGCAGCACCGCGATTACAGACACTGCTGAGCACGGTGTCATGATTACAGACACTGCTGAGCACAGCACCACGATTACAGACACTGCTGAGGACAGCACCGCGATTACAGACACTGCTGAGCGCAGCACCGCGATTACAGACACTGCTGAGCGCAGCACGGCAATTACAGACACTGCTGAGCATAGCACCGTGATTACAGACACTGCTGAGCACGGTGTCATGATTACAGACACTGCTGAGCACGGTGTCATGATTACAGACACTGCTGAGTACAGCACCGTGATTACAGACACTGCTGAGCACAGCACCGCGATTACAGACACTGCTGAGCACAGCACCGTGATTACAGACACTGCTGAGCACAGCACCGCGATTACAGACACTGCTGAGCATAGCACCGTGATTACAGACACTGCTGAGCACAGCACCGCGATTACAGACACTGCTGAGCACAGCACCGTGATTACAGACACTGCTGAGCACGGCGTCATGATTACAGACACTGCTGAGGACAGCACCGCGATTACAGACACTGCTGAGGACAGCATTGTGATTACAGACACTGCTGAGCACAGCACCGCGATTACAGACACTGCTGAGCACGGTGTCATGATTACAGACACTGCTGAGCACAGCACTGTGATTACAGACACTGCTGAGCGCAGCACCGTGATTACAGACACTGCTGAGCACAGCACCGTGATTACAGACACTGCTGAGCGCAGCACCGTGATTACAGACACTGCTGAGCACAGCACTGTGATTACAGACACTGCTGAGCGCAGCACCGTGATTACAGACACTGCTGAGCACAGCACCGTGATTACAGACACTGCTGAGCACAGCATTGTGATTACAGACACTGCTGAGCGCAGCACCGCATTTACAGTCACTGCACCCTGATTACAGACAATGCACAGCACTGCGCCACGATTACAGACACGCAAACACACACAGCACAGCAACCATTACAGACATATAAAAACCCAGCAAACAAAGAGCACAGTCATATCAGATAATGCACAGTACATCCAGCACAGACACAGCACAGCACAGCCTGTCAAGACATAGAACAGCACAGCAAGCACAAAACACAGCACAGCCTTTCCCACACAACCACAGCGAGGCCAGTCAGAGCACAGCCCCAGACCCTGAGCCAACACAGAGCACAGCACAGCCTGTCCAGGCCTGGGACAATTCAAGCGACTCAGACACCGCAAAGTCGGCCATTCCCAAACAAGAAAAGAGACACGAAACAGACAGCAAAACAGAAGAGAGACGCCCAATTAGAGTTAGCTTCCCCAGACTCACAACCACAATAATGATCTATAAACACACTGACACGCATGTAATTAACCTTCCATAATTATGCGCCAGCGCATCAGCGAGGACACCAAAACCCATCATCTAAATACGCTAATGAGCACCAAACAGCAGACCTACATAAGAGATGGTCTGGTACGCTCACTGATACATCAACGTGTTTGAAACAACCATTAGACTTGTTTTTTTTTTGAAAGCGCGTGTCGAGGCTCCCCTGCGATAGATTGGCAGCCTGTCCAGAGTGTGTTCCTGTGCCTCTCGCCCAATGCAGGATGGGATAGGCTCCAGCACCCCCCGCGACCCTCCCCGGGATAAGTGGGTATAGATAGTGGGTGGATGGATGTGTTGAGGCGTTGTTGCTGTTGTTTTTTTTGCTCGTCTCATAATGGTGGAACCTTCCAGAGCTTTTCTGACGCTAAAAAAAACTGGCCCCTCTCAGTCCCTTCTCCGTCCTCCCGAGGATGAGTAACTCTATCTCCCCCCGGTCCCGCACCAGATGTTCAGCTCTGTGTAACGCACAGCGGGGTACCGGCAAACACCCGCCCCCCCCCCCCCCCCTCCGTCCCCCCGTCCCCCCACCCCCCCTCGAACATGTACCTCCACTCGGGGGTCAGGCTGTAGGCCCTGCCACCCTTTCCCCACACCCTAGCCTGGGTCCTGCAGCTTGGGCTGTACCCCTATAACCTGGAGATTGCCGGTTCAATTCCTGGCTGAGGCGCTGCTGTTGTATAGACTCATCAGATGTTCTCTTTTTCCAGGATATTTCCTCTTTTTAGGACTAAAACAACTGTCCTACAATAGAACAAATGTAAACAACTAGCCCAGTATGTTCATAAGGCCCACCTGCCCCTGTCCTCCTTCTTTTAAAATCCAAGACATGATCACCCTACTGTTACACCCTATTGCACAGGCACTTACGCTGAATCGCTTCAGTAAACACACAGCTCTGTCACTGGGCCTAATGTGAAGAAGGTAAGCTGCGCAAGTCGCTCTGGAGAACCTCGTCTGCTTAATGCCTAAATGTAACGAGCGTAAACACGGTAGCTACAAGTGGGGTGAACAGACATTACATTACATTTATTTCGCAGACGCTTTTATCCAAAGCGACGTACAAAAAGTGCATATCATGGTCGTAGGCAACTGCTGAACACAAGTTCAGAAAGGTATAATACTTATTTTGTACAGCTATTTCTAGCCAAGAACACAGTTCACAGACTGGAGGCAGAGGCTGTCTAAGGGACTGCAATGTCCCTAAATTTGGGCGGGGTAAGGAGGGGGGGGACTGCGATCTTTCCTTGTTTGCTTTAGCAGGTAAACGCATTCTGACCCATCTGTACAACGCGCAAGTATCGGCTTACTGAAGGAAAGCAGGCCTGCAGGTCTGCGGACCGGTTCAAACAACGCTCCGGTCTCAGTTTCCAGTTTCCCCGACCGTTCGACCGCGATGCCACCCATGTAGCAGCATGAACACGCGCCATTAATATTCCACCAGGATTCTTTGCAGCTAATGAGATGAACGTGGGTTAATTTCTTGAATTTACTGAACAAATATTCAGCTGGGCTCAAGTCCGTTAATTCGGCTAAATTATGCCCAATTCAACCGAACAAAACACCAGGAGAAGGTGAGGACACTGTTCTTCTTCCATAATTAAAAATAATATGATTGCAATAAAGTGGTTAGAGGGTCCTGGCTATATAAGCCTGATTGTTTATTAGTTCGTTTATGAGTTTATACATATATTTATATATTTTATTCAAAGGATTACAATAAAATAGTGGTTTTAAACCCTTACCTTGGAGAGTTGCTGAGTTTACATGTTTCTGTTGTTACACAACACGTAATTGATTATTTGATCTATTAAAACTGCAGATTTTATCAGTACAATTAACTTACCTGACCTAGTTTCTTCATCTAGAATCGTTGGCTAAATTTTGAAAGAAAAGAAAACACAGCACACCCTGCTCGTGTGAAAAAATTGTATACTCAGCATACTTGATGTAAACTTTAATTATATTTCAAGTAGTCTGAAGTGTAAGACAGTATACTTAAGGAATATATCAGCAACATCATCATGCATTTTTCAGGATTTCCAGTCAGGAAAAAAAGGAACAAAAAACACACACACACACACACACACACACACACACACAAACTGATGATGATCCACAGCCAAAGTAGGTTATCAATGGTTGTGATGATGGCACACGAGCAGTCACTCAAACAGCCCTGATGAATTCTTAAGCCCCGCCCACCTCAGCCAGGCCCGGTGCACTGTGGGAGAAACCCGATACGGACGGCACAACATGTACTTGTTTTCCGAAGGTCTGTTTTGTTTTTACAGCTTTTCCCAGCTGCTGGGAACAGACAAACAAGGCTTACAGTTTGAGCTGAGACACGTATTCAATCCAACCCCCCCTCCACTCCCCATCCCCCCCCCCACCCCCCACCCCCCACATCGATGTCATTCACAGCAGCTGCCTACAGCCTGACAGACTGACAATCAGACGAACAGACAGACAGACAGACCCTTTCATTGGTTGAGCATCTGTCACTCAGGGCAGCAAGTGTCGGGATGTCAGGAACAAGAGCTGCGTGTGAGAGAACCCTGGTTTTTAACCTTGTTGCTGCAGGTGAACCATCCAGTAGGTTTTCACCCCAACTCTAACAAAGCGCAGCTCATTCAACAGCTAGAGATCTCATTGAGCTGCTAATTAGTACAGTCAGATGTGCCAAACTTGGGCTAAAAATGAAAACCTACAGGATCATAGATGGAAGTGTTAGTTACCACTGGGACAAAAAAAAAAGATACAAAATTACCTTTGGGTTCCACGTCCCTTACAGAAATGAAATATACTGAAAATATATCGATAGAAATTATAGGACAAAGGTATTGCAACCATCCACACGGCATTAGCAAATATAAACATCGCCGCTGCAATATATTGCAAAATAGTGTATGTTTTTTATGCAAATGCACTGCCTGCTGTGAAATACATTTATCATTACCCTTTTCAAAATAGTACACTCGCGCAATATATGCCAGTGTTCTTGCGAGGGGGGAAGCAATTCTGCAAGTGATTCCGTGTCACCTTGGCAACGGGGAGCCTTGGGGCCCCGCGGAACGCGGCTCCAGAGCTTGTTTATATAAATCTGACTGCTGCCAATCACGTAAGAGGGCCTTCCGTGTGCAAACAGTGAGTCTGGCGGCCGGGGGGGATAGCCGGATAAATATATTAAAGATTTCCTCCGCGCTGCTCTCGCTCAGAGGCACTCGTCCATCTGAAGTGCTTTGCTTCTCTCAGGATAATGATGTCACATTTCATTCTGCCGGAGCCGATCGCTTTATTCAGCTCCACGCAATATTTTCATTCCTCAGTTCTTCCGGCTCCTCCGGTAGCGCCGCTCTCTCTCGCACACACTCATGTCACATACATACATGTGCACACGCACACACGCACACAGGCACGCACACACACTCGCCCGCACACACTCAGACACGCACACACACATACACTCGCCCGCAAGCACTCACACGAACACACACTCACCCACACACGCACACACACACACTCACACACTCAGACACGCACACACACACACACATACACTCGCCCGCAAACACTCACACGAACACACACTCACCCACACACGCACACACACACAAGAACACACACACACACTCACACGCACAGACACGCACGCACACACACACACACACATTTGCCCGCACACACTCAGACACACACACACACACACATACACTCGCCCACAAACACTCACATGAACACACACTCGCCTGCACACACACACACACACATGCACACACACTCGCCCACAAACACAAACACACACACACACTCGCCCACAAACACTCACACGAAAACACACTCGCCCGTGTGTGTGGGCGATATCGCCAACAAGGCACAGAACGCCGATTTATAATCACAGAGTGCAAAGTTGTCCAAACAAACCAACAAGTTTAGTATTGTCGACGCACGAGAATGCCGACACACCACTAAAACTAGCTTTACACAGATGTTCTTATTTCATTACAGCCCCAGAAAGAAATTCAAAAAGAAAGACAGAGGATAGCTAAGGATGATTCAGGGGACCCTGAAGAATTGGGTGTGGCATGGTGGTCTCTCTTCATTTCTACATTCTCTTCATCCCACACTTTCTTTATCTCGCTCCCTCCTTCTCTCATCCTCCCCACAGTCCAGTATTTTTTAAAATATGAAACTAACATTCCTAAAATTGGTATCTGCATTGAAGAACAAGAGCCAAAAAGTTAATTTAGCAAAACGAAACTTTAGAACCTTTGGTTGTGCAGACGCCGTTTTAAGTCTCCCTGTCACACTCTTTCTATCTCTCCATCTTTCCCTCTCTCTTTTCCCCATCTCTCCCGCCTCCTTCCAGTTTGCCCCTGTCCCGAATGGGCTCCGAATTCAGTGATTAAGATCGGAGGAACCGAACTCTTGTCGCTCTCCTCCTTTCCCCTCCTTCCCTCGTTCCCTCTCTCCCTCTCTCCCTCTCTCCCTCTCTCCGTCCCCGGGCGCCTGTATGTAACGTCAGTAAAGCTGTCAGCTGGTCCAGCCAAGGTAAACAGCCCGGTCCCGGGTTCAGAGGTGACTGGAGCCCGAATGTTTTTCCTCAGGAACTTGGGGAGAGCTGGGGGCTCCCGGCCGGGGCCCGGAGAGGGGCGGGAGGGGAAGGCGATCCCCTCGATTGCCCCCCACCACTAAACACGCCGGGGCAGTTTCTCCGGCTAATCTGCATCTGTGTACACAAACCCTCTCGACAGGATTCCCCCTTAACACGTACACACTCACTTACACACACACACACACACACACACACACACCCTCACTCAAACACACATATGCACACACACACACACACACACTCACTTACACACACACACACACCCTCACTCAAACACGCATACGCACGCACACACACACACACACCCTCACTCAAACACGCATATGCACACACACACACACATTCATGCACACACACACACACACCCTCACTCAAACATGCATACGCACACACACACACACACACACCCTCACTCAAACACGCATACGCACACACACACACACACACATTCATGCACACACACACACACACACGCACACACACTCACACATGCACACATGCACATTCTGTCAAACACACACACACATCCCTGCTGTTCATCAAATTAATGCAAATCAATTACAAATTCGAAGTCAGAGCTCTAGACCTCCACTGCTTTCAGTCACCAGCAGTGACTGTTACATCTGCATTAGAATGTTCAGCTGAGAACATTCCAATTGCATGCTGGTCATCTCACATCTCGAAGGGTTAATAGTAATCTGGTTAAAACTTCACACCCTCACTGTGGTGAGTCTTCCCTGCGTGTGACAGGCTCAGATTTCAATTATCTCAGCCTGTATGTTTGTTAAGTCCCAATTCAGCCCATTTCATCTGCTGAAAAATAGTAACATGGCCTGAGGGGGGGGGGGGGGGGCCTGGGGGGTGGGGGGTGGGGGGGTAGCGGTAATATCACTCACCCAGGAGTGACCCCCATCTGAGCCTCCACATCCAGCTCCCAAAGAGACGGAGAAGGAGAGAGAGGGAGAGAGATAGAGAGGGAGATGAAGGGAGAGAGAGAGAAAAAAAGAGAGAGGGATATGGAGGGAGAGAGAGAGTGAGAGAGAGAGAGAGAGAGAGATCCAGGAGCCGCAAATCAGGAGCGGCACTGAAAACCTTGGGGGTCTGATGGAGAGAGCGGGAGGGCGAGAATCTGGGAGGGACCAGGAGGCATTCTGCTGAGGCTGCTAGGCCAGGAAAACAGCTCAGCGAATTAAGAGAGAGAGAGAGGGATGGAGGGAGAAATGGAGAGAGAGAGGGATGGAGGGAGAGAGAGAGGGAGGGAGATGGAGGGAGAGAAAGAGGGAAACCAAGAGGGGGTTGGCGAGAGGGAGGGACAGAGGAAGAGTGAGATGCAGAATGAGAGAGGGAGAGGGGGTGAGAGAAGGAGGGAGAGAGAGGGATACAGAAAGAGAGTGAAAGAGAGGGACAGAGAGGGGGGGGAAGTAGAAGACTCTCTCTTGCGTCCTGACTGCCTATCTCATAACACTCTGCCGTTGGATGACTTCAAATAACAAGATCAAGCGTGGCAAAGGCATGGAGGAAGGCAAGAGACAGGGAACAGAGCTGTGGGAGAGAAACAGAAAAACAAGGGACACAGAGAGAGAGGGAGAGAGGGAGAGAGGGTGAGAGTGAGAGAGAGCGAGAGCGAGAAAGGTAGGAGGAGGATGGTGAACGGTAGCGACACAAAGAGGGTGGCCGAAAAAGAGGGAAAATAAAACAAATGGGTGCAGCAAAGAAAACAGTGGATGGGATTCAAAAAACACAATCAGAGATGGCGGTTAATAATCTACTCTCCAAACTCGCAGTTCATCATTAATGGATCCTGTGAGCTATTCAAAATCTAGCTGTAATAACATGGTCTGCAGAAAAAAGTGTTTTCTTTTTTTTTTTCTTTTTTTAATAAAAAGGACATTTTCAGTGGCCTGAAGACTTTTCACAAGGATCGGTAGGACTGCTTTCAAAATTTGACAGAGATCCAAAGCGTTGAGCTATTTCAAATATATATATTTGACCTGGGTTTGGTGAGTGAGGATGAACAGGGCCGGGAATTGGGTAATGATGAAGCTTTAGTCCATCTTTCTCCAAAAACCTTCTCCATTTCCTGTTTTTCTTTACCCTGCATACCTGTTGGTTCACTGCTTGCCTGTCCCCTTCCCTCTCCAAGGAGAAAAGGGTTCTACAAGGAGCCCATGTTCTGACCTATCACAAGCAAGAAAAAGACCAGCACCATTGTGACATCACAAAGCCCCATAACATTCCATACCAGGAACAGAGCACCTGTGCCAGGGCTGTCAAACTCCAGTCCTGGAGGGCTGCACTGTCTGCTGGTTTTTGGTGTGCTTTGGCACAAGATGATTCATTTAAGTAATTGATTGGCTAAACAGTCCAGACACCTCATTCTCAAGGCCTTAACTGGCTGCTGATTGGAAAGAGAAACCACAAATACCTGCAGATACTGTGCCCTACTGGACCTGGAGTTTGAAACCCTTGCCCTACACACTCTCACACCACACCGCAGTGAACTGCCACTGACATGAGCAGCGGAATTCTGAGATGTGACCGAGCACATGAATGTCGGCTACTGTGATGTCACCCCTGAAGAACCAATAAGATTAGTTCCTTGAGCTGGGGCCCATCGGTCTTTATCTTTTTTGTGTTCCTTACAGCACCCAGTTTAGGCCTTGAAAACAAGGTGTGTGGGCCCTTTAAGCCAATCGATGGCCATGGACCCTGCAGCCCTCCAGGACCTGGAGTCAGACATCCATCACGCACTCTCTCATCGCACTCTGCTTTGGAATGTCGCTGACGTGCAACATGATGATTTGTACACATGGAACTTTGAGTTATTTCCCTTCATATTTCATATTCAGTTTGTCACAAAACTCGTTTTGCCAGGTTCCAAGGGGTCGAGGGGTCAAGGGGTCAAGGGGTCGAGGGGGGGGGGGACATTTCAGTTTTTTCCATTATCAGTATCAGATCTTTTTCTGCTGTCCTCTTCCGCTCCCTAGAAGCGGCGTGCCGTTGAATCTGCTCAGCGACGCCCTGTGAAATTCCCGCCATCGCGTTTCTCTTACCGCTAACTTCTCCTCCTCGGGAAGTTCTCCCGCCAGAGGTGGCCACCTATCGCAAAAAACTTAAGACGCTTTCCGGATTTTGGTGGCCCTAGGCAAGAAGTGACAAGGGCCAAATTGTCGCGAATCAGGGTGGGGGGGGGGGGGGGGGGTGATGAGGGTGGCAGAAGCAATCGCAGTCAGGTGGTGGGGGGCCGGTAGAATGCCGATCGAAGACCGGGGAATTGGTGCAAAAACAAGAGCACTGAAAAGGTTTGCTGTGCTGTATTCGCACCCACCGAATACAGCACAGTTACGACGTCCTTCAAAAAGAAAACGTCAACATTTAAAACCTGAAATCGCTCGGCCCGTCCTCCGTGGCTGCGTTCCTGGGCCGCCGCGTAGCCGACTCCGGCCGCTGGGAAATCTCCTCTCCGCCCTTCGACCGACCGACCGACCGTGAGAACGAGGGGAACGGAGAGGGAGGAAAGAGCGAGAAAACGGAGGAGAGGAGAGGAGAGGAGAGAAGCGTGAGTCTTCCTGCCCCCGGCCCCCCCCCCCATATCAATCTGCCACTGACAGAGGGGACCAGGGCCGTAGAGGAAGACAAACAGCGACCAGCGCAAACTCTCACTTCCTCTTCCTCTTCCTCTTCTCTGCGACTCAGACACCCCCCCCCCCCCCCCACACTCCGGCACGGCCAACACTGGCGCGTTTCCTTCCGCTACACAAACACCGAACACCCAGGGAGAAACATAAACAAATAAAGGACACCGGGCCTGACAACAAAAGCACACGCAACAACAGCCAATAAAACACGAAGGGGCAGAGAGCGGGGGTGGGTGTGGGCGAGGAGCGTAAAGGGGGCGGTAGACCTGGCGACTTTTAGGGCGATATATACTAGCAACTATACGGGTGTGGCGAATATCGCCCTTCATTGTTCTCGTGTATTTCTGCTTTCTCCCGTCACACCAACTGCATTCTGGGAAGGGTTTTATTACCCCCCAAACTCTCAGCATCAGCACAGTATCTAAACAGTGTAATTTAGCATCATCCTCTTTCTGACCAGCCTTTGTGCCTTTATAATAAAATAAATACATTTCTGAAGGAGAAAAAAATCCCTCCGGGTCATTACTTATCATACACATACACACACAAACACACACTCACACGCACACTCTCACACACACAGTCACACTCACACACACACAATCACGCACACACGCACACATGCACACACTCTCACACTTACACACGCACACACACACATGCACACACACACACTCTCTCACACACACAAACACACACACACACTCACACGAACACACACACCCCCAAACCCCTGGACTAAGCCCCATGCCCCCCTCCGCTCCCTCAATAGCATCTCTGCCCCGCAATCTGAGGGCACTTCACCCCCCTGCTCCAGGCCGCGCTGTGGGGGCGGCCATTGTGGCTCTCCGAGGCTCTTTATTTCCTCATGCCTAACATGTTTTAAATAAGATGCATTAGAGTGGCCTTATCATCTTTTTCTCCCATTCAGGCCCATTCAGCTTTGAACTCCTGGGAGCTTAAAACTGCAACCCTCTTCAGAAAGCCTCCACCCTCCTCCTCCTCCTCCTCCTCCTCCTCGTCCTCCTCGTCCTCGGCCGCCCCCTCCACGGATACGAGCCCTCGCGCAAACAGACACGCCATTTAGCACACCTCTCTTCCCTTCCGCTGTGGCCCTCCTACCCCAACCCCCCCCCCCCCCCCACCACCACTACCCAAGCCTAAAAATTGGGCTGGCAATGTAATTGGTCTAAAAGATGGGAAGGTTTGCCTCTGTGTGTATGTGTATGTGTGTGTGTGTGTGTGTGTGTGAATGGGGGGGGAAGGGGCATTGAGGGGTGGTGATACCCATCGGACACACACACACACATATCCACACACGCACACATATCTACACACATACACACTCACACACACACACAGACACACACAAAAGTAAAAATAACACAAATGCGCGGCTCACTTTTTACAGACTCTCTTTTCTGCTGAAGATGATTGACAGCGGCTCTCAAGGCGAGGCCGCTAAATGCTGTTTTTATTGGAGAGTCCAAGATGAATGACGGCAGGAGAAAAAGAGAAGGAGAGCGAGAGAGAAAGAGAGAGAGAGAGAGAGAAAAAAAGAGAGAGACTCGTCCGGAAAATAGAGCGTTCCTCTTTCCATTCTTCTCCCAAGGGCCCGCGGCTCCCGGGGGCACAAACACAGTCGGCGCCGAGTGTCGAGGGTCGACGAGACACGCCAGCGCGGCGTATCGATCCCCCCGCGGCCGTAGCCCGTCCCGTTCCCCTCCCGCCCCTCCCCAGCCCGTCGGCCGCGAGAGACCGCCCCCGCCGCGGGCGTTTCCCGCCGGGACGCGGGGAATTACCTTCGCGCGCCGCGGTCCCGCGATGGGTAGATAAATATCCGCGGCGTGTTTTCTCTCCGCGCCCCGAACCGCGCCGAATTCTGCCGCGTCAGTAGACGATGGCGGGATTTCTGTTCTCTCACTAACTGCCACCCTCCCCCCCGCCCCCGCCACAAACCCCCAAACTCATCCTCCCTCCCCCCCCCCCCGCACACACACACCCCTGGTCTCATTCTCGCTTCCCATTATTCCACCCCGGTTGGCTTCTATTGAGCAGGGGTTCGAGAGGGAAAGCGCTGGGGGGAAAGGTTCCCGAGCCGGTGGAATATTAAGTGTCCTGAGTCATCCGGGGAACTCGAGTCGCCATTGTGCCCCTATTTTCGGGGTCCGCCGCGCCGCCCGCTCCAGCACAGGGATCGCTTCAAAGCAAGGCGGAGGGGAGAGGTCGCATCACGGGGACTCGGACCCCGTGCGCCCCCCACCCCTCCCCCCCCGAACCCAACCTCCTCCCTCCCCCCCACATCCACCGCCTCTTCACATAAGTGTCTTTCAGGACGAGCTGTCACTCAGGCCTGGCAAGGCGGGGGTTGGAGGCGGTGGGGGGGCGGGGGGGGCGGGGGGGGGGGTGACACCATTTACGGTCGGCGGTCTTTGTGGCTGGGCGGGCCCTTCACAGGTGTGCACTACTTTAGAACAATAGAGCGAGGAAGAGCACAAAACAAGACTTCAGGTATTAATAATAAATGAAGCACGTTTGTGAACTGTGTGCTACTTGTGTATTTTCTGGATCCAGATTACTGTGTTAGACTATCATCGCATTCAGTTGTATTGCGACTCAAATGCGTAGCCTGCTACATTTCCCATAAATGGCCCATGTTGAGGTTACCTGTGACATCTGATCAGCCACACATCTTTTTTTTTTTTTTTTTTTAATTTAAATAGCCAAATAGCATTATGAGTGTAGGAAAACAGCTGCAGTGGAATGAATAAAGGAAAAGGTAGCATACAACATTACTTTTCAGTAAGACATATGTAAATAATAATAAAACACCGTTACATCACAATTGTATTTCCTGTCTTCTAAGTGAAAAAATAGGCCTATAAACAAAGACACACAGACGGACGGACGAACACACAGATAGATATATATATAGACAGACAGACAGATATGCGTGCGCATCGTTCTGCTGTGCGAATGATTCACTTCCGGGGTCTAACAGTATTGTTTACGTAAAGAAGTAGCTGGCCTACCTGGGGTCCAGGCTGGGCCTACCGCGTACTTGAAGGGGGAACAGCCTTTTAGTGAAACACGGCAGGAGAGAAGGAGGAGGCGGTAGGGAGGGAGACACGGACGACATGGACGGGCGTCTGATGGCGAATCCAGCTGAGCAAACAAAAATAGGCCTACCCCTGCAACACTACGAACCTGGGAGTTGGGGGTGGGATGTGTAGGTCTACGAAAAGGTCAGATTCCTCGCCGTATCTAATTCAATTTCACAAACTGTAAGAAAACACGGCGCTCCGCTAAGTCTTTCTACATAAGCAAGGTTTAATTTTTTTCCTTGAGAACCCGAGGGTAGTTGGCTGAACGAGATAAGCCAATATCACTGTTCATTTGCTCTGTCCTAAGAAGACAATGGCGACCATCTTTAAAAACATATATAAATTAAATACTACTTACTGTCCTGGTACCGATGTGGGGTTGTAAGCGCGCAGTTTTATGTAGACGCGGAAGGAGACACGGACGGTGGTCTGGTCAGTTCTGGTAAAGACATTAGTGCTACGTTCAGGGCCGACGGGGAGTCCCATAGACAGCGCTCACTTCTCTAAATAAACATTAGTCTTAAAAAGTTTGGCCCCACGACCCCGGACTGATCGCATTTCACTCCGGATAGTAAACTTCATTTTTTATCGCCGAGTTTCCCATTCTTTCCGAAAACACACTGACATTGAAAAGAGATTGAATGTCCGACTTTAACTGAGTTTCTCTTTCTCCTGGCTTGGGCACAGTTGCGTCCTTAAGGTCTATTTTCTCGTGCAATGTGGACCAATTAAATTCGACACAGAACTTTGTTTTATGTTCTCATACCTAGATGAAAAGGAATGCATTAGTTCACTCGGTGCCAGTAAGTAGAACAACACGGGACTTTTTTATTTTTTTTTACATATATGTTCTGTTTGCCAGATCAGATCTGGCAAATTGGTATGCCGAAAAAAATACCGCATTATAGAGAAGAAAGGTCTTCGTTTGTAACTCGTATTCAACTTAAGATAATATCCAAGTAAACGTGTGTGTGTGTGGGGGGGGGGGGGGGGGGGGTGGGTTGGGGGGGGTGGTGGTTACTGCACAGACTTATGACAGATCCATAAACCCTGAAATTCTCGTACTAAATAAATAAAAACCAACATTAAACCTCGATCGCTGTATTTCAACGTTAGCTTCCCCTCGCGGGGCTGTGTCAAATTATATGATAGGCCTATTAGATGGTTATGCGTTATATTGATGACCAAACTAAATAATTTTGGAAAATTGCAGTTGATAATCATTTTCATGTTGCGACACAGAATGTTTCCTACTGGTTTTTTAAATTTTACGTGCTTTCGATATAGCTATAGGGTCAATTCAAGCCACAGAACTTTGTACACAGATGTCCTACTGTAGTGGGCGGAGCAGGACGGGCACAGGGAGGCGGATAACGATGCGAGGAGACAGTGAGAGAGTCACGAGACCGTTTCACGTCTCAGGCTCCCGACGTGAAAAAAAAATACAACGTAAGTAAACAGCTGTTTGTCTCGAGGACCAGCTCTTCCGCTTATTCCAGAGCTGCAGAGACTTACTGGATTATTTGCCCTTTGATTGAATATCTCTCTCTCTATCTCTCTCTCTCTCACACACACACACACACACACACACACACACTCACGAACACACACACACACTCAAACAAACCCAACGCTCTCTCTTTAATTTTCACTATATTCGGCTCGTGTCTCGTGCACATGCTTCGTCACCGTGTCAGGAAGCGAACACTGTTGCCCCTGCATGTGGGTGGGGAGGGGGGGAGGGGGGTATTGGGGTGTGTGTGTGTGTGTGTGTGTGTGTGTGTGTGTGTGTGTGACTGTGAGGAGGGAGCTGCAGCTGCGCCTCTCTATCAGGATAATAGCCAGGGGGTCACATGTTAAACCCTCTCCTGTTATTAACGTTAATATTGCGGCGTCCCACTGCGCTGCAACAGTTTAGCAATAGGCTAAACACGTCCGAGGAGCGGGCCCACTCCAGGCCTAATGATCCGACTGGGGAGCCGCGAGAAGGATGGGGTGGATAGGTTGTCATGGAGATTATAATTATTATTGAAAGAGCATAGGCTACATCACACCCCACAAGCGCTCATTGAAAGGGAGGAGAGGAACCAGAGAATGGCCATTACTCACACCAGGTAAAGGCTGGCTGATAACCTGCTGCCGATTTGCTACGGCCTGGATACCTTTCTCCCGTTCAGTAGGCTATACGTGCCCAAAGATCCGCGCGTTCATGTCTGTTGTCTACGGTGCGGCAGCAGGTGTCAGTCAGCCTGTCACGTCGTGTCAAAGGCGCATGGAAGTATGCTTCCAAAGTTAATATTATGCTTCCAGGGAAGAGGGGCGTCCTCTGTCTTTGCTGTGTTTACACACGCTAAATTAATTAACCCGAGGATTCCTTTGTCAACTGCAAAAACATCGGAATAATATAGCTGGTGGGAGGGATATGAAGCATTGTTGTGGGAGTTGGGGGAAGGGGGGGCGGCGGTTGGGGTGCGTGTCGGGAGTATCTTGATTTATAATCGCCGCTCATCCCCTCTCCTCCAGTCTGCGGTGTGTCTTGGGACCCCGCCGGCGGCATTCCTGCGTTGTGTGGGTGCGAAATCCCCGTCTGTTGGCTTCACCGTGTCAGAGGATGTGGAATGGCGCTGCTTAGGGGAAAGTGAAATGGATTAAACGCCTGAGGAAACACGGAACGGGGGGGGGGGGGGGGGGGGGGGGGTTGACTGTGGGGACGTCAACGAACCAGGGACTCGCACTAATATTAGGACAATCACCAATCTAAACAATCTAAACATACGTTGTATTGTACCATGAAATTCCGAATCTAGTGAACTGTACCACAAAAGCTGATTTATCTGTCGGTGAATGAACTAAAGAAGCGTTTCTGATTACGGAAAACAGTTGTGAAAATCGTTTGTATTAGAGAAACCAGTTTATATTAGAGTGTGAAAATGGTAAAATGGTGGATTAAAGGGAATTAATTTGAAGCAGCACTGTATGTTATAATTTCCTCACAATATCTGACTGAAAAAACAAACATTGTGCAGCACTCAGTAAAATGTCCGGTGTTCATTCAACTCTAACAGAGTACATATGAGTCCAGTTGGGTTGATTTAACGGTGAAAGTTTTACTGTGCAGGATTGCATTTTTAAAGCAGCCGGGATGAAACTGTCATTTTAGCCGTGGATTTAATCTAATTATGTGACTTTGCGCTTCTAAGGGTCCCCTTTAAGTCAAAGGCAATGTTAGCTATGTAACATTCAAAAAATATTTTATTTAAAGCTGAAATTAGCATCATGTTATGGGGGCACGCTATGTTGCAGGGGTGGGAAAAAGGTCTTACATTCGCTATTCATATTTTGCGGTCTGTTCCTTCAGTAATAAAAAAGGCATATGTATTCTGTGTTGTTTTCTGTGACTGACCTGAACAGCCTAGCTCCTGCTTGGGAGCACTTTGGGCCTGGCGCTTATTTGCTCTGGGCGATACCTGCTTCTGAACAGGTGCGCGAATAGCCGAACGTTCTTCCCATGAATTGATTGTAATTTAGGCCACCGATATCGATTTATTTCAACACGGGTGTGGAGCCCTTTAAAACAGAATACAATAGGAGACTGCGACACACACACACACACACACACACACACACAAACGCAAAATCAATTACAAACTCTCAGAAATAAAGATACAGTGGAGGTGCATTTTTGTTCTTTAAGGAATACATTTTCCAAATGTACCCTGAAAGGTACAATAATGTTCTTTCGGTGCGAATAGGTACCTTTTATAAGCAAAAAAGTTACAAATGAATGTTTATACCCATGGCTAGGGGTGCAATATTATGTACCTATAAGGTACCCCCGGGTGACAAACGTGTACGTTTTTAGGCACTTTTTGTACCTTATTTGTCTTGAGAGTGCCCATCATATTTCTTATTTGTTTACAAAAGGAGATTTTGCGCACGCGCCTGCGTAGACACGCGCGGAAATTCACGCGCGCATGCACACAAGCACACGCACACGCGGGCACAGAAGCGTTTCTTTTTCATTCAAAGGGAGCTAAATTAGCATACGAAAGAATCTCGGCACTGGGGTAGGCTGGATCAAAGCAAAACAAGACTGACACATCATCTTAGCACCTGTTGCTCCAAAAAAGTTTAAATTCAAGTTAACTTCTGTTTCATGATCTGAGTATATGCAAAACAAATTTAACGGAAACATACACACCTCTCTAATAAATCAACTGAAATGAAGGGCAGAAACGACGTAGCAAAACCAGAAAACGAACGATAAAAGGCGATTGTTTTTGTTATTATTATTATTATTATTATTATTATTATTATTATTATTATTATTATTATTATTATTATTATTGATGTTGTTGCTTATAATAATAATCATCATCATCAACATTATCAGCATCATTATAATTTTCCAAAAGTATAAAACGAAAGCTAACGCCCACTTTATTCAATTGAAATTATTAAGGGTGGTTGTAAATCAGAAAATTGGGTTTAAACCATTTTATTAAACAACTGTTCTATTTGCTATGAAAAAATATATATTATACAGTTATGAAAACAAATCTACTATAATGTAGATGTAAGTACATTTTGGGCTGATCTTTTTTGAGTTCACTGTGTCCCGCTTTGTGAACAGTTAGCTCTTATGTTGTTTATAGCCGTTTTAAGCAACTTCTGCTATTTTGATTAATCCGAATTTTTTAGATGACATCTTCCTGTGGTAATTATGATCGAATGGCTTCTGTCAAGACGTAACGATCAATGAATTGACCTGTGTTGTATAATTATTTAATGCAACCAAATATATTAACACAATCACATGCATTTCCAGCCCAGTTTCTGCACGACAGCCATTTGTTTTATTTGCTCTCAATTAAGCTGCAAGCTGTAAGAAATCAAACGTAGAAACGACAGACTAATTTACTGAAGCAGAATCTTTTGTGCTGCACTTTTTTTGTTGGTCAGAGTACAGTGCTATGTTGGTGTTTGTTTTAATGCGTGTGAAATCTGATGTAATCCCGCTTACAATGTACTGTATTGTGCGGAAATGACATTTCGCAGCGTGCCGACCTTCAGAGTTGTAATGAGCCATGTCAAAATGCGAGAAAGTTCTGACAGGTTGTAAACTTTGGGGACAGGCTAAGTCGACAGAGCGTGCCCAACAATGTCGTATTATTTTAAGCTTAAACGAAAAGCAATGCAAAAAGTAACACTCCAGATTTCGTCATTGGAAACGAAAGACTAACCACTGATAGAGCCGTGTCACACTCATTAAAAAAATATATTTTTTCACCTATTTTTGGTATAGAGTCATTTCCGAAACAATTTTTTTCACACTAATAATAATAATAATAATAATAATAATAATAATAATAACAACAACGACAATAATTATAATAATGACAACCACTATTGTTATTGCTATTAATAATAATAATAATAATAATAATAATAATAATAATAATGATAATATCATTATTGTTGTTGTTCCTTGATGGTGATACATGATTATGCAAATTACAAAGATGATACTAATCCTAATCATAAAACGTCTCCATAAACAGTAGTGTCAGTAGTATTATTATATAGACTTATGAATACACAGGTAATTTGAATAAAATAGCCTATTACTTGCTTAAGATGCATTATGTACACAATATGTTGAATTATAAAGCGAGGCCAAAAAATGAATATTAAAGATCACATAATGTGCAATTTTGGGAAAATATCATTTCAGATGTGTGATGCGTGTGCATATTATTATTATTATTATTATTATTATTATGAGTATAATAATAATAATAATAATAATAATAATAATAATAATAATAATAATAAACATATTATTATTAGCATGCCCAGTTAAAGTAAGTCAATACATTTTGCAACCCAAATGTCTGCAAATTAATTTTATCTTTCATTAAGGTTTTTGTATTTTCATTTAACAGGTTTTAGTGTCTCAACAGAACAAAATTACCATACCAGAAATAACCACAAATGCTCTTGTTGTTTCCCTTAAGACCTCCCAGCCTAAATATCGGTGACAAATTGATCGTAGATAACAATTAGCATATCTGAAAAATGGGATGTGGGTGGTCAAAGAGAAAAAACGATTTCGTGTAATCCCTTGTCCACGCGCTAAATCGGGGTGACAGGAAGTTCGCGCTGATTTGTTGCAAGGTGACACACGGCCATTAAGCACATAATTAAAATAAGAGAGAAAAAAAGAAACTGGACCTTGAATATTACCCGTATGAAAATATTTGTGGTTTGCAGATTGGCCATTGCTCAGCATTATCGTAGATTATAATTTCACTGTGCGCTGTATGAATTTGTAATTTTACAGAATACGTGCATGGCCACGGAAGCGTTTCACTCGGGGGGTGTAATTTCACTGCGCACTATATACATGTATACTTTTCTGGAACACATGGCCAGAAAGTGTTTCGCCGACTCAGGGAGTATTCTGTTTACGTGATATAGTATCTATCGATAAATAGGCCTAATCCATGGAAGTGTTACATGTTTTAGGTTGATACACGCATCCTCAGACTGCACACGCAGATTATTATTATTATTATTATTATTTTGTATCGCTTCATATTGAAAGGCATATTTACACACGCACGTGTCAACAAGCCATACGCACTTATAGAAAATATTCGGTTTATATAGCCCGTTGGTCTATATTTATTGAGTGGGACAGCTCTCTGAAAAAATGCGTTACATGCGAAGTAGTCATGTTAACCCTCATACTACTATCCCCGATGATTTCATTATTGTTAAAAATAATACGAGCGTTTGTTTGTCTGCCTGCTCCATTTGGTTAATATGACAGGAGTCGAGAAAGGGCAACAGGCAGGAAACTAATAATCGAAAGTACAGGCGAGCCGCGCGACGAGGAACTGTCGAGGTGGCGCAAGGTCAAGAGGGATGGAAACAGAATGCCCCCTCCTCGCGCTTACGAAGCCAGTGCTGTGATCTGGAACCCGTCTTTCGTTTTTCTCGCTTACTTTTCTCGAGAGTGAAGAACGTGCTATAATCAACAGATCAAAATGCTAATGTAAAAAAAAATCTACTCACAATGTCGATCGTAATATGAAACAGACTGGCAGTGGAATTAAGAAACTCCTGTTAGTCTTGCCTCGATTTATCTATGGGTGGTCCCCGTATGATATGCTTCACGCGCCCACGTGCACAATAACGTACAATTAGTAGAGTAAAGAGTCTGTAAGGATGTTGTCTATACACAACCCAACGATTTAATCTTGGGATTAAAAAATGTTATTGCAAGTTGACCAAAAAGTGGCTGTTATGGGGAGGGCAGTCATAAAATCGGGAGCAGTGGTGATTTTGGATTATGTTGATAAGGAGATGGAGGAAATCGACGTCACTTTTTTTTTTTAAATTTTTTTTTAAGAAAGTGGCCTAGCGTATATCTAACAGTGTTTAACAGACATGGTGGAAATTACGACATAGCAGCTCATTTTGACTGAAATAGTCGCGCCAGAATATTGATAGGCCATACTAACCTACTTCCAACTTCCTTTTGTGTTGAAATTTTAATATTGGCATAAATAGGGACCATAACATTTTAGTCATTTTCTTCTAAAAAAAAAAAAGTTTGTTTGTGTGTGTGTGTGTGTATGTGTGTGTGTGTGTGTGAGAGAGAGAGAGAGAGAGAGAGAGAGAGAGAGAGAGAGAGCGTGTCCGTGTATGCAAGCGTGCGCACGTGTATGTGTGTGTGAAGCTGCAAGCCGACTAATTATAACGACCACCTCGACCACACTAGCCTCCCACGGAGACAGCGCGCGCTAACCTGGTGAAGTCCGCAAACTCCGTCCTCATCATAATGATCATGATGATGATGATAATGATGAAGGTGATGGCTGAAGGCCATTATGAAGGTGCTGATGATTATTTACAAAGTTATTTATTTTAAAAGTAACTACAGATTAGGATCAGCACATTATTATTATTATTATTATTATTATTATTATTATTAATAATAATAAGAATATTAATATTGTTATTGTTATTATTATCAGTAGTAGTAGTAGTAGTATTAATAAATAAATAAATTAATATAATTTAATAAGAAATTGCTTCAGTTATGATACTATAACAGTAGTCACTTTCCATTATTTTTCATCACATTACGTCACAAAACATTTTTCTCTGTTGGTCGTGCCCGAGCCTGTGTATGCGCCTGCCCAAATGTTTTGTAGGTGTTTTTTCTTTGTTATTGACGTTGTTTTTTATATTATGGAAATTCAGATGTTAAATGCAGCTCAAATCTACACTTTCTACCTTTTCCTTACGCACTGTAAGGGGATGGGTAGGCAACAGAACATCCAAATGCTGAAAAGGGGATTTGTTTTATATTTATGGTTATATTTTGCTATTTTGCAGTTCATTTTGTGGCCAATCTGCGAGCGAATTAGCCTTCTGTATTATCCATGTCGGATCGTGTTTTACCGTAAAATTCTAAAAGGCAAGTAGGCCTATATGTCCAACGAGATTTATTTTTATGCATGCGTCCATCCGCTTACTTTCCTTAGCCAATTCCATTTTTTGTCTTTTGGAACATTCTAAAATATCTTTTAATTTTAATTTCTAAAATTATTTGCAAACATGTGTTTTTTTAATGTTAAATATTCTGTGCCAAAATTCTAACCGCAGGTGTCATTTACGGAAGGAACTGATGACGAAAGAGAAGCGAAAGGCTTTTGTTCTCTGTATCCTCGGATAACTTGAAAACATGCGTTCGAGCTTTTGGAGAAACTCGCAATTTCTCAACAATAAATGCTCGTCAGCGTTCTTGGTTTTTTTTTGTTTTTTTGTTTTTTTTTGTTTTGTTTTGTTTTTTCAGATTCCAGTGACTGAAGTGATACGTCATTTGCTCTTAATGATGCTCATCTCAGATCTCAGAGTGCCTTGCCGCAAGCAAGCGATAGGCCCACATTGCGTGGGCCTGCCCATCCCATACTCTAAACATTTTGAATCTTTTTTTTTTTTTTTTTCCTAAATTCCTTTCACAACTCTTGCTTATCTTTTAGAAAACCAAATGTTGCTTACGAATGCCGGCCTCTAAGAGAAGTTGAGTGCAGCCTCAAACAATTGCTGTGACACGTACAGTACTACGGACGTGTAATTCCTGGTTTTCTAGCTTCTGATTTTAATCTGTCATGGCGAGGGATCAAACCAATATCAAAGTTACCACGACAGTTTTTAGAGTGGGTCCTTCTTTGTGTGTGTGTGTGTGTGTGTGTGTGTGTGTGTTTTCAATCTACAAACACCGTATCCTTTTCTTTTCATTCAACAGTTGGTTTTATTTATTTGTTTATTTATTTTCTGCGATATCTGACCCCCTACAACATCTGCCATCTTTAATAATCTAAATTCCGAAATTAAAGCATCACTAGCAGAAATTGACGTGCTTTGTATTTTTCATTTAGTGACCTAGGAAAGTTTGGCGGGGGTTTAAAAAAAATCCAGCCTAATATTTGCGCCCGCTTCAAAGGATTTTCTGGTACTAGAGGGGAAAGAGGCACCGAGACGACAGCCCTCCCACCTTCTATACCTAATAATCAGCTGTCAGAAACACCCCACACAGTAATTTAACAATTTGCACACGGCTCTGGTAAATAAAAGAAGCTTTATGTCCCCTTCAGCCTCAGAACATTTGCTTGACCAACTCTAAAATGGATTCATCGGCCTGTTTTCTGTGGCGCGGCGAGGCCCCGCTGCCTCTTTTGTACACGTCCCGAAACAACACAGTCGACATGAAAGCGGACAACCGAGCGCCTTGTAAGAAGATCGCCTTTCAGAAGCAAATGTGTGTGGCTTGTCTCGCGGGGGACCGCTTGCCGGGCGTCCATTCATGCCCCGGGGAGAGGGTCTTTGCCGACAACATCAACAAACCGGCAAAAAAAAAGCCGCATTATCGTGGATTAGGATCCAGATTTTTTTTTTTTTTTTTGGAAAATGCTGCCACAAATTAGCAACCAAACCTCCAGAGATCGTGGGTATCTATGTAGAACCCTGACATTCAATTACAGGTTTCCAAGCGCGGTTGTTCTCATTCATTTACCTCTTTGTTATAAAACCGAATCCAGTCCATTGCTATCGCTACGAGAGCCACAGGGCAGCTATACGCATGCACGGTCGCCTGCGTTTTTAAAATATTGCTGGATACTCTGGAAACAAATAACTCATATTATCCTGTTACAGCTGTCGTCATTGTTAGTATGTACGATTGCCACGTTAACACGTCAAAAGATGGACTAATTGCAGAAGGCATGTTCAAAAACGATTCCAGCATTCAGCAACTACACCTAAATTATTAGATAAATTTAATGCGGTGGACCTCCGGTAACCATTTGGACCACACGGTAGCCAACCGCACGGTAAAATGTCCCGTGTTAATTAAACTCTAACTGAGTTTACATGAGTCCAATATGGTTTAAATGGGCCTACATTCTGTTGGCATGAAATGCACTCTATCAGAGTCGTTTTAACACTGAACATTTTGCTGCGTGGTCTTCAGGTGACGAAAGCTATTACAGGTGCGGCCTGTATTCTACGGAGGTGTGTGAAATAAACGCGTCTTAGGTTAAAAGGAATTTAACAAACATTCAGCGTGATTTGAGGCCCCATTCAAATTAATAAACATGGAATAGAATGCATCCTCTTATTCCTGTCCTTGGTAATTTCTGATTAAGGCAACAATGCCCCCATTCATAAAGCGAGTTAAGCGTATAGGCCTGAAATTCTGTAGCCTACGGGTTTTAAAATCGGTTTTCTTACAGATGTTTAACAATTGAGAATTTGCCATTTGAAAGTAGTTCTGTAGGTATAGTTTAAATGTACTAATGTATTATTTCTAGTTTTATTGATTTGGCTTTATGAATAGGGGGTTAATGAATAAGTCTGCATTTCTATAAGAGAGCGTATTTATAAGCCTGTGTAATTGCACACTTTAAATAATTTAACGAAAACATTTTTTAAAATTCACAAACATTTATTTTTTTTTCTTGACTTTACAACAAAAATGACCTATGGACATTTTAAGCGTTTTTTTTTTGTCTGGCTTTCTTTACATATAACAACATTTTCACAGATTATTTTCAATGAAATAGATAAGAACGTATGCACAACAATTGAACAGAATGAGAGGTAATGCGCTTTACACCAAAACCACGTACTTGTCTATTGACCACATAAAATAATAATAATAATAATAATTACAAATTCACCAAAAACATCGCTGTAAAGAGAAAGGGGGAATAGTGGGAAATGTTATAGTTTGTATTTACAACCCCCGCCGTCTCTGGCAATGTGCTTTAAAAACAATTAAAAACCTGAGTTTTAGGCCTCGGTCTGAACAGTGCTTTTCCACAAACTCAACAGAAATATATAAAACGATAATAATAATCTCAATAGTTGTCAGCCGTCAAAAAATAATTCCTAGTGAGCGAGATGCTTAACCTTTTAAACTACATTTTCTTTACAAAATAGCCAGTCTGTCTTCTGGTCAATATAGGGCCTCAGGAAACAGCTCAATGAAAAGCCTGTGTCCATTTTCTGCACCCCACAGCTACTTAATTTAAAAGTTTTTTTTTCTTGTATGTGACTTTAATAGGCTTCTTCCCTTTGCATTATACATATTTACAGGTCATAAATATATTTTACGGAAGTTTCTCTCTCTTTTTTCCTTGGATCACGTCAACGGAAACACCAGGGGAAGAATAAATGCTTTTAGTGTCGCAAAGAATGTTTATCCTACCTTCGCATATGTCGAAAAAAACCTTAATGGGGTTTACAGCATATCTGTGCTTTTTTTCTTGCCTGATTAGAAGTGACAACCGCTAAGGTTTGTAGTTTTGCTGGAGAAGGTTTGCGCCCCCGTCGACTGCAGCAGGGTTTCCTGCGAGAGATTCAAGTGGTTAGAAGCCGAGGCGAGCGCCGGCGTGAGCATCGCCAGGATCTGCGCCTGGTTGCCCGGCTGTGCGGAGAACGGCGAGGCCGGAGAGTTGGCTCCGCCGATTATATTGTCTATAGAGAAGGAAGGCCGACTTTGCGTGCTGGCGTCCGCTTTAAGAGGTGCCAAGCCCGGCAGAGTCGGACTGAGTTGTGGGTAGAAAGGCTTCCTCAACTCGGCCCCTAAGAGCGAGGGGAGAGGATGCGGTGTCGGGAATATTGATGCCGGGGAAGGGAGAGCGCACTGCGGGTTCTGAAAAGGGAAAGCGCTCGCAGGATGATGCGAGGGATACGGATGATGAGCGTGGAAATTCTGCAACTGAAGACCATAGTTGTAACCGTAGGGACCGTAAGCAAAGCCCGGCAAGAATCCCCCGGGGTCCCTAAGGATCTCGTTTGACTGGTGCCTTTTGAAACGTTTCCTCCGGCGCAGAAAACTCCCGTTGTCGAACATGTCGGCGGACTCCGGATCCAGTGTCCAGTAGTTGCCTTTTCCTGGGTTGCCAGGCTCGCGGGGGATTTTGACAAAGCAGTCATTGAGGGACAGGTTGTGCCGGATGGAGTTTTGCCATGCCGGGAACTTTTCCCTGTAGTAGGGAAACCTGTTGCTGATGAACTCGCAGATCTCGCTGAGAGTCAGGCGTTTCTTGGGACTCTGCAGAATGGCCATGGTGATTAAGGCGATGTAGGAGTAAGGCGGCTTCACCAGTGCATTTTTCCCGGATTTCTCCGCACCCATTGATCCTCCTCCGGCTTCTCCTCCAATCCCAATCTGGTCAGTCTGACCCTCGGAGCTGCTAAGGCCCGGCGAAGAGGCGTTCTCACCTGCGTTCTGGGACAGGTTGTCGTCAGAGTCATTGTCCAAGTGGAAGTCGTGATGGTGGTGCAGGTATTTCCCGTCCTTGCCCACAGCGATGTCCCCCCCGACCACGTCTATGTCCACATCCTCGGACAAGGCAGAACTGTCGGACATATCCGTGCCTAGAGTCATCCTTGGAAGGTCTGTCTGCCTCGCGCTCTTACGTTCCGTGACGAGTTGGTGCGGCAGCTCCAACACTCGGCAAGTCTGTGTTTGCGTCCGTCAGAGTGTCAAAAAAATACACGGTCACTTTCATTCGCTTCTGAATATCCGACAGGACTCCCGGGTTTGTGTCCAAGCGCAAAAGACTCCCTTTCCCGCATGAAATCGAATTAGAAGTCATTAAGGGAGCATAAAGATAACTGCTGCTAACGTGACGTCCTTCAGCTCCAGCTGTGAACGCAGCGACCGAGACCAAGACATGTGAGCCAGCGAAGAGCCTCTCTCGCGGTTGAAGCGGTCAAGAGCCCAAAGTTATTGCGGGGGGAAAAAGTTTCAAAATAAATGCAAAATCTTGAAGTCCGTTTGAGCATACGTCTGTGTTAATTGTAAGAATATTTTTCTCTGTTGCCTGGTTTTGTTTATATGTATTCAGTTATATTTTTCTTCTTGCAGGTTCATACATTAATGTAGGGTACTAGTATGTTTATTTTTATGCACACAGACACCGCACCCGTGTCCCGTGCGAGCCTAACATTCCCTCCCCTCGCGGCTCTCTTAACGTATTTATTCGGCCGAAGCTATCACGTGATCACCGTGTCACAGCAGGCCAGGAAGTTATGGAGGCTGGGACAGAGGAAAAGAGGGTTAAGAAAATATATTTATACTCGACAAATTCCACTCTCTCTTAATCAGTAATTCTACCTTTAAATTACTTTTATATGAAAGTATATGTTACATGAAATAATAAACAGAAAAATCAAACAACGTACCAAATTAATAATATGACGTATAAACTGATTATGCTAAATGTGTGACGCGTTTAGGCGCTTTCAGTGCCGGCCGTATCTATGTAGTCTATTTCTGCCGCCCTAGAAGAACTGGAAACGTGATAGACTTCATTATTGAAATGATTAGGAAAAGCGTTAATATTTCTACTAATTTCGGTTACTCGTTGTGCAGTGAAACCGACACTTCGTTGAGATAAACGAAGTTAAGGATAGGCTCATGCGGATAATATCTTAGCCGACGTTTGAATAATTAATTGGCCAAAGTGTAGTCATTTGTAATATTTCAAACGGTGAAAGATATGCTGTAAACTATAGCTGAATTGAAAATCAAATCTGTATCTGGTGTTCTTTTGTTAGATAGGTGTCCTGTTTGCAAAATGTAATACAACTATAAGCTGGAATTAAAAAAGTTTTTTAATGTGCAACTAGAATGTTACATTTTTTACATATTATTAAATAGTAATTGTTATGTATTGTAATTGTGTACTGAATTGTTTGTATTAGTAATATATTATTTGCATTTACAAAAAACATAGGGGCGAATAGGGTACTGGTTATAGATTCAAAGTTTAAAAGACATAAATGGTTGTTTTAAGGGTTTTAACGTTTGAAACCTGTTTATCGGCTTGTTCGTCATATAAAATCCTCCTTATTTTACCATGAAGATATAAAAGGAATAATTAAAAATATATAAATATATATAGATATATATTATATATAGATATAAAAGGTCTACACTTTGGACTTAAAAGTCGTTGTTCTCTTACATCCAAATATTTATGTATTAAACATTTACATATTTTTTACTCCTTTCAATAGGCTAGGTGTTATTTCTATAGTGGATATGAACAGTTGCAACCCTCCCCCCCCCCCCATCAACCTATCTCTCTCTCTCTGTCTCTTCCTCCCTCCCCTCTCTCGTTCTCTCTCTGATATTTTTCCCAATTATGCTTAATCAAAAATCAGATTACATCGTATGATCACCACGAGGAACGCATTTGGTCTACAATTTTTTCTAGAGGACTTCATATACTCGTTTAATTAATCTAGCTATACGTTGTTTTTAGCTCTGATTACTGTTGCTGATTTGTTGATGTTATCGCTGCTGCTACATAAAAAAGGTTTAATGTAAAAAATATTCGAATAGAGTACACTTTTAACTGGAACAGGGCACTGAGCATTTCATTGCGCGCTGTTGCTTCTGCTGCTGTTGATGATTATTATTAAATGACTTCGATGATTAGGATATTGTGTCGTCATTATTTTTGCTGAACTGCCTGTATGTCTTAAGTAACGTATATACACACGCACATGCACACACGTATATGCATGTGTGTGTGTGTGTGTGTATATATATATATATATATATGTATGTAACGCATTAGGCGCGCGCGCACACACACAGGTGTCACTTAAGACATACTGACACTGTTCAAGAAAAACAATAACGATTTCTCTGTGGGTTGTGACATTCCGTAGCCTAACGTCCGCAGTAAGTCTTTATTCAAATAATTAATTTTGAAATTAAATGTAGGCTACTGAAAATAAATAAAGCAGTCAAGTAATCAATTTGTTATAGCTGCTGTAAGACCAGAGTGTCGAGGTCCATTGTAAGAACAATAAAAAATTGGATCACTGTCTGCCATAACTGCAACTTTTACATTCAGAGCAGTGCATTAAACCACAATACTTCTCAATAAAAAAAGAACGTAATAGGAATTATCAAATATATCCCGTATGTTTCCCAGTCCAGTCTGACCGTTCTACTCATTCATCTTTCAACTACTAAAAACCAAGTGAAAACTGCAACTTGCAACGTCGCCTTTTACCTTTTCCGACTTCTAAGAATGTTTACTCATATTTATATTTATATTTTGCTTAGACAGTTTGGGCTGGGGGTAAGGCCCATGTATTGTGTTAACTTTACACCGGCGAGTTTACAGACTTTAAGATCCACCGACTGCGTCCTTATGGATTTTTCCTCAGTTTGGGAGGGACCGTATCATTCAGTATTTCTGACCATTTATTCAATTACGAACATATACGCATCGAGAAATGCGCATGGTATTCATCTATATAATTATATTATCTCTAGCCTGATTCATATGAAAATATATGTACATGGTTATTTATGTTTCCCAGGTAGATAACCATTTTAGATGCGAATAATTATCGGTCCGCGTAGTGCATAGAGATTAACGTACACAGCAGTTGTCCGTCGTGGGAAACTGTTGATTGGTTTAAAAAAAAAAAGTGTACAAGCAATGTCACGTTTGGTAAATGCAATGCATTAACAAGTAAAACAGTATCAGTAGCCTATCCTATTTAAGAAATGTGAAATGTTGTGCAGAACCTTACTTGTAACCATGTTTATATATTTATTAGACGTCACAATAATCAATTTTGAAATCGTGCACAATTATGAACTCAAAGGGTAGTAGGCCTATACTAAAAGCGTGGGTTCGATTTTCTAAGGCGAGCGAATCAAATCAATTAAAACGTGCAAGCTGAATCGTTCACTGAAAAAATAATCTGCTGGAACATGCAAACTCATTCTGTCATTCTGCAATGCAGAAAAATTCCACTTGTTGTATTTCCATCTTTGTCGCTTATCCCAAAATCATTTCTCACGGGTTTTATTTTTACTGTGTCATGCAGTCATAACACCATCCATCTACATTGTTTAAATAATTCACATACACTCAAGGGCACACACGCACATATACACAAACACAAGCGCATTCTGCCCCCAACCTGCTCCAATTTGTCTCCGTCACAGAAAGTGAATAGGCTATACGAGACCCGCGCAGTTTGCGTACGACTGTACACCGCGAGCAAAATACGCGATGCTTTCGTATCCCCGCATTCCATTTCATTACGGAGCAAAAACAAGCTTGCTCTTGCGATGGCCTTCCGTCGGCACCTCATTCCTCACTGGATCAGACAACAGGCTCCCATTAGGATCAACAGAGTATCAAATGTATTTTCAGAATGCCTGTACGAACCTATTGTCAAAGCCGGGTCTGATTTGTTCCTTCCTTCCCTGAGGAACTCCTCTCACACACACACACACACACACTGTTTTGACACATTGTAAACAAATTCAACATGGAAATCAACAATACCATCGACTCACACATTGACATTCCCATAAAAAAATGTTAGATTTTTTGTTAGGAGGAAAACGGTTAACACTGGCTCGATTCCTCTATAACAGTCGTCTGTAAATACTGGGAAATTGTGGCCGTAAAAAATAACCTAACTAATTTTCCTCAGCGCGAAAACGGATAGCCAATGTATAATGCATTGGGCTGTTGATAACCTGAAACAATGCAAGGCATTGCTAAACTGAATAGCTTCCTTTTCTCCTTTTGCCCGGGCTTATTTGAACTATGTGTAATCGTAGACCGGTAGTAGCCTACACAGAGAGAGGTCCCGCTGAAGACACGCGTTCTCTTGATTGTCGGAACCTTATACCGCCTGCAGTGTCGGAGGCAGTCGGGAAATAAGTAAGTGTAAACTAATGTCTGCGAGATTTGCGGCCTAACGAGTGGAGGAAAGTGGGCTATCGGCGCCGTTCATCTCGTCCTTTCACTTAAAGTTTTCTTTAACGACACGCTCACTCAGTCGAGCCGCTAAGCCCCCTTTCCATTTCCCCAGTCTTCGCTGGCTCGTCGTCTGGCTGCGGTCGCATAACTCACATCGCCGAGCTGAAGATCCGGACAGCTGCCCGGGAGCACGGCCAAGTCACCACTTCAGGTCACGGTTTTCTCTCTCAGTTTTTTTTTTAATTAAATTTTTGTTTTTACGCCTAGATACGTCGTTAAAACCAAGATTTATTTCATTTAATCATTTAATAGACTTAAACCCAGTTATTATTGATAGGCTGTAATTAATAGACTATATTAAGTATGGCTTAAAGCGACCTATAAAATTCTTCGTTATTAATAACCTAGCCTCTGTTTTCATCAGCATTTATTAAAGTGAGTCAGATTTCTGGTGTCTATATATTAACCATAATAGGCTAGTAAGCAGAAATTCTTAAGACTGTCTATTATAGACTACCTGAAAATAGACAACAATCTCAAATTAATTCCTGTGGTGCTGGCCCTGTCGTAGGTTAACTCGCATTAGACAGTAAAGTTTCCCAACGTTTTCCAAATCAAACAGATCCTGTGGGCCATTGTTTAGTCCGTGGACAGGAACACGTTGTTACATTATGACAGTATGCTAAGCTACAAAGCTGTGGCCACGTTATTTGCAAGAACCCAATACATTAAATTTATATGAGAGAACCATAAATATAGCCTACTTTAAATATATCTGGCCTTACACACGCCGGGTCTGCATGGTGTTGGAAACCAAAAAATATATAAATATATATATTTAACGCGGCCAGGTGAATCGACCTTGACATTACTCGTTCATGTTATGGCTTCCCCATCTAGTGGTTAAAAATGGTAACTTCATTTTTGGTCCCATTGCCATTATTTTCCATCAATGGAAAACCCCTCGTTGTGAGACAAACTGAAGATGCGGCTAAATTAGGCTTACATCTCGCGAAGCCAAATTAAAAATTCACTGGCACTGATTTTACTTGCATACAATTTATTATTATTATTATTATTATTATTATTATTATTATTATTATTATTGTTGTTGTTGTTGTTGTTGTTGTTGTTGTTGTTGTTTATAATTCTCAATAACTGTGGAGTGTCTATTCCTTCACGTTTTGCCCTTAACTTTTAAAAATAGATTAAAACTACACAAGGACATTAATACACACATATACGCGCGCGCGCGCGCGCCTGTTTTGAGATGGAATTAATGTGGCATTGATATGTAAGCATGTTATATACGTGTAAACAGCTTTGGGGAAATTTCATGCTCATTTTAATAGGTGAGCATTTGGCCTGTGCCTCTGCTGTGATAAGCCTGCTACCTGTCAACATTAAATTAGTCGTGTTTTAGTTTTCGTTTATCATTTTTATTTGAAAAGTGTACCTTTTATATATACCTATTAATGTATCTTATTGGCTTGTCTTTGGAAAAAGCGTCCTAGACTCTGATATCAACTGAAACTAATTTGGACAGAGTAAACTCCATAAAGACGCACAGCTTTTAAACTACTCGGTTTTATAGTGTGGCCCGACATCTAGTGGGTACGATACACATAGCATCAAAAGCGAAAACGCATCCGGTCAACTAAAATTACTTTAAGTAAGATCAACACCACCAGGGGTCGCTAAAAGATTAATTAATGGGGATTTTGTTCATAGTTACGGAAACACCCCGTTGCCTGATCTGATGACGTGGGATAACTGAATTCATGACTGCGTTTACGTGTGAGGAAAACATGACGTAGCCTTCGAAGCTCTTGGTAAACAGACACAGGCTGTATATCCTGTTCTAGCAGCTGCGCTTGAGGTGGGACAGGGATACGGAGCATGCGCAGGCGTTGAGGATAAATACCCTGCTCGAGTCATAGTGGAACAGTAGGAGTGGAACTGAATTCCTACAAATGCCCTTCTGTTCAAATAAAGCATACACATACTCACCTGGGTAAGAATAATGACGGTGGTGTCACACTGTCAAAGAAATAGCCAATAAAATATGTAATTCTGAAGGATAGTAAATCAAGAGTAGGGCTGTGGGCTACCCATCTAAAATAGCTCATTTTGACGTGTTAATCTGTTTTGCCTGATTATGAAAATGAGCAGTGGCAGCCTATTTAACCTAGACAAACGTCTTGAAGTTTTTGTGTTAGGGTTCTAAATGTAATGCTTCGAAACCACAACACATTTGGCTAGGACAACGAAACACGAATGTGTTTTCTTATCAGTTGCCTTATATGCGTCCTGATTTTACCATAAATTAAAATATTACATAGTGTGTATGTGTGTGTGTAAGAGGGAGAGAGAGAGAGAGAGAGAGAGAGAGAGAGAGAGAGAGAGAGAGAGAGAGAGAGAGAGAGAGAGAGAGAGAGACTTATGACATAACTAGAATTTAAAAAATGTATTTTGTTAATTGGCGTAGCATACTCAACTTTGATGAGGCATATTGGTTTACTGGCACGGCAAACATTAAACGTCCGTTAGCTGCTGTGATGACCGTTCGCTGTTCATTGTAATATTTTGAGACTTTCTACGACATTTAAAGGTATAAGTAGCCTAGTTCTATAAATTGACGTAGCCTGCATGGCTGATGCAATATAGGCCTACTGTTTGCTTCTGTGCCAACTGTACGTTTGTGAACCATTAGCCTGGAATTGGTGTTGTTTCCAGTTTCCTGTTTCTTGTCACTGCTGCCGCTCGTTCCATTCATTTTAACTTCAAACTACTAATACGTATTGTGTTATATGCCTGTCCGTTCGACACACACAGTTTACGGATATATTTCCATTGTTAACACATGACTAAGCCTAAATAGTAAGTAAAATGTAATAAAGATGCTTATTTGGCATTATGTAACGGCAAAGTCTATTAATCTCGATAAATCCGAAAAAAGTTGTGAAATAAAGGACAGTAAAGTATAAAGCAATTCGTTAACCGCTACCATATTTCAATACATATTCAATTTTTAATAGGTTGTGTATTCCAGTTGGCCACACTGTGTATATTTTAAAAAATTATGCTAACAAGTTGAGATGCCAGGATTGCTGAATATACTTAGTACAATCTCCGATTGAGTCCAAAACCGAGAAAATGTACACTGTAGGTGTTAATTGTTGGCCTACAAATATTTTATTTAACATTTATGCATTTGCTGTGTATTAATTTTAATTAAAATAATTTAATTAAAATTATGGAGACTTGTACGTGAAACTTGTCGTGTTGCAATAATAATAATAATAATAATAATAATAATAATAATAATAATAATTGTTATTTAAAAAATAAATTGAATTTAACAATAAAGCGGACATCGAACTGCCAGAATCTGTCTCTAGCTTTGTTAAAATGCATAGTTTTATGCTCCAATAAACAGGCAGCATTTCTATTAATATATGGTAGATACAGAATGTAACAGAATGCATAATCATAAGAAAAACATATTTATTATTTTGTATGTTGGCTACCATAATTAAACCATCAAGACATTTTAAGAAATTATAGGACAACAGACGTATACTTTTACGCGCTTATCTTTCTGATACCAAATATCTATTATAACTATTTACATACAGTGACAGTTACTGTGAAGAATGTTTTGCTGGCCTAATACATTTAAAACCTATAATATCCTTAGTGATATCTGTTTTGTTCAATATTTAGTTTTGCGAGGCTTTACTGACGTGTAGTATTAACACCAGCAAACGTAAACTTTCATTTTCTCCTCAAATTAAAGGAAGATAACCTCACGAGCCAGTCTGTATCAAAGTAAAAGAAAACATACATCAGCTTACAAAATATACACTAAAATGTCAATCCAGATAACTGACATGTGTAACACAATATTATTACAGAAAACATATGCAGACCTTGGAATGTAGTGTCCTTTCACATTAAAGGAAACACAAAAGAACAGACGGCACATTTCACCGCAGCATCGGAATGACACTGAAATGCCACTTGCTAATGAGGCTTGTTTGTTGTTAAGTCTGTCCGTCCGACTGCTCTTACATGTACCGCTCCAGTCCTGCGGCGAAGTTCGCCTGCCTCATGTACGAGTTGTTGTACGAGTTCATCTGTGGACCGGAGAGCCCGAGCAGCTGTTCCGCGTGGTCGGCGCAAGACCCGGAGCGCACCGGCGGCAAAGACAGCCTGTTCCCAGGACAATACACCTGAGAGCTACCTGGGGAGAAACTGGGCTGCGTCATGGCGGGCAGGTGAGGCGGAGAGGCCGAAGAGGAGTAAGGATAAGCGGCAGCCAGGTTTGAGGAGAGGGCACCAGTGCCTCGGCTTAGCACGCTGGCGGCGGGGTTCACAGTCTGCGCCTGAAAGCACGAAGAAGGATCGGGGCCGCTGACAGAACAGCTGGCGGTCATTGTGCCCAGGTCTCCGCCGCCCAAGCCGAACGCCTGCGTATTTAGCTCACCGCCCGGGCCGGACTGCATCGCCGTTTGCTGGCTAATGATGTTGTCGATGCTGAACATCCTGTGTTGACCTTGCGCGGAGACGCCCGCCGAGGCCTGGTAGTGATGGTGCAGCATTGCCGGGTGCGGGGATCCCGCCAGCTGCGAGCCGTAGCTCGAACCCATTCCCGGGTACAGCGTGTTTGGATAAGACGGCCTGCCCATGGGCGTAGGGGTAAAGGCGCTCGAGCTCTGCATGTAACCCGGGTAGGTACTGACGTCAGTGCGCTTGAATCTTTTCCTCCTGCGTAAAAAGCTCCCGTTGTCGAACATGTCTTCGGCGGCCGGGTCCAGGGTCCAGTAATTGCCCTTCCCTGGTCTGCCGGGCTCGCGGGGGATCTTGACAAAGCAGTCGTTGAGAGTGAGATTGTGTCGGATTGAGTTCTGCCACTTTTTTGAGTTTTCCCGGTAGAACGGGAAGCGCTCCATGATGAATTTGTAGATGCCTCCTAAAGTCAGCTTTCTTTCGGGAGAGTTGGCTATGGCCATCGCTATCAAGGCAATGTAGCTGTAGGGCGGTTTCCCTCGCTGAACGGGCCTCTTCCTGCGCCGGCTGCCGGTAGGCGGTAGATGCTCCTCGGTGTGCCCGAGGGGAGGACCGTCCCCCCGGTCCGTGTTCGGACTGCTCCCCCGGGGTTCGGACTTGATCAGCACCCCGTCTTTCGCCCGAGCTTGAAGGAGCAGAGGTTGCGCGGGTACCGAGGAGTCCAGGTTGACGTTGGGAGACACACCCACGGGACTGGCCGCCTCGGCTGGCGAGTGCGGAGACTCTGCCGTCATGTTGCACATGCCCGAGAGGTAAGAGTAATTTGCCAGATTCATAAAAGTGACGTATTAAAAATACGTATGCTACGACTCTTTATTTTCAGCCGTACCTGAGCGGCTCAGGCACCAAACAAAAGATGAGAAATACTTTCTTTCCGAGTTTGTACAGTTTCTCTCTCTCTCCCTGTCTGACCGTAACCTATGTGTTTTTTTTTCTTCTTTCTTTTTCTTTCAGGAATCGCCTCTCCTCTTCAACCTCTGTTTGTGGATTTTTCTCTTTCCAGGTGTGTATGTGTGTGTGTGCAGTGGACAGTCTTATAAACCAAAACTCAAGTGACGACACTGACTGCCCGTGACGGAGTGATTTGGGGGTGAGCTCTCCCACTGACTGACAGCTCAGATTATTCCAGGAAGACTGGTCAATGAGATGCTGGCTATGGACTCCGATTATGGGCACGGACAATAAGGGGGGACGTTAACTACAGGTGACCCGGTCGGCCGCAGTGATCACCTTTGCTTAACTCTTTAAGGATGGCGTCACATTAGATCATTCAAATTAGTTCACCGTCAGCGAAAATAGTTTGAGCATCGTGGAAGACAAAGTTCTTGCGGCAGGGGTTCGCAAAATAGCAGATAGTCACATCGTATATAACGTATAGACACCTATAACTACGCCTCAGTAGAGATTTCTGGAAAAATTACAGAGTGCCTATGGGAAAATATTTCATTCGTAGCTGTCAAAATTCAAATAAAATAACTGTGATTATTTTTTTCCTGTAAGGAAATTATATTTGCACTAGTTTATCAAAAACATAATCTTCCCTTGTATGGTCGCGTCTTGTTTAGTTACTGTTTCAACAAAAATATGTATTTTGTTATTTCAGAACCACGCATCTTGTTAGAAAACAAGAACAAGCGCTTCCAGCATTTGGCTAGATTTGGGATAACACCACAAATTACCTCAAATAATAACTTCCAGCCGCTCGGGGGTATAGACGGAACTGAAAGCGTAAGGATAAATGGGGGTTATTAGACCCGCGTTTCACGTCGGTGAATCGGACTGTTGTCCAAAAATAGGCCTCCAGGGAAATCTGCAACGTCACGGTTTCTTGTGAACATTTTCTTGTGCTGATTGTTACCTGTATGTCTGCCGTACCACTCGCGTTCATCGAGTAGGAAAAGTACCTCGCAGAAATAAAAGATAATATTAATGATTGATATTGCACTGGAATTTACCACAGAACTGACAAACGGGCACAGCACGATAGCAAGTTAAAAATCTATTTTGTAACTCTTAACTGAGTACCCTTGGTCTTCATTAGACGCATAGAAACTATAATAACGTTGATTTAACACTGAGAATGTTGCTCTCTCTCTCTCTCTCTCGCTCTCTCGGTTCAATTCAGTGGTGCTTTATTGGCAGGACAGCCAAGGTAGTATTGCCAAGGCATACAGAGAACTTGTAAACGACATATAACACCAGGCTAACAAGACTGTACCGTTAAACATATTGACTTAATGCACAATGAACATATACAGAGACAATGAAAACAGCAACACCGCTAATAGTAATAGTAACAATAAACTCTCAGTGTATCCCTCTCTCTCTCCCTGTCTTTCTCCATTTATCCCTCTATCTGTCCTGTCATCTGTTTGTCTGTTTCTCCCTCTTTCTCTCTTCCTCCCTTCCTCCCTCTCTCGCTCTCTCCATCTCTCTCTCTCTCTCTCTTCCTCTCTCGCTCTCTCAGTTTGCTCAGGCTGAGTGTCCGTCCAGCCCCAGAGATAACACGCGTTGAGCTGCTCTGTGGTCTGTCTAACTCGGAGCCCAATCCACCCAATTGAAAAATAAAAACAACTTATTAAAAACAAGCGACCGAACTGTGAAAGCTTTCGGGAGACAAAAGTAACTATCGCTTCGTTTATTTTTGGAGCGCGAGAGTCAAAGCTTACGTGGAGAGAAAATGTTATTCTTCTGACTGAAGTTTATTTTGAGAATTTAGTAAAACGCTCCTCCAACGAGGCTATGTCCATAATGATACTGTGTACATGCCCACTGGTGCATTCAATCACCATAAATGCACGTGACATGGGCAAATATATTATTGTGTGCAATAATGATCATATTCGGTGAGCTTAACTAGTGTATCTAAGGGGTTACTTTTGGAACATATTCACAAATTCACATGTGTATGTGTACACTAAATAAAGTGTTCCAAGACACAGAAAATTCACATTACAAACCAATTATACCCGCTGCACTAAAATTACAGACAAGCACCTTGTTCATTTAGCATTACTTGTGAATCATTGCACAGCACAATGAAAAGAAACCTCCTTTCCTGTATTTGATATTAAGAGTTCAGAAATCCAGCACTGTATAACCACTCCCCCATGCCCTGTTGACTGTCTATTTCACATGTGCTCATTCGGTTACTCAACCTGTCCATCACACGACAAACACCGGCAAAGTCCCACATGTTACACGCACCAAATGACAGCATGTGTGTGTGAGAGAGACTGAAAGAGAGAGGAAAAGCGAAAGAGAGTGAGAGAGAGAGGGTGATCAAAGCAAAGTTTTAAACAAACAGAACTCTATCATGGTGTTTCTCTCACAGACTGATATGAAAGAGTTAGGATGATGAATCAAACCAAAGTCATAACCCCCCCCACCCCACACACACACACACACACCCACCCCTGCGAACCCTCAAGCCATGTAACCCCCCCCCCCCCCACACCACCGCTCAACTGTCCCAGCCCAAAGTCCAGCACCCCCTCACCCCCCACCCCCCCACCACCCCTTCACACCATGCCCCTAGCCAGACACACTAAGCCCAGTTAGCTGGCTGCTCACCCCCGGCGGCTAACAGCTTCAGACAGGCGTGGGACTGTGTGGGGGGGGGGGTGTGTTGGGCGCAACCTGCCCCCCCTCCCGCCCCCCCTAGTGCTGCCCGGTCAGGCAGGACAAACAGGGGCTGCTGTGGCCAGGAAACAACCTAACTGCCCCAGGGGCTGTGGCCTTTTCCTAATCCCTGTGCCCCCCCCCCCCAACACCTCCCCTTTCTCTTTCCCTCTCTCTCTATCTCTCTCCCTCTCTTTTCTCCCTCCTTCCCTCCTCACTGTGTCCTCCACGTGTGCAGGGTCACAAGCAAAACTATTTAAAAAAATAACTTTTTCCATGTCTAGTTCTAAATTTATCATATTTGGTTTCCCTTTATAGAAAATTGAAACTAAATATTATTAAAACAGTGTATGCCACATTTAACAAGTATTAAATATATAATTATTGGAAACACACATGTAATATGTAATTTTAAATAAATATTTTTTTTATTTTATATCTGCTATAAATTTTGAATCCAGGATGTTTTACTGTGTATTTTTGTCTAGGATGAGACTGAATACATACCAAATGAATAAGGAATCTTACATAATACTCTATGTAAGATTTATAATATTTGGGGAACTAATATCCACCTGTAGTATAATTGAACAGCTATTGAAATATCTTTATAACATTTTTAACTTAATAAAGTAACCATGTGAATGCTGTAAGTGACATTTTTATTATTTGATTGATATATGAGTTTGGTAGTCACTGAAATTAAGTACAGATTTGGGTGGGAAAAAAAAAAAAACTTTTGCTATACATTTAGATCAATTTCAGTCCAGCCATGTTAAGGCACAAGCTGATTCACACTGGAAAATAATTAGGATTATATTGAGAAATCCCAATCAATTATTAGGTTAATGTTTGACCTTTTCTATACATGGGAAGGGTAGTGCTGCGTAGTGCCATTCTACCTTGCATATACGGCTAAGCTTTGCTTATATCTCTCTGAATTAACTTTAAAAAAAGGTTTTCCTTTGATTTACATGGAAAGTTGTGAATTTGGGAATGATCTCTCTCGGGCAGTGAAAAAAAAACGAAGCCACGGATTGACCTGTGATGCTAGAAAGGACCAGATGTGTCAGGTCCATTTAGTTTGCAGTTTCAGAAAAGGAAATATTTTGAAAAATATTTAATGCCAAACATGAGGAAGCTTCCCACGGTCGTCTACAATCCTGCAAAGTTTGTCAAACAATTTAGGTTTTTTTTTTTTTTTTTACATAATTATCAATGTCCAAATACAAAGTACATTTCAAAGGTTAACTAGAAATAAATGGTGCTGCTTATTAGGGTACAATGTACTTTGCCAGTACAGATCTTCTTCGGTTTCTGCAACTACGTTAAAATATGCATACAAAATTCAGTATGTAAAAAGTAAATAAAAATACAGACAATGGAACAAACCAATCAAGGAAAATATTACAGAAAATAACTATGGACTGTAATCGTTGCAATATCATTTTAAATATTATTATAATGTCCATTGTTGCCAATGAACATTTCCATTCTGTATATATTTCTTTTCTGTGTCACAGTATGGTTTTTACTACATTCTGTGTATGATGTAGTTCCTTTATATAACAATATCAGAAATCTGCTCTCGTTTTTTAAAAAATATTTTTACTTAAAATGATGTTGTTTTTATACCACAACATCAGAACCTGTTCCTTTTTATTTATTTAAAATAATGTTATTATTATGCTCAACTTCAGGAATCCATTTCTATTAATTTATTATTTTGCTTTGTGATTGTTTTCATTGTTTTCCTGATCTTGAAACACGTCTTACTATTTAATATACTCGTGTTTTGCAGCTAGAACTGGTTTTAGGAAAAGTTTCTGGGGAATCCTCTGATTCTCTCATCCGCTTCTGTTCCTCCTCTGTTTACACATCTGGGACTCAACTCTTTTAGGGCAGAGAGAGAGAAGGAGAGAGAGGGATACAGGGAGAGAGAAAGAGAGGGAGGGGGAGAGAGAGAGAGAGAGAGTTGCTGAGTAAACACTTGGAACCCGTTCATTCGCACTGTGGCTCCAGTGCTGGGGGGGTGGGGGTGGGGTGGGGTTGGGTGGGGGGGGGGGGGACCATGAGAAAAAGAGAGAGAATGAAAAAGTGATGGAGAGAGAAAGAGAGAGGGGTGCGAGAGAGAGAGCGCAGACCCCATTTCTTGCTGAAGCTCATCAAGTACGGGCCAGGGCTCCTGAACACAGAGGGATTACCAGAGAGCCCCGCTCTCCTGGGACTCTCTGCTTCACTCAGTCCTGCACTGCACGGTACAGTGACCCCGTAAAGCACCCAAACGGGGTTCTCACACACACACACACACACACACACACACTCACACACACACACTCACACACACACACACGCACACACACACACACACACACATACACACACACACATACTCACTCACACACACACACACACACACACACACACACACACACACACACACACACACACACACACACACACACACACTCACACACACACACACACACATATACATACACATACTCACACACACACACACACAGATACTCACACACACACACACACACACACATACTCACTCACACACACACACACACACACACACATATACATACACATACTCACGCACACACATACTCACACACACACACACACACACAGATACTCACACACACACACACACACACACATACACGTACACACATATACATACACATACTCACACACACACACACACACACATATACATACACATACTCACGCACACACATACTCACACACACATACATACACGCAGACACATACTCACACACACATACACATACACACACACACACATACGCACACACACACACTCGTACACACACACCTACACACACATACACACTCACACGCATACACTCACACGCACACGTATACACACCCAAACACACTCATACATGCACACACACACACACACACACACAGTCACATGGACGCACACACAGATATGCACATACACTCACACACTCACATACGTGCATACACACACACTCACTCACATACACACTAATACACATATACACACATATGTAAAAACACGCTAATACACAAACATACACGATAATGCCCACACACACGCAAAAACACACTCATAGCTCAGGAGGTAAGAGCAGTTGTCTGGCAGTCGGAGGGTTGCCGGTTCGAACCCCGCCCTGGGTGTGTCGAAGTGTCCCTGAGCAAGACACCTAACCCCTAACTGCTCTGGTGAATGAGAGGCATCAATTGTAAAGCGCTTTGGATAGAAGCGCTATATAAATGCAGTCCATTTACCATTTACCATATACACGCACTCAAATATTTACCGGCAGACACACAAGCAGACATGCGCATACTTTCATACACAGACTCTTACAGGCACACGCACTTTTAGTATACGCACACACTCACCTGCTGTACCTACTCACGCGCACACACTCACAAACATGCCCCCACGCGCACGTCCTTGCATACTTCCCCAATGAGGGAGTCCTCACAAGGCAGTCAGGCTGTGAGCATAATGGCGACCGAGCCGGGCTGTGAGTCGCTATGGTTATAGGTTCAGTTCCCAAGTGGGAGCTCTTGAGCCGACTACTGAACCTGAACCACTTCAGGAAACTACCCAGCGGTCTAAATGGACCGTATTTAAAGAATGTTTAGCTGCATCGGCTGCTCTGGATCAGAGCATCTGTGAAATGCTTTAAATGTGAATCTTGCGTTGTGCACGCCGGCCCCTTTCCAGAGCTGTACAGCCAGGCCACACGGGCGTAGTTATCCCTGCTTTCTTTTTAAAAATGTGTTTATTTGGAGAACGGAGAGCAGAATGGTCTGGCCTCCTTTTCCCACTTCTCTTTTACTCAGGCTGGGAAAATGAGAGGAGCTGAGAAGGAGCCCAAAACCGCTGCTGGGCGTCCTTGTGTGGGGGGAGCACGGCGCATGTCTCGCCATCATGATGTTTTTTTTAAAATGGGGGGGCGGGGGGGGGGGGGGGGGGTCTGCTGCAACCCTGGTCCTGCACAGCCAGAAGTAGTTTTTTTTTGTTTTCGCCTCAAAATCAGCACCAAGAATTTATTATTAAGCAAAACCCAGCTAAGGCAAAAGGTTCTCACAGCGTTACTAGAATGTTCTGTCGATGTTATAACATCGGCACTACATGGCAGCAACATTGTGAGGATGTTTTTTTTGTGTTAGCCAGTAAGGGATAATATTTTGGCATGTACTGGAAAACACTGGATGGAGTGTCTCTCTATAATTCACTGCGTTGCTCAAACGCATCACACTGAGCTGTGCCACGCCCATATTCTTCGGTCTCTCGAACCAGCCAATCGGGGACCAGGCAAGGACAGACGCGGCGGCGACGGGACGGGGTGCGGCCTCGCCCCTCTCTCTCCTGTGGGGGGTGGGGGGGGAGGGGGCTCTGCAGCCATCAGAGAGCTGATTGCTGCGGGGGGCCCGGCGTCAGGCGCCCTCCTTTGATGATGCGGGCCGCGATTCCCGCGAGCGGCGCCGCCGCCGGAGAGCCGCCGTAATGCCTCCCCCCCCCCCCGGGCTTTCAGAGGCTTTTTGCGAAAAGGCAACGGGGCGCGCGGCCGGGAACCCGCCGTTCCTTCGCCTCCTCTCGCCAAATGTGTACACGGGATGTTTTCTTAAAAACGAAAAACGCCCCGCCATCATCAAACCCATCAAAACCCCACTGTGTGATTTTTATTCATTCGTTCATATATTTATTTATTTGCCGTAATGGCTGTTTTCCCTGATGTTGCCTGCGTGAGTACGCGAGCGAGAGTAGCGAAGTAGCCACTCTCCAGGTGTAATGGCTGGTGACCTCTGACCCCGGTGAGATCCTCTCGGAGCTCGAGTCATTCTGGGCCCTCGGGAATGTTTCGGACGGGGTCTGTGGGCGTTCGCGTGTACTGAACATTCACGTTACGCTGTACGCTCGTGTGTATTGTATGCTGAAGTGGTGCGTTCCTGCCAATTGATCATGCTTGGGCAAAAAAAAAAATCATTTCAAAAATATCTTTTCCAATGTACAAAACCCCTTAAATGAATTGCTAAAGGAGAGGGTATATCTAGCAGGGACTATTTTTCTGTAAAAAATAAATGCCAGGTTAATTCACAAAATGCTGGGTTAACTCAGTAAACGCTGGGTTAATTCACTAAATGCTGGGTTAACACAGTAAAGGCTGGGTTAATTCAGTAAATGCTGGGTTAATTCAGTAAACGCTGGATTAACTCATTAAACACTGAGTTAAGCACATGGTCCGAGCATGAAGACAAAGGAGCGTGTGATTGGCTAACACAGGGAGCTCCCAGAAGCCACGTCCCACCTGCTGTTGGAGGACAGGGTGTGTCACCGACCGGCTTCCCGCTCTGCGCTGGCTCAGTGAAGAGAGAGAGAGAGAGAGAGAGAGGGAGAGGGAGGGGCGGGAGAGAAAGGGAGAGAGAGACAAAGTGAGAGAGAGGGAGAGACAGAGCAGGGGGAGACAGAGGGAGAGCAGGACAGAGAGAGAAAGAGGGGGAGAGAGAAACAAAGTGAGAGAGAGGGAGAGACAGAGAGAGGGGTGAGAGAGAGACAAAGAGAGGGAGAGAAAGAGAGGGGGGAAGAGAGAGAGGGTCACAAAATAGAAGGTAGTGTATAACACTTAATCCCTTACTCCCTTGGGTTCCAAATAATGTATTGAATCAAAAAACACTGTGTCGAACATCAGGTCCTTTGTATCGACCACAGGGCCACTACACTGGAAAACAGTGGAGGACATGCTAACTAACAGCCTACTTTCCTGTTTACTCAGTTAAGAAATGTGTGACTTTTCCTAAATCAAGGGATGATTTTTTAAATGGCGAGTGTGGCAGTGTGCAAATGTAAACATTTCCAGGTATATTACGGGAGTGTGTGTCTGTGAAAGATCTGTGTGTATTACAGGGAAAGGATGTGTGTGTCTGTGAAAGATCTGTGTGTATTACAGGGAAACGATGTGTGTGTCTGTGAAAGATCTGTGTGTATTACAGGGAAACGATGTGTGTGTGTGTGCGTGTGTTTGTGTAAGGGAATTCCTAGTCAGTTATGTGTCCTAGACTGAGAATGACTAAAAGACATGGTTTGCAGGGGTGTATTGGGGGTGGGGTGGGGTGGGGTGGGGGGGGGTGGTGTGGAGGATAGCTTTTTTTGACCCCCACTCCAGAACGCATAGAAAGGAGTGATAATTTGAGCGAAACGCACTTCATACGTGAAACTGTCAGCACATGAACGTGCTCCTGGGAGCCAGACACATCGCAAAACGGTTATATTTAATCTCGAGCCTTATCGGCCAATCAGAATCCCTCGAACCAATTAGAGGTGTAGCGGAATGACGCACAGCAGTCAGGCAGACGTCAGCGCCGCAGAGGAAGAGGGAGAGGAGGGACGGAGGGACAAGGGCCTTCTTTCAGACTCTTCCCTCATCCTCTCTTCCATGCTGCCATCTTTCAACAGGCACTTGCCCTCTTTCTTTCGCTCTCTCTCTCCCCCTCACTCTCTTTCTCTGCACCCCTCCACCACAGCTCCCCAATTTTAACGCTCACTTACATTCCACACAATGCAGTGAACTCCAAACAGGAGTTATTATTATTATTATTATTATTATTATTATTATTATTATTATTAGCCTAGCATTATTTTGTCAGTTGTTCTCCAGGCTCTGTCTCAGAGCAGGCTCTGAATGTTCTCGTGGTGGGTCTGTACTGCTGTCAGTTGTTTTCCAGACTCAGTGCAGGCTCCGTAGTGGGTCTGTACTGCTGTCAGTTGTTTTCCAGTCTCAGTGCAGGCTCTGTAGTGGGTCTGTACTGCTGTCAGTTGTTCCCCAGTCTCAGAGCAGGCTCTGTAGTGGGTCTGTACTGCTGTCAGTTGTTCCCCAGTCTCAGAGCAGGCTCTGTAGTGGGTCTGTACTGCTGTCAGTTGTTTTCCAGTCTCAGTGCAGGCTCTGTAGTGGGTCTGTACTGCTGTCAGTTGTTCCCCAGTCTCAGAGCAGGCTCTGTAGTGGGTCTGTACTGCTGTCAGTTGTTTTCCAGTCTCAGTGCAGGCTCTGTAGTGGGTCTGTACTGCTGTCAGTTGTTCCCCAGTCTCAGAGCAGGGCTCTTGGCATCATGCGGGTGGTGACAGGCAGAGAGACGCACAGTAACTCCTCTCCTTCATTACACTGAGAGCAGCGATGATAAAGCTTGGCCTTTACACAGACTGATAGGGAGACAGTGGACCCTAAGAAGATCTGTATGTACGCACACACACACACACACATATAAACACACACACTGCATGCACAAATACACATGCACACACATGCGCGCACGCACACACACATATAAACACACACACTGCATGCACAAATACACATGCACGCACATACTTAAACACAAACACACAACAAACACACACAATAACAGACACACACAGGCACGTACACACCCGCACACACACAAACCCACACAAACAAGCAAATGTCCACAAACTTGCACTCACACACACAGACTCACATAGGCATACATGCATGCACACACACAAACAAACACACGTGCACACAGACACACATGCATATACGGACACACATACAAACGTGTGTGTGTGTGCGCGTGCGTGAGTGTGTGCGTGTCAGAGAGGGCCGAACTCCAGTGCGTAACCTTTATCTCTGTGAAACTTCATTAGAGAGGAAAGGTCAGCGGGGAGGCTGGTTTCAGAGCAGGGGCAGGATGATCGGCCCAGCTGTGGGGCCTGAAGACAGAGCCACTCTCACTGCGGTGAAGCTCTCACTCACAACCAGAACCAGAGAATAAAAACACAGACCAGCATCAGCCACTTCTAAAGACAGCATTCTGAAAACGGTCTATGTTCACACTGAATTAAAGCGTCCTGTTGGAATGTGCACTTTCACCAAAAAGTAGATTTTCTTTTTTTTGGGGGGGGGGATTTATCTGTACAATTATGAAATGGCACCAATGCTGTAAGTGCACTTTTAGATCGCATTCATCACAAGATCTATTAGCTGCTCTGGCACTGAGACAGAGAGAAGGAGGCTGGATGCCTCTCTCACTCTCACTCACTCACTCACTCACCCACTCACCTGAGGCAAAGTCCTCTCCTCTCTGAGTGAGAGAGAGCGGTCACTGGCGCGGTGCATGTGTAAACACCCCCCCTCACCCTCCCCCTCCCCCCCCCATGCCCCCTCACCCTCGTCAAGCCCAGCCCAGCCCGGCCCAGCCCATCCCAGGCCAGGCTCAGACAGGGAGGGGCCACCACCACTTGCTGAGCTCCCTGAATGCTTGTGCACACAAACAAGGCGACGCACAGCAGGTAAGGATGTTCACTTCAGTCCGGGCCAGCCGGTGGACTAAGACCCTTTTCTTTCGCACAGGGACAGGCAGCTCTCAGGGATCTCTGCCGTAATGAGGGGAAGCCGGGCAGCTGTCTCCTGGCATTACTGAGGCATTACCGGCTCAGGCAACATATCACCAGGTCTTTAGGCCCTAATGGGCTCCCTTACGCGAGGTGGTGTGCAAAACCACACAGCTGTACGGGTCGCCCAGTGAACACTCCAGTGGCTGTTCACAACAATCAGGAGGTCAACAGCACCACAGAAGGCACCCTGGACGGAGAGCATAGATGATTAATCTTAAATCTTGAGATTTAGATTCACTCTTAATACTAATCTCTTTTTATTATTTTCATCTTGAGTGCTTTTTGAACATGAGCTATTCTCACAATCACATATTTATTGCACCTGCACTTCAGATGAACACAACCATGACGTGTGTCAGTGGTGTTTCAGTGTCTGCATGTCACGTGATACACTGTAGCCTTGAACCAACTAGCTGCCACAAGGGTATTCAAACCACCCCTGTTCGTTCACAATCGACCAAACAGACAGATTAAAAATGAGAGCAATGTATGCAATAACCAACTACCGCCTACTCATACAGAACAGTCCAATATTAGCTTTATTTGCAACGTTATATATATTGATATGAAAAAAGAACGTCAGAAAAGCAGATGCTGACGTCTGATTTAAGGCCACATTAAAATCAAGGCCAGCATACTATTATAAAAAAAATATCTGTTTGTCCTGCTCCAGAGTTGTAACCTTCATGCAAGGATGCACACGTTTAACACTTTTTGCGAATATTCGGAAATTTAATGGCTCGGTATGATTAATTGTATTTCCACAATGTTCCTAATAGAAATGTTATCCTGGGAAAAAAAGGGATCAATAATGAGACTGGATTGGTTTGTAAGGGATTGATCTCATGTGACAAACTGACGAATGAGGATTTGTTATTACCCGAAAGGATATATTTATGGCTGAGTCCCCATGAGCAACTACTCTTGAGACCGAATGACTCTTGACTGGTGAAAATATATTTACTGACACCTCACCTTCACAAACATCACATGACATTTTGCCAATTAGCAGACACTCTCATCCAGAGTGAAATACACTTATAATTAAATATATTACAATCCATTTAAAAAGATGGATATTTACCGAAGCAATTCAGGTTCAATACCTTGTACTGTACTATATGGTTCAGTACCTTATACCTGTATTATACTGCTGCCTGCCATAACAAAATTCTACATTTTGCATACAAATGTTGAATATGTTCAAGGGGTGAGAGTGTAAATTTTAGAGTAACACCACAGAGAGCTGCCTGGCTAAGCTGTAAAAAAGGCTGTGTACCTTAGCCTAGTCCTGTACTGCCTATCATCTAGCACCATGACTTTAATCCACATTACTGCAGGGATACTGAGTTCCAGCCCCTAAATGGCAGCTATGATACTGCTTTTCATTCCTCCCCTCTAATTAGGGACTGAATTAAGTCCTGGGAGATTAGGTGAGTGGATTCTCTCTCCAGTAAGTGACATTAATCAAAATGCCACTTAGGTACAGAAGCAAATATATCAGTACTACTGGCCTGAAGGAACAGATTAGAGTCTCCCTGCTTTATGGTCTTTGTGGACAGCAGACAGCATCCTGCAGGGGACATGAACTCAAATTGTATCAACACCGCCACCTGCTGGACATGTGTGAACTGCAGCTGGTGGTTCTCTTGCTGTAAATAAATCTAAGAACATTTTCATAAATGAGGCCCCAGCTCCTTACCCACTGTACTACACTGCCACACTCTTGGAAGTGCCAGAGAGGTTCCTGGTTTTTGCTCCATCCAAACCTGTAACTGCACGACAGGATTAAATATGAGGCTTAATGAATGCAAGTGGCCATGTGCTGGAGGTATTTTTTTAGCAGTTTCAACCATTCAAGCTCCAGATATTTTTCGCAGACCCTTAAAGAATCCTTCAAACCTTTGTGATCACGCTGGGCTGGAAAGAAAACAAGGAACATCGCTGCCACTCCAGGATCAGGGCTGCCTATCCCCTGCTGCAGACCAGCAAGCACCCTTGAGTTTCAATATTAAATATCGGTTTTGGAAATAAAGAGCCCTCTGGTTTTTAGTAATCCACAATTATAGAAAAATAAATCATAAATGCACATCAATTGTAGGATTGAAGATCATATATATTTGCACATTTAAATGATCCTTTTTTGCACTTCCTCCAGAAGTACTTTAAAAAGAAAAAAAAAAAACATTCAAGTTTAACATCGAACTGGTCCATAATCCACGTTCAGTCACATTAGCCTTCTGTAGGTTTCCTCACATAACGAATAATAAAAATTCAGAAACATGAACATGTTTTAAACGGTTAAAATAAGACATCTACTTTGTGTAAGCACCTTAAAATGGCCGACAGGTGCCTTGAGCTGGATGAACACAGGGCAGCCATCTTGTTAACAGAAAGACTTTGAGCAGCAGCGCTGGTAGAGAGGTTTCCATGTACTAAACAGAGAGAGACTACAGGAGACAGAAATCGAACTGCATAAGTAAGCTCACTCGTTATACAAGTCTCGCATAAGCTCACTTTAAACCACCCGCAATCGCCATTATGACATCACCACCAGTCACAAGAAACACTTTCTAAAGTAGAACAATTAGAAAAATCTTTCTGGTGACCAGGAAGCAGAGAGGCTGCTGTGAGTGACAGGAGAGAACACTGGTGTCAGGCGGACGCTGTGATTAGACGACCCATGGTTAGAGACGGCCCAGTTCGAGATGGCCCACAGTAGAGGTGGCCCATGCCTCGAGATGGCCCATGGTTCGAGATTGGCTCGAGGCAGCCAATGGTTCGAGATGGCTCAAGGTGGCCCATGGTTGAAGATGGCTTGAGATGGCCCATGGCAGAGGTGGCCCATGGGTCGAGATGCCCCGCGGTTGCAGATGGCCCATGGTACGAGACTATTCCTGCCCTACTGAGTGATCACAGCCTGGCCTCCCTTCTGATCCTCCAGGGCCTTCACAGTGGTCCGTGTCCCAGCCCGTGACACGTATACATGCTGCAGGTTTGTCTCCTATGTTTACCCTAAAATTTACCACATACCTGCAAAAACTGAGGAGACAGGGTCCTCATCTGCGGAGTTGCAGGCGCTCAAGCGCGCACACACACACACACATACGTGCGTGCATACACACACGCATTTCCTCACAGACACTGGACAGAGACACCAAACCTCCACCCGTGTCTCTGTCCAATCAGCACATAGGTAGCACGTGGTCCGGAAGCAGCTCAGCTGAACCGAGACTGGTTCTCCTGTCCCAGACTCCCCGCTCAGCTCCGCCCCCAGCACCAGGTCACCTGACCCCCGTTTGGCGAATGAGACGCCACCATTCTACCAGATCTGCGCAGGGTGCCACCAGCCGGCTGGAAGCTTCACACAGGATGAGGACAAAATGAGTCACCATCCACTACAACCAGCATGCGTGTTGATATATGTATAGACTGCAGCTATTTATACAGGTGTGTGATGGACTACAGCAATTCTGTACAGCCATGTGATGGACTGCAGCTATTTATACAGACGCACAATGGAATATAGTTATTTCTACAAGTGTGATCAACTATAGCTATTTATACAGGTGATGGCAGTGCAGAGAGGGGACTCTCACTTCCTGGTACCAGGTGTGTGAGACTGCGCTTTTTCTCCTCACACACGCACACGCACACGCGCACACACACACACACACGCATGTACACGCACACGTACACAGGCACACACACAAACTCCTTTCATCCGGAAAATGCAACTTTTACATGTGAAACTAATTGAGACAAAAAAAAAAAACAGTTCTCAACACATACAAAAATAGACTTGTGAGCACAGACATATATACACTGAGCGCGAGAGCTCGACGAATCCAGTTAGCGACTGCGCACGGTTGCCAGGGACAACGTTCTACCCCTCCTTACTCAGGAGAGCCTTCACATCCGCAAACACCTGACAGGAAAAGAAAGAAAGAAAAGAAAGACAGAAATGGTGTGAGAAAGAAAGGGGGGTAATATGGGTGACAGTTCATCTTTCCTCATGTACAGCAGACAGGTACCATGCTAACCCCAGGTGCTGCAGCAGGGCTGCACGTTCAGAAGCAGACTCGGGGGAAACTCTTTTTGAATGGTGAGGCCTCGCTCCCAAGTCCCAGTGGAGTTATTTTACTCAACCGGTACGTTCTGTTCGTGTCCGTCTCCAAGATATTTACACGCTTTTTTCCTTACCTTCTCTTATGTGCAAATCATATTAGTGCAAGAAACTGAAATGAATGAATGAATGAATTAACTATCCTCGTGAAAAATTACTGGCCATTTTTTGTGCATGAATTAAATTTCTGGAATGGACTGAGCTCAAGTGGAAAAGGCCCTAACCCTGTATATAACATGAGTGCATGTTCAGGCAGGGGGCTGTGATGTAAAACAGAGTTTCAGACTATTTTGGAGTGAACATTAACCGGTGTTACTGGGAGCTAAGTAAGCTACTGTGAACTAGCGGGTGTGTGCTCATATCTGGTGTCCACCACCATCAGTGGATTTTTAAAAAAAATTGTTGACATACTTTAACCTTTTAAACACAAGAGAAATGTCTGACAATCACTGACAATTCTAAAATAAACATCTACTCATCTACAGAATTATTTCTGTTATATGATTGTAGACATTGATGTGTAATTCTCACAGACATGTAGGAGTTTTCAAATGCTACCAGGACACCCTGGTTAAATATATAAGGCATTTCAGACAAGCATCTGAAGCAGGGTCATCCTCTGGTCAGCAGCCTCACCTCGTCCACGCCGCGGGAGGCGTCCACCGTGCGCACCTTCCCCTGCCGCTGGTACAGCTCTATGATTGGCCGGGTGGACTGCAGGTACGTCTGGATCCTGCAGCACAGGTGGATCACAGGAAGGCTCCGTCAAAGAGAGGTGGAGCAGGTATGACATGTGCAAAATGGCTTACGTCATGGAGAGACACTGTCACACTCACACACGCGCACACACACACGCACACACACACACGCACGCACACAAACGCACACACGCTGCAGGCAGAAGAGAGATCTCACCGTTTCTCCAGACTTTCCCTGTTGTCATCTGTGCGGCCACTGCTTTTTCCCCTCTCCAGACACCGGTCGATACACACCTGCATACACACAACACACACAAGCACCCGGTCCTGCTCAGATACACACCTGCATACACACAACACACATGAGCACCCGGTCCTGCTCAGATACACACCTGCATACACACAACACACATGAGCACCCGGTCCTGCTCCAATACACACCTGCATACAAACAACACACATGAGCACCCGGTCCTGCTCAGATACACACCTGCATACAAACAACACACATGAGCACCCAGTCCTGCTCAGATACACACCTGCATACACACAACACACATGAGCACCCAGTCCTGCTCAGATACACACCTGCATACACACAACACACATGAGCACCCAGTCCTGCTCAGATACACACCTGCATACACACAACACACATGAGCACCCCATCCTGCTCCGATACACACCTGCATACACACAACACACATGACCACCCGGTCCTGCTCAGATACACACCTGCATACACACAACACACATGACCACCCGGTCCTGCTCAGATACACACCTGCATACACACAACACACATGAGCACCCGGTCCTGCTCAGATACACACCTGCATACACACAACACACATGAGCACCCGGTCCTGCTCAGATACACACCTGCATACACACAACACACATGACCACCCGGTCCTGCTCAGATACACACCTGCATACACACAACACACATGAGCACCCGGTCCTGCTCAGATACACACCTGCATACACACAACACACATGAGCACCCGGTCCTGCTCAGATACACACCTGCATACACACAACACACATGAGCACCCGGTCCTGCTCCAATACACACCTGCATACACACAACACACATGAGCACCCAGTCCTGCTCCGATACACACCTGCAGACACACCTACAGCTCAACACCGCACCCTGCTGAGTGATACACACCTGCACACACACCTCAGCACCTGCACCCCGCCCCAGTGTCTGGCTTCTCATACATCTATCCGCAAACACAAAACCAGCAAAAGCAGATTCACTGTTCATGCGCCATGTTATGATAACTTCCATCTTGTTTCTGCTCCACCCTTCCCACTCCTCCTCCCCCATCCCATGCCCCCAGCCCCTCCCACACCCCCCTCTCCCAGCACCTCGCACGCCCCATATCCCAGAACCTCCCACTCCCCTCCCCAGCCTCTCCCAATCTGCCAGATGTTCCACCTACCCAGCACCTCCCCCTACCCAGTCCCCCTCCCGCAGCCCCTCCCACTACCCCACCTTCCTGTGCTCAGTCCTACTCCACCCTTTACCTGGTCACTGCAGTCGAAGAATAGGACGAACTTCACGTCCGCCTTGTCATCCATTACTGAGTTCCACCCCTGCAGGTTGTCCTGGTTACGGGGAAAGCCATCGATGAGGAAACGGAACTTCTCCTGGTCCAGCTGCATGGTCTCCTCCATTGCCTGTGGACGAAGGAGGAGGAGGAGGAGGATGAGCGCTGGTAATTGCAAACACTAGAGCAGTTATGAGGCACTAGCACCCAAATGTTTCAACTATTTTCAGCTAGTAAATCAACAAATTTAACAAAATAAGATAAATAAGACTTGACGACTACTACTACTACTACTAGTACTAATAATAATAATAATAATAATAATAATAAGCATATTTGTCAAGTACCAAATATTAGGAAACCAGGATAAATAATATATAGCAAAAAAAAAAAACTACTGTAAGAAACATAATCAATCAACCCCAAAATATAGCATTGACAAAAGTCATTCAAAACTTTTAAGCACATTAGACCAAAGCATAAATTTAGCACCTTTTTTAGCAGGTTGATGGTGATCTCCACGGGAACGATTCTGCCATCCTTGATGTAGGTGTCAATGAGCTGCCCAAACTCAGAGCCTTCTCGAGTCCTCTCGGCCCGAAGCAGGTCCCCCGCGGAGAGGTGAGTGTAACCGTAAGTCTGAGAGGGACAGGAGACAGACAGGTGAGAGGGACAGGAGACAGGAGACGGACAGGAGACAGGAGACAGACAGGTGAGAGGGACAGGAGACAGGAGACAGACAGGTGAGAGGGACAGGAGACAGGAGACAGACAGGTGAGAGGGACAGGAGACAGGAGACAGACAGGTGAGAGGGACAGGAGACAGGAGACAGACAGGTGAGAGGGACAGGAGACAGGAGACAGACAGGTGAGAGGGACAGGAGACAGGAGACAGACAGGTGAGAGGAACAGGAGGAGACAGGTGAGGGGGACAGGAGGAGACAGACAGGTGAGTCAGACAGGAGACAAGAGGTCCAAGAGGACAGGAGTATGAAACATATAGCCTAAGAGAGGCAAGTGGTCCAGGTGAAACAGGTACGCTGTAGCTCTCATAGGGACAGTAGAGACCATTTAAACCTGGACTCTATCAAAAAGAAAACATCTGAGTGTCAGACCTTGGTCAAGTATGTGAAATCATTTACAATTTAAAAACACTTGTGTAGATCCCCGATAACATTCCTCAAAACATGAAATACAAAACAACTATGTTGTGTGAATACTAATGATAACAGGGGCTACTTGTAACCCTTAAAATCCACTTAATGTTCCTGTGGGTTACTGACCATTTAAAAAAGAAACATCTAATTCCACCAACATTCTGAACAAAATTCTTCTTTGATTAATGTTGTGCATTTCGGTTGGTAACAGTTTTCTTAAGATTCTCAGGGACTGGATGGAGTGTTTTCGCATTTTACCAGCATGTAGGCCCTAAATATTTACGGTATTTCAGATAGGCATTAGACCCAGGTCAGCTGACCAGAGGTCACTCACTGTGTGAAAGGCAGCAGGCCAATCTTCAGAAAAAGAGATTAACAAGTAGACAGCAAAACAGATGTACAGAAGCACAAGCAGGCCTGACGAATAGAAATAGAACAAAATAACAGATGCTTTTTACATGACAACTATTCATTTATGAACGACGACACACTTGCAGCTCCACCCTGTATTGTATATAACAAACTATACCAGAAAAACCACATACCCATGTATGTCACTTCTGAAATATATTCATAATGAAAACACTTAGGGAATTACAGAAATATAAAAGTACATTGTTCATGTACTCCTAGTAACGTAAGACTTAAATTTGTATAGCAAATGGTGAGAGAGGGCCTTGGTCTCCATAGCAACTGCAGGCCAGAGAGGATGATGACAAAGTCAACGGTCGCGCATTCCCCGACAACCAAAGACAGTGAACGTCACCCTGCTGCTTACAGTGACAGTCGAGGGGGAAAAGCTCTCATGATGACAGTAACCTGGAGTGCTCCCGTGATCTCTGGACCCAAGTGCTGATGTGTCCTCGTTTAGTCTCTGTGTACCTGATATGACCGGGATAACACGTTGCTTCCTCCCACCTCCCACTCAGAAAAGGTGACAGTGCTACGCACGTGCATAAATATAACACGCAATAGCGCGAGGAATAATAATCCTGCCGAAATGCCATTGAGAACAGTGGCAACAATGTTCACAACCTTCAAATATTCTAGCTACACGAATAAAAAAACACTCCTGTTATGAATCTTTCAGCGGCTCTCTTCCGAAAACCTGACAACTTAGCAAGCTGTCTGTAAACCAAATAAAACGACCGCAAACTGCTGGCAAAAGGCTAATGATGTAGACAAGACTCGTATGATATTAGACTAACCTTTAAGCTACATATCAAGAAAAAAAAGAACAGCAAGTGCTCTGATGCGTTCGACGATTTAATATGGACCCCAAGGAATGTTGATTCACCAAACCGGCACACTGCATTCGCACACCGGAGAACAAGCCCAGACCCCTATGACCCTTCAAATGCTCAAATTCATACCTCCACGATTTTGGCGCACTGTGTCCCTTTCCCAGCACCGGGCCCTCCCAGTACGAATATAACCTGCGGCTTCATTGCAAGGGCGACTCGGTACACGACACTCGACAGACTCCGCGACAACGTTCTCCGCAGTTGCACCAGCATAAACCGAAAGAGTGCGAGATCGAATGTTCACCATAAATCCGACCGCTTTCCAAGAAAGGGTCAGGGATTAGATTGTTGAAAGACCGGTTACTGCGCGTTAGTCAGGAAAGTCCAGATGCTACATCCGGTTTACCCGTCGACCAATAGAAAATAAACAAGGCGTTGCCGTATTGCCAGACCCATGCCTCCTTTGTCCATATATGATACAAGTGGGGGGGGTGTATGTTTCTCAAATAAATAAAAAAACGTTTCGTTATTATGCACAAAGGCAGGGTTTTATTGGTGGAAATGACCAACAAAAGGCAGGACCGTTCATACGGGTTTCCGAACGTTTTAGAACGCGGAATTACGTTATAGGCTATTTGTCCATTCGGAAATAATTTCTTGAAATCGCTCATATTTAATTGGGCACTGAATTTCTGAACAACTTAATTCCTCTAAAAATGTAGATTGACTATTAACTTTGAATGATAGCAAATAATTCTTTATTATCTGCCTCTGATTAATTAATTTATAGGAATATTAAAATCATATTAAAATCGTATACAATCACACAGGTCCCTGAATTTATATGTCATAACGATTGTACTTGTGCCTCGTTTTAGGATAACACGACAGTTATAAGACTTTCCCATCGTCCTCTTTCTTCTGATAGCTGCAGGCAGAAATTGCAGGTATGTGCTTGAGATTATACTGCATGTCACACAGTGCTGAGCATGAAACACTTTAAAAAAACATTAAAAAGTAAAAGGCGATATTAACAATGGCAAAATAAGAGCCTGTAAAATTTGCTGTACATATTTTATATCTGTTCTATGATCTGCTAGTGGCCAGTCAGCCAGCCAGGAGCTTTTGTTAATTCCTTAGGATAAATGTGCCTGCCAAACGGCAAAATTGCAATTTGTAAATTGTAGTTCTTTCCCCCAAGAGTAAAAGATTACAGAGGACACGGCATCTGTCTGCACCGTGCAGTATGAACACAGAGGACCAGCTGTTTTACAGTAATTGGGATGCTTCATCATCTAGCTCATCAGAGACACGAAACCGTTTGTGAGACCGTAGTCTGCTCTCGTGCAGGTTCAACAGACTCACCGGCAGGTAGCTAACACCATCCAGCTGAAAATACACACACTGGCTTATAGATTTCCTCAGGTCCTCATACGCGATAATTTACCCGAAGTGGTAGCATCAGTAACCTTCAACACCCTGGCTTAACCTACTCACCTTGGCATGACAGATTTAAATAATTTGGGCAAAGTCTCACATTCTGAGTAGAAAATTAAACTAAATTATTTAAGCTGTGTACCTTTTGGCATTTTGGCTGAAATGCCAATCCAGAGTGTAATTTATAAATCTTCTACACCATTATAAATATGATAAAGTTCTGATGAGCAAAATTTTTTAGCCATTAAAATAAAAGAGCAATAAAAGTACCTATGTTTAGAATAGCACACATTGGGACTTAGAAGTCCTGAAATATACATGGCACATCATAAAGCATCCAGAATGGGGCATTTACGTCAGCTATTCATTTACATCTTGCCGAATTCACCCCATACCTTACTCTGGACAATGTTTGATTTACCAGGGATATTTCCCATTCGGTATATACGTTGACAAGGTGATCGCAGATGCATTTAATGGGTGTCTGGATCAGGTGAACAGCTTCAGACACTTTGGACAGGTGTACAACTCATTCAGTCAGTCCATTCTGGTGACTGGACATCCACCTACATCCCAGCCACAGAGGCTCAGACCCTGAAGGTTCATTGACATCTTTTGAAAATACATTGAGGATCCCATGCTTATTGTAACTATATCTTTGCCTCAAGCACCATGATTGACTGGATTGCAGGCTTACAACCTGTCACATGAGAACATGAGAAAAGTTTTTTTATATATGTACCCTGTACACCTTTACCTGTAGAGGGTCATTTGACTGAACACACAAGCTCTTTGACAGCAACGCCCTCTTTCAGACTTACACAGATACCCAATCACACAAAAAAATAGCATAAAATCAATAAAACAATATAGTGAGTTCAAAGGGCAGCTACATTGACTTGAATTCTCCAAGAATAAAACCAGGTCTGTGAGCTGAAGCTCCTTCTGTAAGCTACTCCAGGCGGAGGGAGGGGAGAACTCTGTACGGGCGGTTGGAACCTTCATTATCACAGCATCACGTGACATGTGCGATCTTTACTGGTACGCGGCATAATCTGGCGTCAAAGTCACAAGATAGCTGGGAAGAATTCACAAGATGTTTTATAAATAAAAACATGCCTGCAAACTAACTTGACGCATAGACAAAGCAGGCCTATCTACCACTGAGTACAATGAGCAATGGTGAGTGAGCTGTCCGCAGTTTGTGATTAACCTCAAGGGTCCCTGATACACAGAGTTTATCATGTAAGAACAATAGGTGGGTGCATTCATGGAAAGTGGATCACCATTATCATGAAACAAAAGCTGATTGTCTGTAACCTGATTCTGTCTCATGTTCGTCTTTTGGTCTCAAATCCAAATGACTTAAATATCAGGAAAAATTAACTATTTTCATTCTACAGTTCCCATACTTTTGGAGGGCGCTGTATTTAGTAGCACAGCAAGTGAGCTAGTCAGCCAAATGGGTATTTCATTAGAATTTGATTGAGTTTAAAATGGAGTCTGTTTCTGGACAACCACAGTTCACAGATATATACTATCACCAAAGTCTTTTTTTCAAGGTTAATAAGGTGCAGTGGCACTCTCGCAGGAACAGGCTAACTTTAATAGCCTAGTATTTCGGTTCTAATTGAAGATTACAATCGATTTCAGCGCTTTAAATAAATGGCAAAATTATATTCCTGGAAGCAATATGGTTTTTGACGAAAAAATGGTGCTCAGTCTTTAGACGCATGTTACCTGAGCTGTTGACTGAATAGGACAAGATTTGGAAGAAAAAAAAGGGGGGGGGGGGGTAGGCGTCAATATATCCATCACAACTATTGATAGATACGGGTTCTTTCGGGGGACAAATGACAGACAAGCGTCCGCACTCAAAACGCGTTTGAATGTTCTTATCCCTCCGGCGTTCAGTCAGCATCATCAGCACCACGACGATGCTGAACAGCGACAGAGGAATGATCGCTGTTGTGAGCGAAGGAGAGCGATTGAGACAGATTGTGGACGCTGTAGCCTACATTAGCTAGGGTTTGCGCTTCGTGTATAAAGCCTAGCCATACAAAATAGAAGAAAACGCTGCAATTTTTCCCATGAGGTGATAAAAAAAACGGCGGGATTGCAATGTGTTCTGCATGGATCTTGTTTTAAACCATCTACGGACGCATCATTCCTCCAGCGCCGGCATATAAAAACCGAAGAAACGCGCGAGGAAAGATGCGGGAGAGCACCGCAGGACTGTACTGCCGATGAGATTCTGGGGATTACCCACAGACTCGCGCCTCACAATCAGCGGCTGGGGCGGTCGCGGAGCCGGCAGGTATGAACCATTGTCCACTTCTGTGCCGCTCTGAACGAGCATACCTCAGCGTAGGCAACAACAACAACAAACCACTCGACCGCCACCCATAAAACGACATCAACGCCGCCTCCGACGGTTTCTGCCTCTCCTTCTCTTGTGACATGACAGCACGGGGCAGAACGCGGAGGATCAAAGGGCACAGACCTGCAGGCGGACGCGTGGATTCCAAGAGGAAAGGTGCCGGGCGCACGCTGGGGCTCCAGCCCGAAGGAGCTCGGATTGCTGCTTCTGGGGACAAACACGCAGAGCAGTGCCGCTCGCTGACACGAGCACGTCGGGGAAGATCCGTGAAAGGGAGTCGGTGTATCCTCTCCAGTCGCCCCAGTCCCCGTTTCGTCAACTCGTTATCTCCCCAAAAACCCATCTTAAAAACAGCAGCGGTGCGCTTAAGCTATCCGATTAATCAAATGTGACCATTATCTTTTTTTAAAATTCATGTTCAATATGCTTTGTTTTGTTGGTCTATTGAACTGACATGATTATTGACGACTTTACACGCTTGTGGGGCTGAATGGAATCCGGCCGAAATTGATGCGTCTGTTGGCCGGTTCTCAGGTGTCTCCCCCCTTGGCTGGCTGTTTCGACTCTGACTCTAAGCAGCGCGATGGGTTGCATCCAGAGCGTCGCCTGCAAGTCACGCATCAAGCGAGAGAACATCGTTGTCTACGACGTCTCTGCCACCATAGACCAGTGCCCGACAATAATCGAGGAGAACTCGCCGATTGTGCTGCGCTACAAGACGCCTTACTTCAAGGCCTCCGCGCGCGTGGTGATGCCCCCCGTTCCCCGCAATGAAACGTGGGTGGTGGGCTGGATACAGGCTTGCACGCAGATGGAGTTTTATAACACTTATGGGGACATCGGCATGTGAGTTATTCCGCCACGAGTATCCCTTCCCTGACACACTCACACACACACACACCCCTCTCTTACTGTCCATGTCTTCCCCTCTGTCAGTTGTTGGGCGGTGTAGGCGGAATGCTGTGAGAAACACCATATCTCCATCACAGCCTGTCTGCGTGGGTGGAAGCCTCAGTGTATCCGCGTGGGAGAGACAGAATGTGCGTACGTGTGTGCAGGCGGGAGTGTGACTGCTGTGCGCGTGTGGCGCCTCATTGTACATTCAGTGTCGGAGCGCGACCGTGGTTCTCGAAATTGTCTGCCGACAAACTGAATTGGCTAAACGTGGAACATTTTTTTTCGCAATGCTCTAGGATTATTAACGTTGGTGTGCGTGCCTGTGTATCCGTGTCACCGTGCTGTCTCTCCCTTCCAGTCAAACGCCCACTAATTGATTTTGTTCCCCAGACTCTGGAAGTAAAAATAGAAAAGCTGATAATAGACGAGGAATACCTGCTCTTAAACCCCAAACTTGTGCGTGGAGAGAAAGAGAGAGAGGATACTTACGCACACACACACACACACACACACAAACATGCCATTGAGCACATGCGCGCACACACGCAGGCACGCACGCACATGCCATTGAGCCGAGTGGTAATATCTCTCATCTAGGAAGCTGTTTTAAGAGAGGTGTGTGTGTGTATGTCCATGCACGCGCAAGGAGTGTTCAAATTCCTACCTGGGGAGTGGGTGGGACTGTCAGGGGTAATGATGCGTCCATTTGACAGATGAAGTTGATTTGAGCAGGGAAACCTCAGTTTAACATCAAGGCATGAACTGCCACAGGCTGACTTATAGATTGATCTCTTAACAAATGGTCGGCCCAATGCATCGATCTACTGACACGTTGACTGGTTAATGTGCCAACCTACTGACAAGTTGACTGGTTAATGTGTCAACCTACTGACAAGACAGCTGGTTAATGTATCTCCTGACACACCGGTTGGACAGTATATCAATCAACCGACACAGAGGCCAGCTAGTTTATCAATCATATAGCACACTTGCCTGCTCATGTCCTGCATCTGTCTACCAATGCTTGATAGGTCAGGGGTGTCAAAATCTTATCCTAAAAATGCCAGTGAACAGGTTTTTGTTTTAACCCAGCTCTGTGACACCTCATTTGACTAATTAACCAATCATGGTCTTCAATCAAGGAGAATCAGGTGTCTTAGCACTGGGCTAAAACAAAAACCGGAACCCACAGTGGCCCTTTTCGGATAAAAGACATCCCTGTGATATAGGAAAGAGTGGTTTTGCACAGTGATCTTCACTCCTGGTCCTGACGGGCCGCAGGGTCTGCTGGTTTTTGCTCTCGCCTTAATGTCAGCAACCAGTTCAGACTCAAGAAACCAGGTGAGGTGAGTCAACTGTGTAATCGACTGCTTTAATGGATCAATCATGTGGCGAGTAACAACAAAAGCCAGCAGACCCAGCAGCTCTCCGTGACCAGGAGGAATGAAGATCACTGGTTTCGTGGATCTGTCAGCCTGTGGTAGATTTTACCCTATAATTTTTTTTGAAAATGTGAAACTAAGCCAGGGGTCTGATACCCTCGTGCTGGACAGCCACAAGCTCTGCTGGTCTTTGTAGTCACCTTGAAATCAGCACTCAGTTCAGACCCAAATAAGCAAATGAATTTACTTAACTGTGTAATCCACTGTTTTTTAATTGGTTGAAGTTAAGCGCAGAGTAACAACAAAAACCAGCACGGCCTGCAGACCCCCTGAAAACCGAGCTCACAGGCTGCTCTCTCTCGCCCCCTGCAGGTCGAGCTGGGAGCTGCCGGAGCTCCGGGAGGGGCGGGTGAAGGCCATCAGCGACTCGGACGGCGTGAGCTACCCCTGGTACGGCAACACCACGGAGACGGTGACGCTGGCGGGCCCCACCGCCAAGCCGCTGCGCTTCACCGTCAGCATGAACGACAACTTCTACCCCAGCGTGACGTGGGCGGTGCCCGTGAGCGACAGCAGCGCGCCGCTGCTCACCCGCATCAAGCGCGACCAGAGCTTCACCACCTGGCTGGTGGCGCTCAACGCCGGCAGCAAGGAGAGGATCCTGCTGCAGACCATCAAGTGGCGCATGCGCGTGGACATCGCCGTCGACCCCGCCCGCCCGCTGGGCTCCCGGGCCGCGCTGGCCGGGGGGAGGCCCCAGCAGGACCAGCCCCGCGTGCTCACCCACATGGAGCCCATCCCGCCCAACGCGCTGTCCCGCCCCAACGCCAACGACGCCCAGGTGCTCATGTGGAGGCCCAAGAGGGGGCCGCCCCTGGTGGTGATACCGCCCAAGTGAAGAGGGGCTCGGGGGGGGGGGGGGCAAGCATCTGCGGGAATGGACCCACCAACATTGGGGAGGGAGAACATACAGTGGCCTGATATTTAAAAACGAAGAACAAGAGCAAAAAAACTGCCTTAAATTTCTCCAACAAACGCCTTCTCTGCCATTGGAATGGAAGCAGTGCATCATGGGATGTCTGGAAAGCTAACCGCTAACCCTGCACAGGTTGGGGAATCTGCCTTAAACTGCCTCAAGAGCTGGGGACAGACAGAGGGGACTGCTTTCAGGAGGAGCCATTTTGTGTCGTTTTAACGAACCGGTCTAGTCCCGGTGGTCGCAGTACTGAGTCACGATGGGGGATGGAACTAACGAGCTACTGGTGCCACCCGAGTGAACAACGGGAACAGATTGAACGAACAGCAGAAACCGTAAACTGCAGCTAATGCAGGTCTGTGCAGTCGCTGGACAGCTTGCCTTACAGCCAGAGTGCTGATCGAATCACTGCAGGGCAGACCCTGACAACAGAGCACAAGCAGGTGAAACCTGTCAATCATACCTGGGTCAAATGCACATTTGGAACACGTGTTTGGAACATGCTTAGGCGGCGGTAAAATTTGAAAAACAAACAATCACGCATGGGGGGATTCCCAAGAATATGCAGCAGAACGTGTGACCAAATGAAAATGTACAATCATATGAAAGATGTATGTGTATTGTTCCGGTGAAGATAAGATGTTTTTAAAACAAACAAAAAAAAAAAGCTGTCAGTATTTTGCAGGAATCTTGCTGGTGTTTAAAAGGCTTAAATATTTATTTTGACCAAGGTCTGCAGTCAGAATCAGTATTATACTCTGAGGGAAAGGGGGTCTGGGAGGGGGCGGGGGACGGGGAAAATATGCAAACTCACGGCTGCTGAGCACCAAGATTCAGACCATCCGGCCCTTCTCACAGCGAGACCGAAGGACCGGACGCCTCCGTGCTGCTCGACCTCTCCACCTGTGCGTTAAAGGCCACCGGGAGCCCAGCCACGGCCGCTCCTTATCTGGGGTTGCCACGCCGACGGCGGGGACAGCACGCTGTCGCCGCTCCGACTCGTTTAAAAGACCACACACCGTTTCTTTACCTCCGCTCAGACCGCCGGGCTGTTACAGGCTCGCTGCCTGGGATTCTGGGTCCCATGATGGGATCTCGCACCGGGTACCACCGCCCACCCAGGACGATCATATGTGCTTATATTTTTTGAGGGCCCCTGCAAGTCAGGGCCCTTGGAATCATGCTAACGCTACCCCCCCCCCTTTTCCCCAGAGCACCCCTGGCCTGTACCCCTGGTCCAGGAGAACCATGTCAGGGCCTGCTGGTTTCCAGTTCTGTTAATCAGTGCTTAATTGGTCACTTAACGTTGTTCAGTTGACTCATCTTCATCTAGGCTTTTTGGTCTGGATCTGGACCTGGTGGTTGTCTGTTTTGGACACTCCACCCTCCTTTCCACACACCCACCCCCCCCGCAAATACAATTAATTTTGATGCGCACATACACAGCTGGTCTGATAGTGGTCACATGCCTCGTCTATTCCACACTGTCACTGGGCGTCTGACAGGTGCTCGTGCGCCCCTCCCCCAGTGCATGCTGGGCTGTTCAGACTTCAGGCCTCAGGACAGGTGCGTGATGGGACAGGGCACAGGACAGGGGTGGAGGCTGTGATGTCATAAGTGGGGAGGCATGGCCCCACAGCCCAACAGTCTGACACAGACCTTAGAGCAGGGGAGGCAAAAAAAAAAAAAAAAAAGAGGTGGAAAAACAATCATTTGGTTTTGTGGAGTTTTTTGCATGCAGTGTTTTTAAAATAATAAAAACTAAAAGAAAAAAAAAGTGAGTGGAAGCGTGCGTACCGTCTGCTAGAGGCGACGAGAAAGGTGTGTGTGAGCCCCACGCATGTGTGTGAATGTAATGAGCAAGATTCACAGGGAAGCTGTGCGACTGTGTGTGTGTGTGTGTGTGTGTGTGTGTGTGTGGGATCAGGGTGACGAGCACATGGGGAGTGAGATTCAAGTGAGAAATGTGTGAGCGTGTTATGAGAGATTCACGTGCGATGTGTGTCTGCGTGTGTAATGAGCGAGGTTCACATGACAAGACGTGTGTGTGTGTGTACATCAGCAATAACTCAGATTCACATGACAAGACGTGTGTGTATGTGTGTGTATGCGTACGTAATGATTGTGTGAGCGTGTTTGTGCATGTGTAACGGTGTGTGTCCCACACACTGCTGCACAGGTGCTTCAGAAACAACATTCTGGACTGCAGGATTTCTGCTGTTCTGCTACAGCATCTCTGCTGTTCCCTTAACAGCCAGCAGGGGTCCTCTACGAAACAGACTTTCACACAAGTCAGAAAAAAAAGAAATCGCACTCTCTTTTATGGCCTTATGAACAGTTACTCAAAAATACATTTACATATATATATATATTGAAATGTCTTTTTATCGATTTACGAAATACAGTACAGACAGACAAAGAAGAAACCCCCCCCCCCCTCCTGCTTTGAAATAACTGCTAGAGGGCAAAGCACAGAGTAAAGTTCTCCAGCAGGCCGGGTTCTGTTCTTCATAATCGCGGATGTCTTTGCCGACACCCCTGCAAGCAGCCGGGGGGCCCCGCAGGATTCTGGGAAGGCTGCCAGCCTTTGATGTGTGTCACCCCGACTGTGGTTCTGGAGAGCTGGCTTCAGCAGCGAGGATTGGGCAGCCCTGTCCAGCAGGCCAGGAGCCCTGACCCTGTTCAGGGTGGAGCCGTGTGGGCCCGGTTCTGCCCAGAAAAGCCCGCCGGTCCGTTACAGCACCGCCGAGCCGGTGGACCTCCGACCCGTTTGTGGTTCCGTTTATGAAATGTGCGCCACGGATTTAACGCCAGTAGTGCTTGCACACGGCCCGTCCCGCCGCGTCTCCTCCTCTTTCGTGTTCATCCCTCTCTCTCTTCCTCCTCCTCCTCCTCCTCCTCCTCTCCCCCGCTCCTCAGGTTAGGCGCGGCTGGGGTTGGGAGAAGGCCGGCCTTCGTAGCCGTACAGGAAGGTGGCGACGATGACCAGCATCGCGCCGAGGAAGAACACGCTGCGGGGGGGGGGGGGGGGAAGAGCGTCACACAGCGTTAAGATTTCAGTACACGAGCTGCCCTTTAACTACTTTATTACAGTCAGAGAGGGAAGGGCTAACAGAGAGAGAGATACAGAGAGAAAGAGAGAGACGGAGAGAGAGAGAGAGAGAGAGAGAGAGAGAGACGGAGAGAAAGAAAGCGAACCCTGCTCTCCTGGGACTTAAACACTTTTCAAATATCAGAAGTGAAAATGAGAAAATTTCCTTAGAGTGAAATGTGTGTCTGATGACTAAGAAGAGAGTTTGTGTGTGTGTGCATGCGTGTGTGTGTGTGCGTGCGTTTGTGTAAGGATGTGCATGTGTATGTGTGCGTGTGTGTATGTAGTGTGTGTGTGTGTGTGTGTGTTTTTGTGTGTGTGCGAGCGTGCGTGCGTGCGTGCGTGCAGGAGTGTGTGTATGCGTGCGTGCGTGCGAGTGTTTGTGTAAGGATGTGCATGTGTGCGTGTGTGTATGTATGTATGTTACTTGGCAGGATTGTTCGTTTGCTGAACAGGTTACTCTACAGGGTTGGAGTCCTGATCTATGTGGTCACTTCTGGCACTACGATCTTTACTGCGCTCTAGTGTTTCTTTTGCACCTCTGCACCTGGAACTAATGCACTTGTTGTACGTCGCTCTGGATAAGAGCGTCTGCTAAATGCCTGTAATGTAATGTAATGTGTGTGTGTGTGTGTGTGTGTGTGTGCGCAGGAGAGTGTGTATGTGTGCATGCGTGTGTGTATGTATGTATGTATGTATGTATGTGTGTGTGTGTGTGTGTGTGTGTGTGTATATATGTGTGCGTGCGTGTGTGTGTGTACCTGCTGGGCTCGAAGTCCTCCAGCCAGAAGAAGGAGATGAGGGTGGACAGGATGATGGACAGCGAGGTGGCGAAGCCCTTCAGGATGTTATCAGCGTACTTTATCACTGCAGCTATCACCAGCCCCCCCAGAGCCTGCGGAAACCACGGCAACACGGTCAGACACGCAGACAGACGGGCAGACGGGCAGACGGGCAGACGGGCAGACGGGCAGACGGGCAGACGGGCAGACGGGCAGGCAGGTAAAGATAGGCAAAAAAAAACGTTTACAAACTACGCAGTAATGATGGACAGCGTGGCTAACAGCTTTCTCCCACGCTAGCGGTAAATTACCTGCAGCGCGACCACTGTCCAGGTCAGCCCGTTGTAGCCCTGGAACATTCCGGACTCCCGCACCCGGTCCCCGTCATACACGAACACCCCCATCAGCCCGAACACCATCCCAAACAGGCCTGCACAGGACAGAGAGGGGGACCGTTAAAAGCGTTACACACACCCTCAGCCCAAACACCATCCCAAACAGGCCTGCACGGGAGAGAGAGGGGGACCGTTAAAAGCGTTACACACACCCTCAGCCCAAACACCATCCCAAACAGGCCTGCACGGGAGAGAGGGGGGGACCGTTAAAAGCGTTACACACACCCTGCGCATTCCTGCAGTAACAGAGTTCCCTCAGAGGAAACAGGGGGCCAATCGCTTATTTTTGCCCAGACATGTGCACAGTAGCGCACAGTGAGTTGACACCGTAACGCACAGCCACGATAACACAGTCAGCACAGTAAGACAGCTTTACAGACATGCACAGTCACACACAGAGAGGTGACACAGTAACACAGTCACGCAGAGGGGCACGGTAGCACAGTAAAGACCGTGAGACAGACATGCACAGTCACACACAGAGAGGTGACACAGTAACACAGTCACGCAGAGGGGTACGGTAGCACAGTAAAGACCGTGAGACAGACATGCGCAGTCGCACACAGTGAGGTGACACAGTAACACAGTCTTGCAGAGGGGCACACCAACACAGTAAGACAGCTTTACAGACATGCGCAGTCGCACACAGTGAGGTGACACGGTAACACAGAGACAGCAGCACAGTCACGCAGAGGGGCACATTAGCACAGTAAAGACAGTGAGACAGACATGCACAGTGGCACACAGAGAGGTGACGCGGCGATACAGACCGAGCTGGATGTTCCGGATCCACACGCTCTGCTTGGTCTCCTTGAGGATCTTCTCGAAGTACACGCCCGCGAACCCACTGGAGCAGCAGGCCACCAGCACCGCCACCACGCCCACAAACTGGGAGCCCGCCGACAGCTGCTGCTCCTCAGGGGCCCCCGGGGAGTCCGTGGGCCACTGTGGGGCCACAGAGAAGGAGAAACACAGTCAGGGGCCACAGAGAGAGAGTCACAGTCAGGGGCCACAGAGAGAGAAGGACAGACACACAGACTGGGGCCAGAGAGAGAGAGAGAGAGAGAGGGACAGACACACAGACTGGAGCCAGAGAGAGAGAGAGAGAGAGAGAGAGAGGGACAGACACACAGTCAGGGGCCACAGAGAGAGAGAGAGAGAGAGAGAGAGAGAGAGAGAGAGAGAGAGGGACAGACACACAGCCAGGGGCCACAGAGAGAGAGAGAGAGAGAGAGAGGGACAGACACACAGCCAGGGGCCACAGAGAGAGAGAGAGAGAGAGAGGGACAGACACACAGTCAGGGGCCACAGAGAGAGAGAGAGAGAGGGACAGACACACAGACAGGGGCCAGAGAGAGAGAGAGAGAGAGAGGGACAGACACACAGTCAGGGGCCACAGAGAGAGAGAGAGGGACAGACACACAGTCAGGGGCCAGAGAGAGAGAGAGAGAGGGACAGACACACAGTCAGGGGCCACAGAGAGAGAGAGAGAGGGACAGACACACAGTCAGGGGCCAGAGAGAGAGTGAGAGAGAGGGACAGACACACAGTCAGGGGCCACAGAGAGAGAGAGAGAGGGACAGACACACAGTCAGGGGCCATAAAAGGGAAGGGCATTCAGGGCCACCGTGACGCAGACGGATCCTAACCTGCACAAGCGCCACGCCCGCCATGAGGATGAGCAGGGAGAGCCACTGGTAGACCCCCAGCCTCCGGCCCAGCATGAACACTGAGAACAGGGCGGTGGTGAGGATCTTCAGCTGGTACGTCACCTGAGGGAGAGACAGAAGCGAGACACGTGTCATCAGACAAATATACATACAGACCAATGTACACACACAAAATACACGCACGCACACTCACAAACACATACACTCACAAAACACACAGACACACACACAGACAAACAGACACACAGACACAGACATACACAGGTTCCCACAGGGCCATTAGCGCTCCGCGGCTACGTAGCATAGCGTACCTGGTAGGTGGCGGCGTCCAGGTTGGACAGGGCCACGTACAGCAGGTTGTTCTGCAGGGTGTAGATCCCGGAGGGGATGGCCAGCTTCAGTGTCTCCATGGGCTTGTTCAGGATCTCCTGGGTCACAATGCTGTTCAGAGCCCGAAAACTGTAGCCTGAGCGGAGAAGAGAGAGGGGGAGGGACAGGGAAGAAGAGAGGGGAGGGGAAGGGTGGACGGATAGAGAGTGGGAGAGAAAAGTAAGAAGAGAGAGGAGGGGAAGTGTGGAAGGATGGAGAGGGTGAGGGACAGGGAAGAAGAGAAAGACAAAGGAAAAGAGACTGTTACCGACAGTTGGAACACAAATGCACAACCTGAGCTTGTTGATTTGTAACCCTGTGAGTTACACTGGTCACAGTCAGCACTGGCATGGGCCCGATTCAAACCCAGACCGTGGGGCCCAACCATGCACTACAACAGTGCCCTAACACAGGGCTGTCCAACTCTGTTCCTGGAGATTTATCATCCTGTAGGATTTCACTCTAACCCTAACAAAGCACACCTCACCCAACAGCTAGAGCAGGGCTGCCAAACCCTGTCCCTGGAGATCTACCATCCTGAAGGTTTTCATTTCAACCCTAACAAAGCACACCTCATTCAACAGCTAGAGCAGGACTGGTCAACCCTGTTCCTGGAGATCTACCATGCTGTAGGTTTTCATTTCAACCCTAACAAAGTGCACCTCATTCAACAGCTAGGAATCTTGTTGAGCTGCCAACTGGTAGAATCATGTGTGCCAAATTAGGATTGAAATCGAAATCTACAGGAAGGTAGATCTCCATGACGATATCTCCATCTTAACAGGATGAGCCACCCAGCAGACCCCAAACCCTTCTTAGAGTAACAGTCACCACCCATATTCAGGATGATGGAGTCGGGTTGAATTTGACACATTTTATCTCGACTGACATTCACTAGCAATTTAGACCAAATGGCTTGGTCGGGGAGACGAGAAATCCAACTGATATTTGAAAATTCAAGTTCCTGCCACCACTAACCCTTCCGCCATAAGAGGGGTTTGGAGACAAGTGAGCCACGTACCACACAAAAACCTCACAACCTGTGCAGCTAGTTTAAAGGGGCCATTTTGACTGCGACCTTTGAAGGCTGACAGTTAAACAAATACTCTTTTTTTTCCACCCCCGGTAAGAACAATCCCGCCCTCTAGCCACACACAAACACGGTTGTGAACATTAACTACCTCTGTCAGTAGGTGAGCGATGGTCAGTAGGTACCGCAAATATTTGCCAGAACAAAGTGTGACCCAGTGTTTACAGAGTTAATAATCATTCATTTATTACTAAACATATATTAACATAACATGAATGTTAACAAAGATCCTGAACACACGGAATTATTTTATTAGCATTGACACGCACCCAACACCATATTTCCTCCACAGATCATCTAGAATATATTTAACTGCCGGTTCAAGTTTTACTGTTCAGTCACTTCTATGACCTTGTAGAATGCACGAATTGACTGAAAGTGCTTTATAGCCAGATGAACTAAGCACACGCTGTCCATGTAATTTAAGGCTCTGCTTAAAAAAGCAGCATCAATTACTTTCCCAAGCCTCATGTTAAACAGCCATTTAGGAGGCAACTTGTCCTTGCGCTACAATAAATACCAATAAATAACCCAGCCTGCGTACTGCTGGCAGGCCGATCCGCAATTAAAATTTTATATGAAGCGTATAACTTGGCAGATCGTAAATAACAGGAGTTAAGCATTATGGCCATCTTCAGCGCTTCAGGGAAATAGAACGATGCGTCCTCGCTGGTTGGGCTCGTAACTTTCGCTAGAATAACCCAACAGACACGGCTGACATTCTGGCTCAAGATTAGAACCCCACTGCCAGGGAATCGCTCAGCCGATGAAGCAAAGGTCAGAAGCTTCTTCTGACAATTTCTGCTTTTGCATACGTGGGGTTCCAGTCAGAGGGCAGCAATTCAGGCCAATAGCACCAAGTTACTGCCTTCATATAGAAATATAGCAACTTCCTGTGGTCCCTATAGACCAGCATTATGAGGGTGAGTTCCTGCTTTCATTACCATGTAAGCAACCTCCTGTGGTCCCCATAGACCAGTATTATGTGGGTGAGTTCCTGCTTTCATTACCATGTAAGCAACTTCCTGTGGTCCCTATAGACCAGCATTATGCGGGTGAGTTCCTGCTTTCATTATCACCTAAGCAACTTCCTGTGGTCCCTATAGACCAGCATTAAGAGGGTGAGTTCCCGCTTTCATTACCATGTAAGCAACATCCTGTGGTCCCTATAGACCATCATTGTGTGGGTGAGTTCCTGCTTTCATTATCACCTAAGCAACTTCCTGCAGTCCCCATAGACCAGAATTAAGTGGGAATTATGTGCCGACGTGCCAGTGACTTACTGTGGTCCCTGTAGACCAGCATCACGCAGGTGAGGATCTTCAGCAGCTCGGCGGTGACCACGGCGGAGGAGGCCAGGTAGCGCGGCCCCTCCCCCTGCAGCGTGCGCGAGTAGCGCATGGTCAGCACCAGCGTGGTGGTCTGGAACACCAGCACGCCCAGCGACAGGTACTTCAGCCGCGAGGACGCCATGGCGACGGAGCCCTTCTGTCACAACGGGAGGGAGAGGCAAGGGATGCTGGAAAGGAGGAGGAGGAGGAAAGAGGAAGAGAAAGTGAGATCAGACAGAGAAATAAGCAGCATAAGCACCAAATTAAAGGCGTTCAGCAGACACTCTCATCCAGATTGACTTACGCAGCTTGCGTTTTTTTTTACTTTTTTTTTTACTTTATGAACATGGATTTTCTACAGTACCTCTGTGTATAAGACACGACAGTTGAAGCACATTGACACCGAATGATTCCACTGTTCAGAACAAGATTTAAACACATACATGCTCACACAGAGGATGTGTACCTAGTCGCTCAGTGAAGTATAGGAAATACTTCTAGGCCAGTGATGACCAAACAACTTTTTAGAAACACACACACACACACACACACACACACACACACACACTTGCGGTGCCTGTCATTTTAAAACAAGCCACTGGAAAAACATATTAAAGACACACCCAAACACTGCTCAGGGCATTCCACTGCTCTCGACAACCCCTCCTGCACTGAAACACGACGTCTTTCTCTCCCAACCAAATCCAACCCTCCCCACTATGAAGTGAGTCCAAAGATCAAATTTTAGAAAGAGTCTCCGTCACCAACCTCCACTGTCAGCCCCAGGTCCTAGTCAACAGACGGCGCATTTCGAAATGTCTGAATTTGTTTGAGTTTACCCAGAGTCAGCCCACTGTAGCCGCCACCGCCCTAGGCAAGCTAAAAGTTTACACAATGCAGATTCAAAGGCACACGTGGGCAGGGGCCCAACCTAGCTTCAACCTAGGCCCAACCAGACCAGGAATTTAGTACTGGTGTTTTCGCCTAACATTCATGGGAAGGACACAAAATATCCTGGCAAATCCTCCTCCTGAGGGTTAACTTCACTGGACCCAACAGCGCAATTTGTTTGGGGCGTGCCCCTACATAGACGACATTGTTATAGTTAAACATCAATCGGTTGAATTTTTTTTTTTTTTGGAGCCGAAGAACTGTATCTTTGACTGGCGCATGTATGGGTGAGCCAGAACTACCGAAATAGTATCCCAGACAGCCCATTTACCTTGGCTGAACCGCCACAAGCAATTGTGAATGTCTACCAAATGTGGTTCTGGCCCATCTAGTTCAATGGAGGCCGAAATATATAAACATTAGCGGCTACGCTGCTGGACTGGTGTGCCAGCAAACCTCTCCAGCTTCACGGAACATCCCTAAACGATGGCACATTTGATAAACGATGGCAATCAACGTAGGCTTATAACCAAAGTAATCTAGTGCATGCATCCTAAACATACGGTTACTAACCCAGTTACACTCAGTAACGTTTAAATTGTACTTCTACGCAGACGTGGGTTTAGTTCATGTTAAACCCATTGCTTATAACTTTAGATAACTGGACGTAAATGGCGACCTGTTGGTCATTTAAAACGCAACACCACCAATACATTATTTTGGAGCAGCCATTGGAACAAGAGTGGGACACCTGGCATACCAACTCCGGTACACAGACCTGACACACACCCGTGCCACAATTCAGCTACGAATGCGAAGTTAACTCACTCTTAACCGACGCTGGGTTAATTTGCGCTTGCGAGTCCTCCGAAGTTGAGCGGCCATTTATAATGCGACGTTGGACCCGTTTCCCCATTTATATTAGTGGCAGAGTGATACCGTTAGCTTAGGTTAACTAAATTAACGTAATAACCAAGTAGATGATGATGTAAACAATACCCGAGGTAACCACCTAGCTACCAAATTTGCTAGGTGTACGGTACTGTCTGCACAGTCGTGTATGTTACCCTACAGGCGAAGAAACACGTATGTGGAGCCAAGCATTCAGCGATATTCTGGAACTTATTTAGCAGTCGCTAGCAGTAGCTAGCTATATTGTATTGCTAACAACCCACCCACTTAACGCTGGTAGAATAGGTGGTTAGCTTCAAAGCAAAATCAGTTAATGTCATAGCAATCGACATGCATACAGTGGGTCATCTGGTTAGCTTGTTAGCAAGCCATCTGCTTACCTGCTCACAGTATCCCTCGCTAGTTCACCGAGGTTATCGATATTTACAGTGTTTAGCGTGAATTAACTTTCCGCCGAGAGACCCGGGACTATTCAGCAGGCAGCTGACGAGCGACTAAGCTAACTGACCAGTCAGCCGTCTACACGTCCAGGTCCGGAGGCTATGTTGGCCCTCGGTCATTCTTCTCCAAATTTTACTTTCCGCCATGTGTCAGTGGTCTCTTCAATAGCTGCAAATGCGCTACCTAAAATCATTCTGCACGACCTTTCCGATTGCAGACCATTCCGTCGACACAACTTTGCAGCTCAATCAAATGCAACGGCGTTACTTTGTTTCCATGTCATGCTGCAACGTTACTTCCTCTCTACTTCCGCGTTCGGCTCTCAGTAAAGTAGGCTTCTCGATTGTGAAGTTCACCTCTGGCTCTAGTCTAAACAACGATTCAATGACATATATTATTTACATGAACTAGGCGACAACAGAAATTGTGACAAGGTCCTGTTTTAATAATAAGAAGGACCGCTTCCCACACGCATGCGCAACGTCATGACTCGGCAAGGACACCAGCGTCTGTTGGTTTAGGGTTGGGGGGGCTGTGCCCAAAATGAAGAAATTTCCTTCAATTAGGTTGATTGAGCACAATTATTTGGTTTAGACAGAGGTTTGCTGATTACCTCTTGTTATTGTAATCCTTTCTCACCAGAGGCACATTTTAAATTCCAATAAACAGGATTCCACATTTACTGTTGTCTATAACTCCGTGGCCAGTCATTAAGTTCATTTATATTACTTACAATGTAGCCAATCACCCAGCCACCTAATCAGACAGATGTATACTACTTAATAGGGAATCTTGACTGGCCAGATATCAATTATCGGTTAACATTAATTACACACTAGAAATTCAGTCGGGGGGAAAAAAACCAATGTGCTCCTAATTTCCTCAGAATTGAGTTTGTGAAGCTGAAATTAAGCTTTTCTACCATTTCGGGTTACAATATTTTTATGTTTTATTGATTTTTGGGGCTTGTCATAGCCGTTATATGAACGTATTCAGGATTGTATTTTGGTTATTGGTTAGTTACATCATTGGGGCTTTAGTGATGTTGCACATATGCACTGGATGGTCTAGCCATGTCATTAGCCAGATGTGGCACTGCTGCTCATAGACATCAATTGGGTGCACTTTAGTTCATTTACATCACCCTAGATAACATTGTCTGCCAAATAAATGCACCATAATGTAAAGCCTTGGTAATGTACTGTGGTGGAAAGCCTTGACAAGTTTGTATGGAAGTCAAATTGAAGATTGAACTGATGCAGCTCCATCTGGAAAATGGCAAATAAAAGGTCAACTTTATATGTGTAATAAAAGCACTTTATGAATATCTTTTTTTCTTTTTAAATTCAACTAGGTTTCCATTATCCACATCATTCCCCACAATAAAAAAGTTAGCAATATTTATAAAGATATGTGTAAATAAATATTATAACTACTCAATTAACTGAAAAGAAATTGAACACAGGGACAGTGTATACACTAAGGCAACTGTGTAGACAGAATTACATCTATGTGATAATTTCAAATGATGTAATTTGTCATCTAAAATTTCGGTTGTTTCGATTATATTCATTTATACAGATATACATCTAAAACCGTAGGGGCGTTAAAGATAGCACGCTCAGTTAAACAAAGGCTTATTAGTGTGTTTTTTCACTCATTTATTTGTTCTTAATTAAACAAGTTTGTTCTTTATTCACGAGTTCCTTCTATGGTGTAAAACAGGAGGAAAAACTACTTCATATAACATGAATATATATTTGGTAAACAGACAAAAAAAAAATAATACAATAGACATAAAATATAGTTTATGTACATATCAAAAATGGCCTTGCATAACAAGAAACATTTAAGTAAGAATAACAGGCTCAAAGAATGCTGTTCATTTGATCATGGTTGATAATTATTATTATTTAAACTCTAAAGAGCTACAGACACACAGACTGACAGACAGGCAACAAGTGAAACTCAGACAGGAAGTAATCTAAGTGCCAGGAACAGGAGGTACGCACAGTTTATATTTCAATGGAAATGGTGGCAACTACAACCAAATAAGTGCAATCGCTAATATATGACCCAATTTAAAAAAAAAATTCTTCTGCTACTTCCGTTTGCGCAGCAAAATAAATTAGATGCCGACAGACCATCTTAGCTTAGATTAAGTTTGGGGTGCATATTCAGGAAGAGCACTTTGTAATGGACAAATACCTCACTGTGAAATGACAAAGACAGAGAGGGATGGAAGAAGCCAGCAGCAGCCAGTAAACATAACATTGGTCCTAAAGGTCTGATGTCACCGAAGGAGGACATGGTCAGCCAGCCTCCACAGGATCAATCCCACAATTCCTCAACGTAACAACTGCCTGCCTGTCTGTGCGTCTGAGTGTCCGTCTCCCTCGAAACCAAAAAAAAACAGAGATAAATACAAACATCACATAAGTGTGTGTGTGTGTGTGTGTGTATGCGCGCACGCACGCGCAAGTGTGTGTACTGCCCTCTTTCAAATTCACACAGTGTCTAGAGGCCAGAACCAAATCTGAACACTGACCCTTCAAATCGCTCTACTAAATACAGCACTAATGGCAAACGTCCCCGCTCAGGATGACAGCTGTGCACATCGATTCCACGGGTCTGCCAAGGTGTGGATGGGCCTTCAGATCAGTGTTAGGTTTTGGCCTTGGCAGGTCTGGAAATGACCCCACCGTGCAATACAAAACATTTTTAACTTTTCAGCTTTTCAATACAAAACTTCTCAACTTCTCAATACAAAACTTTTCAATGATTGTCTGGAGGGCCAGAAATGTCAAAAAAAGAGAGACTACGCCCCTAAGATTATCAGGAGGATAAAGCATAAAAAACAGACTTTTCAGACTTGGTTTTTTAAATCACAAGGCAATTAAAATAAACATAAAACATCATTTTTAATTACAGAACAGTGATTAAATGTGATTAAAAAAATCTTGCTGTTTAAAAGCAGTTTTTAAAAAAAGAACTTCAGATCCAGTTACACTGATGACAGCAATAATTATAATAACAATAACAGTAACAGTACACATGGATACTCATGGAAAACATAACAGTAACAATAATAATGTGGGTAAATATTTTCCTAGTCCAGCTCCCCTCCCCCCTCATGTACTAATGGGAATAGGAGTTTCACAGGTGTCAGTCTTTGTTCTCGATTGTCCAATCAATTCCTTGACTGTCCACAGACCAGCCAATGAGAAGAAGCTTCTACAGGAACCCACCTCCACTACAGGCTGTATTAAGACTCGCTGTCCCCACACACTACAGCGTAACAGCCTAGGTAAAGGAGAATGAGAAGGAACAACAACACGGTGTAACCAGACAGGTTTATCCCCTTCCTACCGTGTGACTGCGCTGTTCACTGCAATCCCGGTCTTCAGTTACAACGGTTTTTCCCGCTTCAGCGAAGCACTGTGATTTTGTGGCTGCCTTGGCCCCTCCCACTCCATCCTATTCAGCCCCGCCCTCCATCGGTACCCCCCAAAATGGTGGACAGTCAGGGAGGTTGGACTAAAGCAAAAACAAGGTACCTGGAGGAGAGGGGAAGGGCGGGGCAGGGTGGGGCATGGTGGGGAGACAGGGAGGCAGGGAGGCAGGGAGGCAGGGAGGCAGGGAGGCGGGGAGGGGGGGGAGGGTGTAACAACTTAAAGAGAGACCTATTTACACCACAGTTTGGCTTCGAACCACACAACGAGAGATTTGTCTGCGTGTTTTTAGTTTGTGTGGGTGCAATATCGAACCACACGACAGCCCAAATGACAGCCAGCTGACACACCAAGTGCACACTAAGTTGTCTCGTAACCACATTTTAGTCAGAAACGTTTCCAAACAAACACACAAAAAATGCATTTGGCATACCTGTTTTGAAACATAAAGATAACAGCTTATCATAACAAATATCACAACCTGACCCACCACGGGGAAAAAAAAGAGAGATTAACATACGAACGATTACAAAGTCAGCATGAATCAGAAAGCACCGCCCTAGAACTCTACACAGCAGCGACTGCGGAAGCACAGGGTGGAGTTATCAGCATATATCCTTCAAAAAGAAAATAAGTCCCAAAAGGTGGTTGCCAGGGTAGCTGTAGAGTCCTGCCTTTCCATGCCTGCTGTGTAGTCCTTACACTGGTTTTCTCAACAAATTTGATCATCATCATCATCATCATCAACAACAACATCCCCACCTGTCCAATGGTATTTCTACAATGTCTTATGTCCAAGTCATTCACAGATTCACATCGATCCACAGCCCAAAAATAAAAGAGGAAAAAGCAAAGTCCAGGAGCTTCATTTCCAAGAAGAGATATCTTGCTGCTAATAAGAATGCACAGACCGTCAATACAGGAGACATGAAAATGAAGACTTTTTAAGATCCTTCCAAAAAAAAAAAAAAAACGAATAACTGGCAGGACAGAGCACTTGTTTTTGGCTTGATTCTTTCGCAAAGTTGGCAATGCTCCTGCGTGTGAAGGCGACCGGTGGAAGTAAAGGCACCGTATTTACAGTAAGAGTGCTGAAGTGCAGAGGGAGACAGAATGGGGGGGGGGCAATTAGTGTAACTGTGGGGAGGGGGAGGGGGCAAATCTCAAAAGGATGAAACAGGAAGTGCAGGAGGGCTGAGGCAGGATGGGGGGGAGGGGGGGCGAGGTCAGAAAGGAGGGGCCGGGGCGGATAGTCCGTATCCATGGCTACGCATACACCTGCATGCTGTTGCGCTGCGGCTGCTGTGGCTGCGCAGGCTGCTGGCCCTGCTCCAGGAGGTGGGTGTGGCGGGGCGGGGCCAGCGAGCGGGCGTTCCCCAGGGGGGTGGGGCTGGTGGTGACGTCGGACCAGTCTGAATTGGAGTGGGGGGAGGAGGAGGACCAGGGGTCGGGGGATTCGGGGGAGGGGGTGAGGTAGGGGTGCTCGCTGGGGGGCTGGGCGGGGTGCCCGGGGGTGGCACCCTCGGACCCGGCGGTGGGGTAGCTGTGCTGGGAGGGCGGGGTCGGGTACTTATCCACCGGGCTCTGCAGGGGCTGGTAGGGGGGCAGCTGGCGGGGCTGGGCGTCGGCCATGGCGTGGGCGTGGGAGAGGGCGTGGCCGTGGGCATGGCTGTGAGGGTGGGGGTGGGCGTGGGGGTGCGGGAGGGTGTGGGACAGGGTGTGGGGGAGCCCGACGTCAGGGAGCTGGTACATCATGCCCTGGCCGCAGTGCAAGTGGGAGGAGCCCTGCTGAGAGTGGGCGTGGGCGTGGCCCTGGTTCTGCCCCGCCCCCTGCCCTTGCCCCCCCAGCTGGGGCTGCTTCAGCAGGGCCTGCCCGCCCCCCGGCGCCATCATCTGGAAGGTGAGGATGGAGGGCAGCTGCTCGTGGCCCATGGCCAGCAGCCCGGCCCCGTGGTGCTGCGAGAGGCCGGGGTGGGCGGAGCCCAGCTGGTGCGGCAGGACGCCGAACATGTGCCCGCCGTAGCCGTGTTTGGGCAGCCCCACCCAGCCTGTCTGCTGCTGCTGCTGCTGCTGCTGCTGGCCCAGCATGTGGCTGACGGGGGGCAGCAGAGGCCGGGCGCCGGGGCTGCCCAGCAGCGGGGGCGAGGTGGCGGCGCTAGCCGTGCTGGCCGCGTCGCCGGCGTACGAGTGCGGGGACTCCAGCGAGTCCACGGGCGACAGGGTGACCGAGCTCTCCGACAGCCCCGCCCCCGCGCCGGCCTTGGCGGCGGCGGCGGCGGCACCGTTCCCGCCGTTCACGCCGCTGGCTCCGCCCACCTGCCCCGGACCCTCCCCTCCCGCCGGCTTCTTCCGGCGCTTGGCCTTCAGCTCCTTGGCGGTGCCGCCCGCCACCCCGCCCGCCTTGCCCCCGCCCCGCCGGCTCTTCTTGCCCTGGGGGCCGGGCCGCATGCCGATGAAGCCGCCCCCGGCGCCGGGGCACACCAGGGAGGCGTGGCCTCCCGCCGGCCCGCCCCCGCTCAGGTGGGTGGGCCCGGCGTGTGGGCTGTGCACCAGGTTGTACTGGTCCAGGAGGCGCACGATGTCGTGGTGCATGCGCTCCTGAGCCGTGTCCCGGGGCAGCCGGTCCAGGTGGTCCGTTATGTCCCGGTTGGAGTAGTGGTCCAGCAGGACCTGGGCCGCCTCGAAGCTGCCCTCGCGAGCCGCCAAAAACAGGGGCGTCTCCTCCTGGAGGGGTGGGGGGGGGAATAGAGGGGGAGGAGAAAAGAGTGTGTGAGCAGAGATGGAGAGCTGGATGGAAATGAACAGAAACTGAAAACATCCTGGTAGCACCCTGAACGTTTCTTCCCCAGTTTGTGAACTGAATTTCAATTCATTTACCAAATGGAATCTGGCTGAAATGAAATTGAATCGAACACAAGCCTACAGAGGACTCAATTAAATTTTATTTGCACTGAGCTTTTTACGGAGGCATTGTTGCAAAGATGTTTCACTAGAAAACGGGATAACACGAAAATGGAGAAACTGGAAAAGGCCGAGCCTGAATCCCTGAAGAACAATCCAGGGACGTAAAAAAAAAAAACCTCCCAGGAGAGATAAACAGAAGGAAGGAGAGAAAAGGAGGTGGAAAAGAAGAATGAGAATGTGGAGGGGAAAAGAGGAGGCGGAGGAGAAAAAGAAGGAGGCGGGGGAGAAAATGGAGGAAGTGGAAGATAAAAGGGAGGAGGCAGAGGGGGAAAGGAGGTGAAGCAGAGAAGGAGGTGGATGAGAAAAGGAGGTGAAGGAGAGAAGGAGGTGGAGGGAAAAAATAAGGACATGGAGAAGAAAAGGGATGAGGTGGAAGAGAAAAAAGAGCAGGTTGAGAAAAAGCTGGGGGGAGAAAAGGGTGGAGGTGGAGGAGAAAAAGGAGGAGGTGGAGGAGAAAAGGGTGGAGGTGGAGGAGAAAAAGGAGGAGGTGGAGGAGAAAAGGGTGGAGGTGGAGGAGGCGCGCACCTTGTTGTCCTGCATGTCTCTGTTGGCTCCGTTCTTGAGCAGCACCAGGGTGGCCTCCACGTTGTTGACGGCCGCTGCCCAGTGGAGGGCAGACTTGCCTGGGAACAGCAGGAGAAACGGGGGGGGGGGGGGGGGGGGTCAGTAATGGGGGGGTCAGTAATGTACCTCAGCCTCCTCACTGTACCTGCGAACAGCTTCAGTGCCTCAACGGTGTCGCTGCTGTCTGAGAAATAACCTTACAGGACTGCAGTTAGCTGAGTGACAAAACTACGGAGTGTTTTATAAATCACTGTTTGTGAGTCAGCGTTTTGAGAGTCAGTGTTTGTGAGTCAGCGTTTTGAGAGTCAGTGTTTGTGAGTCAGCGTTTTGAGAGTCAGTATTTATGAGTCAATGTTTGAGAGTCTCCTCGTGTTTTATGAGACAGTGCTTTATGAGTCAGTGTTTGAGAGTCAGTGTTTGAGAGTCTCCTAGTGTTTTATGAGTCAGTGTTTCAGAGTCAGTGTTTGAGTGTCCTGGTGTTTTATGAGTCAGTGTTTCAGAGTCATTGTTTATGAGTCAGTGCTTGAGAGTCTCCTGGCGTTGCCGGGGCCCCGCTGGGCGCTCACCGTGGTCGTCCACGGCGTTGACGTCGGCGTGGCAGTGCACCAGCTCCTCCACCATGCCCTCCACGGCCAGGCGGGCGGCCAGGATGAGGGGCGTGGTGCCGTCGTGCATCCTGGCGTCCAGCTCCGTGGCGCGGTTCCGGATCAGGATCTGAGGGGAGAGAGAGGGGGGCGAGGGTGAGCACAGTAGCCTCACAGGCCTGTAGCATTACATTACACTACATTTATTTAGCAGATGCTTTTATCCAAAGCCACGTGCAATGAGTACATATCATGGTCACTGAAACAACTATAGCGTAGCGGCTGTGGGTACAGGTCACGGAACAGAGCTACAGACAGGCAGATAAACACCTCTGGGCTGCGGTTTTTTACCACACAGGACAGTGCTCAAGCGGACTGTGTCTGGGCTCTTGCTGCTACGGGCACAGCAGCACACAGGGCTGTGGTTCTTAAGGGGCTCCAGAGGTTAGCGGCCCAAGCTGTTAGCGGCTCTAGCTACCTAACCACCTCCTCAGTTCAGTTGGCTAAAAACGTTTTCTCCCTCTCCACGTCAGCTGATGCGCGGTGAAAGTTCTGGCACAAAATGGCGGCCGTCCATCACCCGGGTGGGTGGTACACTTTGGTGCTGGTTGAGGCAAGTTTACCCCTTATCTTTGACTTTGATTATTATTACTATGATCATTATGATTATTATTAAGCGTGGTGGCGAGCCCATCTTGTTAGCACTCTTAATTATGAACAGAATTATGATTATTATTATGATTATGATGATTATTATGATTATTATGGTTATTATTATTACTGATTATGATGATTATTATAACTGATTATTATGATTATGATGATGATTATTATGATTATTATTATTACTGATTATTATTATTATTATGATGATTATTAGGCGCGGGGGCGAGCGCAGCCCGTTAGCGCTCATAATTATGAACAGAATTATGATTATTATTATTACTGATTATTATGGTTATTATTATTACTGATTATTATGATTATTATAGCTGATTATTATGATTGTGATGATGATTATTATGATTATTATTATTACTGATTATTATAATTATTATTATGATGATGATTAGGCGCGGGGGCGAGCGCAGCCCGTTAGCGCTCACCTGGAACACGCCCTGGGCGTCGGCGGCCACGGCGGCGTGCAGGGGGGTGCGGCCCATGTTGTCGTGCGCGTTGGCGTCGGCACCGGCGTCCAGCAGCCTCTTGGCGGCGTCGGCGCGGGCGTAGCGGGCGGCCAGGTGCAGCGCGGTCTCGCCCGTGCGGTCCGTCTGCGCCATCAGCGTGGCGCCCTGCTCGATCAGGTCGCCGATGATGCTGGCGCCCGGCTCGTCGCCCCCGCTCTCCTCCTCCTCCTCGCCCAGCAGGCTGCTGCACTCCGCCCCCCCGCCGTGGCGCAGCGAGGCCAGCATCAGCGGTGTGAAGCCGTCTGAGGGAGAGAGAGAGGCGGCGCGTCAGAGCGGAGAACTGGGAGCAGGGCGCGTGTGTGTGTGTGTGTGAGAGAGAGAGAGAGAGAGTGTGTGTGTGTGTGTGTGTGTGTGTGCGTGTGTGAGAGAGAGAGTGTGTGTGTGTGTGTGTGTGTGTGTGCGTGTGTGTGTGAGAGAGAGAGAGAGTGTGTGTGTGTGTGTGTGTGCGTGTGTGTGTGTGAGAGAGAGAGAGAGAGTGTGTGTGTGTGTGTGTGCGTGTGAGAGAGAGTGTGTGTGTGTGTGTGTGTGTGTGTCTGCGTGTGTGTGAGAGTGTGTGTGAGAGAGCGTGTGTATGTGTGTATGTGTTTGCCTGTGTATGTCTGTGCATGTGCTTGCACGTGTGTGTATGTATATGTGGGTGTGTGTGTGCACGTGTCCGCTCGCACATGTGTGCACGTGTATGTGTGCCTTGTGCGTGCGTTTGTATGTGCATGTGTGTGTGCACGTGTGTGTATGTGTGACTGCGTGCGTGTGCGTGTGTGTGTTTTAACATACTCCTGCAGCTCCCAGAGAATTTTTGAGGACGTGTGTTACTTAACAAAAACACACGACCATGAAAGAGGAGATCTTACACACACACCCCTTAACCGGATGTCACAACGCGGTGGTAAACGTGGGAAAGAAAGATCCGGAACCTACGGGGCCCGCGTTTAGAGCGTCCCAGCGTACCTGGGCCTTTCACGTTCACGTCCAAGCAGTCGATGTCCACCTCCGCCTGGGGCGGGGTCAGGGTGATGTCAGCGGCCTTGCGGTGCTGCAGCGTCCATTCGCGACGGTCGACTCCGCCCCCTTCCACACCCACAGGAAGTAGGGGCTTGTCCTCCGTCTGGAAAGGAGGGGGGGGGGGTGCAGTAGAGGGAGGGGTCAGACAACTATTTCCAGCTCTAACACCCACCATGTATAAAAGCACGTGAAATAGCCCTGACAGAAATGAAATATACTGCAATATACCCAAACTCGTAAATTGTCCAGACAATGTTGAAAGCGTTATTTCACCACTTCACAATACAATGGCAAATATACTTTCAGATACTGCAATATATACTGTTGTTAAACCAGTACATCTGTACAAAAGTCCACCAATTGACAATATACTGCAGTATATTCCAGTCTAGATTTTTGCTAGGGGACGGGCCCCCTCCCCCCGCTTCCGTACCCTGGGTTTTTTGGGCTGCGGCTCCTCCTCCAGCCAGCGCTGGTTCTGGTTGGCGTCGATCATCGCCCCGTCCTGCGGTTTCACCATGTTCCTGCGGGACAGGGAGACGGAACAGGTCAGAGTGGAGAACCGAGCCCAGCCTGCTGGATTTTAACACTTCACCTTCTCACCTGTGCAGTGTGAGTGTGCAGCAGGCTCTGCATGTGTGTGTTCCAGTGTGTGTGTCTGTGCATATGCGTGTGTGTGAGTGCGTGCTTGCGTGTGTGCATGCATGTGCGTGTGTGTGCTTTCGCGTGTTTGGTACAGGGTGGGTGGCGGCTCCTCCCGTACTTCATGCCGAAGTAAGTGTGTGTGTGAGTATGTGTGCCTGTGAGTGTGAGTGTGTGTGTGAGTGTGTGTGTACAGTACAGTGCGTGTGTGTATGAGTGTGTGTGTGCGTGTGTGTGAGTGTGTGTGTACAGTACAGTGCGCGTGTGTGTGTGTGTGTGTATATAAGTGTGTGTGTGTACAGTACAGTGCGTGTGTGTGTGTGTGTGTGAGTGTGTGTGTATAAGTGTGTGTGTGTACAGTACAGTGCGTGTGTGTGTGTGTGTGCAGTACAGTGCGCGTGTGTGTGTGTGTGTATATAAGTGTGTGTGTGTACAGTACAGTGCGCGTGTGTGTGTGTGTGTGTGTATAAGTGTGTGTGTGTGTATGAGTGTGTGTGAGTGTGTGTGTGTGTATAAGTGTGTGTATGTGTATGTGTATGTGTGTGTGTGCGTGTGTATGTGTGTCTGTGTGTGTGTGTGTGTGTGTGTGTGTATGTGTGTGTGTGTGTGCGTGTGTGTGTATAAGTGTGTGTGTGTGTGTATAATTGTGTGTGTGTGTGAGTGTGTGTATGTGTATGTGTATGTGTGAGCGTGTGTGCGTGTGTGTGTGTGTGTGTGTGTGTGTATGTGTGCGTGCGTGTGCGTGTGTGTGTGTGTATGTGTGCGTGCGTGTGCGTGCGTGTGCGTGTGTGTGTGTGTATGTGTGCGTGCGTGTGCGTGTGTGTGTGTATGTGTGCGTGCGTGTGCGTGTGTGTGTGTGTGTGTGTGTGTGTGTGTATGTGTGTGTGTACAGTACAGTGCGTGTGTGTGTGTGTACAGTACAGTGCGTGTGTGTTCTTCTCGTACTTCATGCCGAAGTCGTCCTGGCCCACGGGCTCGCGGCGCTTGCCGTCCTTCTTGGCCAGGAAGCCGTCGGGCAGCCACAGGATGCCGTGCTTGCGCTTGCGTTTGGCCGCCAGCACCCCCAGCACCACGATCAGCAGGATGATGGCCCCCGCCACCGCCACCAGGTACAGCAGGTGCGACTTCGGGGGCTGGTCCAGGGGCTCGCCTGCGGGCAGGACGGGACGGGGGGGCGTTAGGAAGCACACATAGCGGGACACACACAGGACCTGCTCACACTTTAAGTGGGCGACATGGCTCAGGAGGTAAGAGCGATTGTCTGGCAGTCGGAGGGTTGCCGGTTCAAACCCCGGCCTGGGCGTGTCAAAGTGTCCTTGAGCAAGACACCTAACTCCTAATTGCTCTGGCGAATGAGAGGCATCAATTGTAAAGCGCTTTGGATAAAAGCGCTATATAAATGCAGTCCATTTACCATTTACCATTAAGTCTGAAGCACTTTTGGGGTACTTTAACTCTGGAGCACTTTTGGGGTACCTTAACTCTAGAGCACTGTTGGGGTACTTTAACTGTGAGACAGTTTTGGGGTACTTTAACTCTGAGACGGTTTTGGGGTACTTTAACCCCCGAGGTGGTTTTGGGGTGCAGGCCCCGCGGTGCAAGCTGGGGTACTCACTGCTGACGGACACCAGCGGATAGGGCAGGGGTCCCACGCGCTTCACGTACTCCGCGGCGATGTAGGAGGCGGCCTGGTCCGTGTTGGAGAAGCAGTCGTCCGAGTTCTGCGCGCACTGCCGGTTGTCGATCTCCAGGAACACCTTGGACCTGAACGAGGCGGGGCCAAACAGGGGGAGTCAGGGGGACAAAGGCAGGAAAGGAAAGGAAACAGACCTTTTTGGGGTCTTAAAAGTCAATAAATTCTAATTAAAGAGAAAATAAATTTTAAAAAACCAGGAATCTCTTTCTGGGTGAGAAAAGTCAACAAATGGTGGTTTAGTAGGCGAGAGAGGGAGACTAAGGGGGCGTCGCCCAGAGAGAGGGAGGCGTAAAGGGGGGGTGGGTGGGCGGAGTCACACTTACCCAATCACCTCCTTCCTCAGCTCGCGGCGGGCCCGGCGCTTGAGCGTGGCCCCGCCCCCGGCCCCGCCCTCGCCGGGCTCGGGCCCGTAGTAGGGGTACACCATGGGCCGGTGCTGGGCGTCCATCTTGACTCGCAGGTTGGTGTGCAGCAGCGCGCCCAGCGAGCGCAGGAAGCCGCGCAGGTCCCCCAGCAGCTCCTCGGGCTGCAGCAGCACCACCAGCACCAGCGTGCCGTCCGCCACCTGCGGCAGCACGTCCGCCGAGCAGTCCAGCCCGTCCCAGCCGCACTCCTCCGTGTTGCAGCCCTGGTTGCAGTGCCCGTTGGCGTAGTGGTCCGCGCAGTACTTGTCGTACCTGCAGGGGGCGGCAGACGCAGGAGGGCGAAGAGACAAAGAAGAAGAACAGGCCCAGGTTAAATATACACAGGGGTGTTCAGTGCCTTTGTACAGAATGGTGACTAATGAATGAACATGTACGTTCTTAAAGGGGCCTTCCCAATGAATGGTGATTAATGAATGGACAGGTATGTTCTCAAATGGGCTTTTCTACAGAATGGTGATTAATGACTGAATGTGCCCACTCTTAAAGGGGCCTTTCTACAGAACAGTGATTATGGACAGGTACGTTCTTAAAGGGGCTGTTCTACAGAATGGTGATTAGTGAATGGACGGGTCCACTCTTAAAGGGGCCTATATAACAGAATGGTGATCAGTGAATGTGTACCTTCTTAAAGGGGCCTTTCTACAGAACGGTGATTAGTAAATTGACAGACATGCTCTTAAAGGGGCCTTTCTAAAAGAACGGTGATTAGTGAATGAACATGTACGTTCTTAAAGGGGCCTATCTAACAGAGCGGTGATTAGTGAGTGGACGGGCGCGCTCTTAAAGGGGCCCTTCTACAGAGCGGTGATTAGTGAGTGGACGGGCCCGCTCTTAAAGGGGCCCTTCTACAGAGCGGTGATTAGCGAGTGGACGGGCGCGCTCTTAAAGGGCCGGTGACGCACTTGCAGGCGCTGCCGGCCCTCTGGCACTCGAAGCTGTCGAAGAGGCAGCCGGCGTTGTCGCACTCGGGGTCGCAGCGGCCGTTGTGGAAGAGCTCCCAGCAGCGGGCAGCGGCGTCGCAGTTCCCCCAGGGCTGCTGGCGGCGCAGCGAGCAGTCGCCGTCGTCCCAGGCGCACTCGTGGCGGTTGCACTGCGGGTCGCAGACGCCGTCGCCCGCCCGCTGCGCGCACTCGTCGTACGGGCAGGCCGGCTCGGGCGCCGGCAGCGCCGCCGCCGCCTCGCAGTAGGCCCCCGAGAAGCGGGCGGGGCAGCGGCAGGCGTCCCGGCCGCCGCCCTGCGGGTCCCGCTGGCAGACGCCGCCGTTCTGGCAGGGCCGGGCGGGGCACCCCTGCGCCGTCTCGCACCGCCCGCCCGCGAACCCGGGCGGGCACCGGCACTGCAGCCGCCCCTCGGGCGACTCCTGGCACCGCCCCCCGTTCTGGCAGCGCAGGTTGGCGCAGGTGTACCCCTCCACCTCCCCGCAGCTGAACCCAGAGAAACCCTGAGCGGGGGGCAAAAGGAGAGAGAGAGCAGCCGTTACACACTGTGACATCACCACCACAATTCACTCTGCAGTTAGGGAGCGTCTGCAAAGGGGATACACAGCAACAAAACGTAAAAAGGCCTATATCTATAAAACCATAAACTGAGGGCTTAGAGCTAACAAACTGCCACATCTAACACTTCAGTCAAAAATGAACAAGAATGAAAATACTGTTCGTTGTGTCCGTTTATTATAAAAACAGACCAATCACGTGAATTTCCTTCTTTAAACACGTTAAATACTCGGAATACAAAAACATTTTCAGGAGCTGACAGGAAACTGCTAAAGCCTGATTATCTGAAACCCGCTCTCTCGACACAGATGAGCCCTAAACTGTGGTTCTACGCTCTGGAAATGCCGGCACTTCACCGAGATCATACCTGGACTACACGGCCACGCCCCCTCCCTGCCAGCATGAGGACAGAAAGAAGAGGCGAGACGGATTTGTGGTTAGGAGGAGAGGGGCATTTCAGAACACAGGAGCCAGCAAACACACCCCTTCACATGTAGCGATAAAAACATGGGGGGTGCTAGAGAGAGAGAGAGACAGCCGGTCTTACCGTTGGGCACTTGCAGATATACCCGTGGAGCGAGCTCATGTTCATAGAACACGTGCCCCCGTTGTGGCAGGGTTTGGACAGGCACAGATCCACCATGGACTCACAGTGCCGACCTGCGGGGGGGGGGGGGGGGGGGATAGGATTAGGAGGGGGGGTTGAGGGAGGGGGGATTAGGAGGGGGGAAGGGAGAGGCAGCGAGGGAGAGGGAGAGATTATTCAGGGTGGGAATGCTGAGAATTTTAAGTCGAGGAGATGGTTTTGTACAGGCATGTGTTTATGAGGCACTCCAATGCGCTGCTCCTTGTTTTGCTAAAACTGGTATGCGTGTCTGCTCACAGATGCGTATGCATGTGCGTGTGTGCGTGTGTGTGTGTACCTGTGTATCCCAGGCGGCTGTGTGTGTGTGTGTATGTGTTTGTGTGTGTGTGTGTGTACCTGTGTATCCCAGGCGGCAGTGTGTGTGTGTGTGTGTGTGTTTGTGTATGTGTGTGTACCTGTGTATCCCAGGTGGCAGTGTGTGTGCGTGTGTGTATCTGTGTATCCCAGGTGGCAGTGTGTGTGTGTGTGTGTGTACCTGTGTATCCCAGGCGGCAGTGTGTGTGTGTGTGTGTGTGTGTGTGTGTGTGTACCTGTGTATCCCAGGCGGCTGTGTGTGTGTGTGTGTGTGTGTACCTGTGTATCCCAGGCAGCAGTGTGTGTGTGTGTGTGTGTGTGTGTACCTGTGTATCCCAGGCGGCAGTGTGTGTGTGTGTGTGTGTGTGTGTGTGTGTGTACCTGTGTATCCCAGGCGGCAGTGTGTGTGTGTGTGTGTGTGTGTGTACCTGTGTATCCCAGGCGGCAGTGGCACTGGTAGTCGCTGGCCAGCTGCACGCAGTCCAGGCTGCCGGGGGCGTGGCAGGGTCCTGACAGGCACTCGTTCACGTCGCCCTCGCAGTGCTCGCCCGCGAAGCCGGGGGGGCAGGAGCAGGTGTAGCGCCCCACCCCGTCCACGCACTGGCCCCCGTTCAGACAGCGGGGCCCCCAGGAGCCCGGGTCCGGCTGGCAGTCGTCCACGTCCACCTCGCAGCGCAGTCCTGCGGGACGGGGGGACGGGGGGACGGGGGGACGGGGGGGCAGACAGATAAACGTCCCGCTCAGAACACAGAGATTCTGCCTCGCCGCGGGTGACGCTGGGCTGGGGAGGCAGGGCTGCTTAAGCATGAATTAATGCAGAGCCACGGATAAACATGTACATTCACAGAGAGGAGCACACGTCAGCACACCAGAGGCACAGGCCCACTGACTGGCTGTCTGATCAAACAGCAGTGACTAAATTGCTTTGACTACCTGTGACTGGCTGCCTGAGGGACTGTGACCTGACTGACATGCAACTGTGACTGACCTCCCAATTCACTGACTGACTGATTATAACTGATTCACAATGACTGACTGATACAATCACACTGTGGCTGACTGCCTGACTGACTGATTCCCTGGGTGATGTATGAATGTGACTACCAGACTGTAACTGACTGCCTGACTGACTGATGTATGGCTGACTACCACACTGACTGACCGACTACCTGAATGACTGATTTACGACTGTGACCACCACACTCTGACTGACTGCCTGGCTGACCGACATAAGGCTGTGACTTCTGCACTGAGACTGACTGCCTGACTTGCTACCGGTGGACTGTGACCAGCCGATTGGCTGAGCCGGGCCGTGTCAGGCCCAATCCCGCGGCTCACCGTGCGTGCCCGGCGGGCAGGAGCAGGAGAAGCGGTTGACCAGGTTGATGCAGGTGCCCCCGTGCAGGCAGGGCTGTGACTGGCACTCGTCCACGTCGTACTGGCATTGCACCCCCTGGTACCCCGCCTTGCACTGAGACAGGTGCGAGGATCAAAGCACAGGACGTCAGGGCCAGGTGCACAATATTACTGTGGGACATGTCTGTTATGAGGGTCATATTCTGACAGGTACACATTTAATACCACTGTGGGACATGTTCTGTTATAAGGCATGAAAACTGCATAGAGATGGAAAGTCCAGGGGTCAGAAAGTAAAAGTCCTGCCATGTGTTTCCTCCACCCATGAATTCAGCCAGCTGATGTCTACCTCCCGGCTGAAGAATTGTGCCAATTAGCAAATCCAGGCAACTGGAACAAAATACTGGGGAGGACTTTTACTTTCTGAACCTGGATTGTCCAACACTGAGACTGTAACTCAATTACTTATCCTGGAAAGGCAAGGATCTCAAACTCCAATCCCGAAGGACTGCAGGAGCTGCTGGTTTCAGTGGGTTTCCGACCAATCAGAAGCCAGTTCATGCCTTTGAAACGAGGCACGCGTGAGCTCTTCAGCCAATCGGTGACTCAGATTAAGCACTTAAGTGCCGAAAATGCACCGAAAAGCAGCAGTGCGGGATTTGAGTTTGAGATCTTGGCTAAGACTGAGATCGTGGCTCGAACCCGAGCTCAGGCAGGCGCACCTGGCACTCGTATCCGCCCTGGTAGTCCACGCAGGTGGCGCCGTTGCGGCAGGGGTTGGACAGGCACTCGTCCACCTCGGCCTCGCAGTAGCTGCCGGTGTAGCCGGCCTGGCACTGGCAGCGGTGCGTGTTGCCCGTGTCGAAGCAGCGCCCGGCGTTCTGGCACACGTGCTCCACCGTCACGCCTGCCGGTGGAAGAACACGCCAGCGATGTGAGAACGCGGCCCGTCGACGGGATAGAGCGTCCCGCACCGCGCCGAACCGTGGGCCTCGACACCCCCCCCCCACCCCCCGAGGGTCTCTGCCTAAACCTGGCCAGCTGTCCCAAACACGGACAACTACTCTCACTGCATGAAACACTTCAGTCAGCGCATGATTCATTCTGTATCTGAATCATCTTTTGCAGGTTGGTTTAATTCCTATTATGACTTCATGAAATTCAATAGAACACACACACACACACACTCACTCACAAACACACATACACATTTACACTTACACACACACACACACACACACACACCCCCACCCACTCACAAACACACAGACACATTCACTCACTCACTCACACACACACACACACACACACACACACACTCAGTCCCGTACTGCTATCCTTGTGGGGACTTCCTATTGACTACATTCATTCCGTAACCTCTAACCCTAACCCTAACCCCAACCACAACATGCCTAACCTTAACCCTAACCTTAACCTAATTCTAACCCTAACCCTAACCCTAAGTCCTAACCCTAAAACAGCCTCTTGACCTTGTGGGGACCAGCAAAAGGTCCCCACAAAGCATAATTTTCCTCATCTTTCCATCCTTGTGGGACATTTGTTCCCCACAAAGATAGTATTACAAGTTCACACACTCACTCACTCACACACACACACTCACGTTTTCGGGCAGCGATGGCCTGGCAGGACACATTGGGGACGTCGCAGTACAGCCCAGCCCAGCCGACGGGACAGTGGCACGTCCAGGACGTCCCGCTCTGGGAACAGGTCCCTCCGTTGAGGCACAGGTGTCGGACGCACAGGTCAGCCAGGACCTTCCGAAAGACACAGAGGAACTGAGTTACCTCAGGACACGAGAACACGCATTATGACTGCTGTACGTTGCTTTGGATAAATGTGTCTGCTAAATAAATGTAACGTAATGACTAATGACACAGAGAGACACACAGAGTGTAGGGTTTACACATCGAACACATTCTGACATCTGTCCAGAGAAGAAACAGAGATTAAACCAGTGAGAGACGGAGACACAGATACACACCAGGGCCACAGTGAAACAGGAACACAGAGTACCAGATATAACCAGAGTTAACACAGACAGTAACACAGTCACAGTCAGACACAGTTTCACAGTAACAGAGACAGTGACAGAGTTAACACAGACAGTAACACAGTCACTATCAGACACAGTTTCACAGTAACAGAGAGAAACAGAGCTAACACAGACAGTAACAGAGTCACAGTCAGACACAGTTTCACAGCAACAGAGACAGAGAGTTAACACAGACAGAAACACAGTCACAGTCAGACACGGTGAGTTTCCCGGTGAGAGACGCAGGCCAGCGTTAGCGGCGGGCTAACGTTAGCGTTAGCTACCTGGCAGTTCTGGCCGGTGTACTCCACGGG
>CM077287.1:8620915-8623415 GCA_039654925.1 Anguilla pacifica | reverse complement strand
CAGGGTGGTGCAGGGCAGGACGGGGCAGGACGGGGCAGGACAGGGTGGGGTAGGGCAGGACGGGGCAGGACAGGGTGGTGCGGGGCAGGACAGGGCGGTGCAGGGCGGTGCAGGGCGGTCCAGGGCAGGACGGGGCGGAGCGCGGGGGCCTACCCGGCATGCAGATGCAGGTGTAGTCGCCGATCTGGTCCAGGCAGGTGGCGTCGTTGCGGCAGGGGTTGGACGCGCACTCGTTGAGGTCCTGCTCGCAGCGCGGCCCGGCGTAGCCACGGACGCAGTTACAGGTGAACGAGCCCTCCGTGTTCACACACTGGCCCCGTGCTCACAGGGGTTAGGGCCTGAGGGGAGGAGGAGAGGGGGGCGGTCAGACCCAAACACCAAACCACAGTCAGACCCAAACACCAAACTACAGTCAGTCCCAAACACCAAACCACAATCAGACCCAAACACCAAACCACAGTCAGACCCTAACACCAAACCACAGTCAGACTCTAACACCAAACCACCCCCCCCCACACACGCACTGGCCCCCGTGCTCACAGGGGTTAGGGCCTGAGGGGGGGAGGAGAGGGGCGGTCAGACCCAAACACCAAACCACAGTCAGACTCTAACACCAAACCCGACCCCACAAACCCATCAGCTCTGTGTCCAACCCATCCATCCATTATCTAACCCACTTATTCTTAATCAGGGTCGCGGAGGGGCTAAGGCCCATCCCAGCATGCACTGGGCAAGAGGCAGGAATACACATCACTTGCGGTGGGAAAAAAAATGATCAAACATTCCGGAATTAACAACCAGAGAGACTTCAGACAGGTCACATTTTTACACACAATCCATTCACACCACTGGATACGGCACTGAAGCAATCCGAGAGAAGCTCAAAGGCTCAACGGCAATGCCCCGGCTGGGAATCGAACCCGCAACCTCCAACTCACAAGCCCGCTTCCCTGACACTTACATTACACTGCACAGCATGCTCTGATTTTGTGACATATAAGGAGATTAGGATATAAAGTGTGGGCCGAGCTTTTATTCGCTCTCACAGGTGACAGTGTGTGAAGGGCAGGTTAGACAGGCCCGACCGCATGTCTGAATGAACACGTAAATGAGTCTGAGCTGACTGAATGGAGCCCGCAGCTCTCGGGCCTGTGTCAGGAAGCAGGGCTGCTGAGCTAGCAGGATAACTGCGCTGAGTAAAACCTAACAAGCCCAGGCCAAGACCTAGTATATGGACCTAACACACTGGACCTAACACACTTCATCCGGCCGACCAATGGTGTAACTTCATAACTCAGTCACTCAATCACAGACATTCACATTTATAGGGCTGACCCCCCCCCCCCCCCCCCACTGTTGTGGTCCAGCCAAAAAAGAATAAATAAATGAATGAAAGAATGAATGAAAAATAAATAACAGACATAGACACAGGGGGGCGCTCTCACCAATGATGCACTCGTTGACGTCGTCGTTGCAGGTGCTGCCCACGTACCCGGGGGGGCAGTTGCAGTTGAACTTGCCGTTGATGGGGTTGGTGTCGCACTGCGCCCCCTCCCTGCAGGGGTTGCTGATGCAGGCGTCGTCCACGTGGCACAGCAGACCTGGGGCACAGCACAGCCTCAGGGATTCGAACCCGCAAACCCCGGAAACGGCTGAACACAGCTCAGAGAACACAGCTAAGCTAAGAGGAACCTCTGCTCGATTGAACACAGCAATAAGTTACCTCTCTTGGACTGAACACAGCTAGGAGTAAAACCATCACATCCTGGACTCATGATTGAGGAACGATCAGCAAGACACTACGGCATCCTTCCACTATCATTACCCCACAGATGAACTGACTCTGCATATCAACTCCACAACTAGTGGCACAAACGCAGGCGCCGTAGCCAGTGTGCTGTTATATCTATGCAGCCGTTTGAAGACATTTTCCACAAAAAAAGACCAATGTACCACAGAGCTACTGCCCGCCTGGCAGGTAAACCGAACTTCCAGTGAAACCGGAACACGCGATTAGGCCTTATCGAGCTCCTTATCCCAGACGCAGACAAATCTGACAAGACCACGGCCCAAGCAGAAACGGGCCGCGCCCGCCATTGATCCAACGCCAGAAACCTGCCGGCGCAGCGGAAAAACATCCCGGAGAAAATTCCCGCGTATCCGAGATAACGTACTGTGTGCTTTATGTGAAAGCCAAGAAACCCAACCTGTGAGTGTGTGCGTGTGTGTGTGTGTGTGTGTGTGAATGTCAACACGGCGAGTTCTTAACAGCACAGACAGGCTGCATAAGCTTTTAATCACAAAGCCAGCCATAGCCACGATAGCCCATTAGTTAATTATTAGATATTGCACAAAAGTGTGATTGAGCCACAGGTATTAAAGAGTGCAATCTATATAGTTTGTTATGTCTTCCTTGCTATTGGCCGAAAAGGACGTCTGATTGATGTTCGGCCAATCCCAGAGCCCCCTTATTATTTATTCAGCGTTCCTTAGCCGTCGC
>CM077287.1:8609407-8620815 GCA_039654925.1 Anguilla pacifica | reverse complement strand
AATGGTCACGGAACTGGTCTTGTGATCTGAACATTCCCAGATAGGACACAGCTGTCGCATCATTGAGCAAGGTACGTAACCTGCATTGCTTCAGTATATGCCTAGCTGTACAAATGGACACAATGTGAGTGCTGTGTAAAAAGTAATGGAAGTCGCTCTGATTAAGAGCGTTGGCTAAATGACCGTAATGTAATGCTGGGATGCGCCAAGGGAGTCCAATAACTTATCATTCTGTGGTCTTCTGTATTCTACCTCTTCAGCTCCCATGCTAGATGGGGGTTACGTGTTAGAGGAGGCTTGGGTGGAGCCCATATCTACGCCCTCGTCGATAGCAGAGGAGGGCGCTTCAAAACGTGCACTGTTGAGAGAGTCGATTTCCTCAACTAAGAATACTAAGGACAGAACCAAGATGCAATATTTCTGAGTAGGAGGTGAAAATGTCTAAAAGTCACATGAACCAAAGGAACTATGTGAAGAACACTGCAGCATTTTAGCTATTCTATAGGCTGTTCTTGCTGCAATCGACCGGCAACATCTGTTCAGCTGTTGCGGACAAAGTTTTAGTTGTGCTGCAGTGGTTTCACAAAAATGAACAATGCCTGTCACGCGCACAAAGTCATACATTTCCCGCCATTGGTGCAGAATTCCAGACGTCGGACTCAGGACCAGTGCGCGTGCCTGCCTATATAGCGAAGGCAACAGCGCAACCCACTAAAGCATTATTCACTTAATCACTGTCGCGGTCAATCAGACTTGTGTCGATGCCTTTCAACGTTTTGCCCACGACGGGGCGGCGAGAAGCGCCAGCGCTCAGCAATGCAAGACCGTGGGCGGACCAATAAACAAGCGCTTGTTTTCAGAGCGCATGCAGGGCTTGCAGCACTTCGCCAGTAAATCACATTTCACACCAGGCTGCGGTAATTGGTCGCGACGCCCGAACAATCGGCCCAATATACGGGCTTTTTAGGCGCACACGCACGCCTTCTGTGCTGAGTAAATACCGGCAGGCGGATGCCCACGCAACAGTTTAGCCCCGCATTGTCCCGTGCAGAAAAACTGACGACAGCCTCGCGAGGCGATGCTCAATGGTGTGCAACAATACCCGGCCCCTCTGCGTAACAAAATATGTCCACAGGTAATAGTGATTGCGCGTGCTTAAGTATCACCCTCTCCTCCTCCTCCTCCTCTCTCCATTTCTGTGTGCAATAATAACACGCCAACAGCAGCATTAAATTTCACCTTCCTCTCTGCAGTTAATTTGCCATTTTAAGTTGCCCGGCTTTCTTGTGTTGCTCCTCTACATAAACCAACGCGAGTTTGGAGTAAAATGTGTTAAAGTTATTTGTAATAAGTACCCATCTTGAATATACGCACCCAGTACAACTCGTGCCAGCATAATATGTTTAAATTGCACGTTTCGTTTGGAAGCTAATTCTGTCTCAATGTTGCGATTGGAAGTGTGTAGGATATGTACTAGTTTATTTATATCTTCAGTAGCTATCTCAGTTCCTCTACCCTGGCCCTAGCACGACGGGCTTCAATGTATAGGCTGGTCCAGAAGTTGTGTAGCCTACTACACAAGTCCAAGTTTACCTTATAGCAGCTACACGATTTCCCCATTAACAACATCGACCAAAAGTAGGCTATTATTTCAGGCACCGCACATTATTATTATTATTGCTGTTATTGTTAGTAGTAGAAGGCTAGTCTAAACTTATTATTCAGTCAATCGACCAACACCTCTAGAAGTGTATTCTCTAGATAGCTTTCCAACGAAAATACGCCCGCTTAATTCATCCAGAACATAAAGTCACAGTAGCTATCTTAGGCGTCCCGTAGCTGAAAGTATCTATGACTTCAACGTGTAGTTTCAAATCAAGCTTGTCGTCTAAATGGATTTAACCGATTTTACTACTTTGATGCAAAAAAAACTTAGCTCAGTATCCATTTTGGATTGGCCAGTCAGCTAACTAAGCTGTATCCTGCGCGCTCAGAAGTCAGCTAGTTCCCGAGCACACTAACATCTGGGCAGCGGTGCGACCATTCACAATGGACGAAATAGGCTACTCCGGATTCAGCCAGTCAATATTCTAGATCTAGCTATTCAATCTGTCAACTCTTCTGAATACTCCTCTTGTTATTTTACTGATACCCGTTATCCTCGTTAGGGAAATGTTCAACTTAGATAAACACTGCTCTATCTGTGTTCGAGTTTTTAAAAAAAGATAACGTTGGCCAGACCGAGGCCGTGATCCCGCAGCTTGACTTTCCAACAACCAGACCACCTTTATCCAAATCCAAAAATTCCCAGACGTTATCTTTCAAAGCCAGCAACCCACCAGCTAACCAAGTGACCACAAAGAGAAAAAAAGCAAACTATCACTTGTTTCGTACTCATGGAAAGACTGTAGCGACCTTGTAAAGTATCTAACTCGCTGACTCCACTAGAGCTTGAAGTCGCTCCGCAAAATCACAACAGTAGCCTGCCGAGCTCGCCGTGCAAGAACGTATGCAGATGCTTGCCCGAATCAAGATGCACACAGTAATAATTGGATGAAAAAAGACGTTAAAACAAAAAATAAATAATGATATCGCTATTATAACCTACTTACCCCATGAAATCCGGATGCAACAGGCGATAAAAAAATTACTTTGCCCGAGGAGATTCCGGGTAATTGGCCCATATTTTTGTAAAATCCACATAGAGTCACCAGCGCGAGGCTGAGCTCCGTCAGGTTAGGTGAACTTACTCCCCGAAACGTCACAACGTCTAAGTCTAAAACTTTTGGTAAGGAATAATACAGAGAAGAGAGGACTCCCTTTGTTTACATAAAATTGTTTCCTGGTTTCTGTTTCCTTGTTAGCCTTTTCCTCGTTTACGGCGTTTTGAAAAAGTTAAGCTGAGGTCTAACTTTCCAAACTTCTCTCTCCTCTCTGAGCCAGACGTGCAATTCGCAGTGCGCAGTATTCTTCCGCACAAGTGACGGACGGACCTATCAATACGTGTGTATAAAGTATTATCGAACAATAACTTCGCTGTTAATATTTATAGAAAGGTATCATTACCCGCCTTACTATCGGTGAAAATGCAATATATGTCAATATTTTTAGTTTTAAAATTGTCTGATAAAAATCTCAAGCCAGTTAGCTAGCTTTCTCCCTCTCTTTCTTGTTACCACGGCGGAGGAATTTTTTTACTCATTTTCAACTTCTCAAAGCTGGGTATGACTCAAGTTTAACCCATTCGTTGATTCTGTTTTTTCTAGCTGACCTTTTTATTAACATGTTGCGCCTTTTACTCCGTTTATGATAGTTTTTTTCTCGATAGGCTATGTAAAATGTGTATATTGATTAACAATCAATTGCGCTTGTTAAGTTCGATTTTATTTAACCGTAATTGATCTAGCACCTAATTAAGTTGTTAGCTCTCTTTTTCCATGTCAGTATGTAGGCTAACTGGGAAAACGATTATAAGCTAAAGTCCCTTTTTAATTTTTGCTTTCGGGCTTTTAAGAGGACGAGGCGCGCTCTCCGTGCGTCACCCTGGCCAGCTCAGGAATGGTCATGTTGTCAGAAAGGCTCTCCAGTTTGATGCTTAGTGAAGTGGAAGATGTGGTCGCGCTCATAGAGCGACAGGGGCTGTGAGGCTTTGACTGATGTGGTAGCAGAAGCCACATTGCTCGGAGGCGAGTTATTTTAAGAGAGAAAGGCTGGGTTGGCAAACAGAATAGATGGCTTTCTCATGGCATTTTAATCACGCGGACAGGCAAAATATCTGACGTGAACCGAACGGTTATGCGATGTAATGGTATAGGCTGTGCGCGTGTCATATAGGCTATAGCATATTTTGTATAAAATATTTATGAGTACATCTCCATAAATGAACATGCCATGAATCTGTTTGTGGACACCATGCTGACCAGGCACTATCTACATGGCTTTTGAACACATTTTATAATCCATGAATTATAGTAGAATGTAAAAGTGCCAATAACTAATTAAAATATCTTTAATCACTCAATCCCTTTTGAGTTCAAAATATTGGATTCATCCTTTAAAATGTGATTTGCGTCACGCATTACATCCATTTCAATAATATAGCCTATACATAATTGGTTAATGATTCTGTATCGTTGGACCTTTTTGCGGGTATTTTTTTTTAATGTTTAAGAGTTCCAACATGACAATGTGTTACAGAGAATTGTATGGTTTGTTAGATTTACATGCATATCCACACAATATAAAATATGTAGAAATTTATATTCTTTATATACTTTTTACTCTCGTTAATCCGGACGCACACAACTCCACAGAGCTCATCTGCAATTAAAACCCTCACAGGAAATGAAATTATGAAATTAACGTCAAGAGTGCAATTGTTTCCGAGCATTTCAAAGTTTCTTTTTTTTTGAGGGGGGGGGGGGGTCAGGCATATAAACCGCAGTATAAAACGGAAACGAAATGCGTTATTGCCAGAAAATCACGTGTCGGTTTTGATCTTTCGTGATGATACTCAACCTTCGTTTAGCACAGATAAGTCTGTCTCCTTTGATTCTGTGTGTATCCTCCTGTCGAATGAGAGGAAAGGGGGACCGGGACTGAGGTGGAATTACACAGGGACCAAGAGAAGATTATAGCAGCAGTTAGATAACAAATGACACTGTTGGATGAAAGAATTTGAACACCTTATAATCAGGGCAGGACACTAGGAACATGCAAAATTGCATGGGGTGCTTAAAGCTGAAGAGGACGTCAGTTATATAACCAGCTAACTGTAATTATGGCCTGAGACCTTATATTTAGGAAATTGTCTATGAAGAAAGTTGTGTGTACTGTTAACATAATTGAGTGTATTGTTCGAGCATGGTACGTAGGATCAGTGTGTGTTTGCACACTCACACACATACTCACTCACACGGACACGCACGCATTTAATATGGTTAGATATTACAAATGAAATGCTTTACTTATTTATATTTACATACTTAACACTTACGTTCCATTAGTGACCGTGACCCGTTTTTGTCTACAGTCCCACGTAGATAAGATACGATATGAATAGATTTGCAAAGGTCCTGTTCTTTAGCTCAAGGGCAAGAATTAACAACACTTCACTGAGAAGTCACCTCGTTTTCCACCTATTTAGCGCCAGCTTATGCATTAAAATCAGGTCATAGTGGAAAATAAAAAGTGTGAAATCACGATCAGGTGGTCAGACTGGAATTTGGATCATCTAGACACAAGGGTTACATGCACACTTAGTGCTGGAGTGCCCTGTTGTTGTTGTTTTTTAAATGTATTTAACAAACACGGGGGGGGCCCTTGGTGTAACAACCCCCCCCCCCCCCCCCAAGAAAAACATCGGAGATAAGAGCGCCCTCTGCTGGCTCAAAATCACTTCCTGCAATAACAGAATTGTTTTCCTTGGCAGCTTGAAGTTGCAGCTGGTTAAATACTGACGCATATTGGTAAGCAGAGAGCGGCGATTTCATAGGCGAGCAGTTGGCGTGTGATTGCGCCGCGCGCAGTGCGCTAGTTTGGACCTCTTGCATTTTCGTTTTATGCCCTTGTGGAGGATGCCTTTCTAGGTATGTATGCATAATTGCATAATCACTGTGACACCAATAATCGTTTTAGGCAGCATTACTGACAGACACACCCAATCACAGACAACCCCCCCCCCCCCCCCCCCCCCCCGTAATTATATATCTATTCTATGACAGATATCAATCATGCAGTGAGCATGTAAAAATGCATATTAATTTCTCATATGAATTATTCATGAACGTACATTTAAAGACCGTGGGAACAAGTCATTCCATTTGGGTAATTCGGTTAAAAAAAAAAAAGTTGGCTAAAGAAGTCTGCTCAAGGAAAAGGCGCTACTGATATCACATCGAGAGAACTTTTGTGTACATTTTCCCAGTATCGGCACCGTGAGAGGGATAAAAAATAAAATAAAAACTTAAACGCACAAAGCTTTGAAATGCAAGTGTCTGTATTCTTATTAACCAGTTCTCTTGTCGACGGTTGCTGTGGAGCGCCGCCAAAGCAAATGTATTGTCCTTTCGTGTGGTGAACGAGACCATAAAGGGCCTCGCGCTATGCCCGTGAGTGCATGTCATGCGTTTGCGATGAGCATACATTCTTCAGTTCTTTGAAGTGCAGGTGTGACGCTCAAGAGAAGGCTCAGGTACTCATTTTCCCTAACAATGATGATAATATGCTCATAAGAGACAGCACAGTGACACATCCCTGCTTACCTTATACAAGTGCGTAGCCTATATATTCACATACTTCCCGCTTTGTTATTTATGGCTCTGTTTTATGAATATTCTAGTTCATGCCCCGACTTGGATGTTTGTGATTCATACTGTTCTCTAACTGCTTACTGTCATTTTGCTATAACGGGTTAAATCTCCATCTGAAAAAAAACAGGGGTGCATGAAATAAAAAATAAAAAAGCAACAGCGTAGGTCTACGTGCCTCATAAAAGTTGAAAATATAGGGAAAATAGGAACCTGTTTGCGTGACAGAGCAGAGTTGCTCTGATACCAACTGGGTACGCGCACGTACGTTTTTCTGTTTTCTGCCGAAATTTAAGTGGCCTGTCGATGAGCACTGTGCGTGTGAACCTGTGCCTGTGGCCGCATCGTTTGTGGAGCACAGTTACTAGCGCCGCGCGCTTCCCGCTCCACTAGCGATCATAGCAAACACAGCTGTTAGACTGGCGAGAATAATATTCGCTCGCTATACCGCCGTGTTTGGAGGTGGTGGTGGCGGTGGCGGTGGGGGTGGGGATGGTGGTGTGATAAGGTCGGCCATGATTTACAGTCGGTTCATGGGGAAATTAGGAAAATGATTGCCCCAGCAGTAGCTACCTGTCGTCGTAACCCCCCCCGCCTTAACCACATACACCCGTGGGAAACTTTTCCTCATCAAATCACAGCCCTGTCACTCTGAAGAGGAAGTAGGCTGGGTTATAGATCATTCATGACGCGTATTACAGCTGGCAGCTTGAATCGTGTACTCCTTGTACGTTTAAGAGTGAATGCTGTTAGTGAATACATTTTCTTGTTTTGACTTGTTTTTTAATGCTTTTTTACCGCCATTTTTCCTCCCAATTTGGATATGCCCAGTCGACTTTCAATGTTACAACTGATTTGGGAGCAGGCAGGCCGGCCAATGCTCTACACTGAAGCAGGTGATGTCAGATTCAGATTCTTATCACACTGTGGTTTGCTAGTCAGGCTCATGCAATAATGAGTCAGAGGAAGACCCTTCACTTGCAGTTCAACGGGTGGACTGTGGTTGCCAGGACAACCAGCAGGAGGTCACTGGTGTCTGATGAGATGTCACAGCCAAAACCCTTCCTGCCAGGGCAAATCCATTGCCTATAATCCATCATCCATTCTACGATCCATTCTACTTACTGTACATGGCCAAACATATGTGGACACCTGATATCCAACCTTGTTTGAAATAATGGGCATTGATATGGAGTTGGTCCACCCTTTGCTCCGCTATAACAACCTTTCTGGGAAGGCTTTATACTAGATGTTGGAAAACTGCTGCAGGGATTTGCTTCCATTCAGCCAGAAGTGGATTAGTGAGGTCAGGCACTGATTGGGCGATTAGGCCTGGCTCTCAGTTGGCTTTTCAATTGATCCCAAAGGTGTTGGATGGGGATGAGGTCACGGCTCTGTGCAGGCCAGTCCAGTTTTTCCACACCAATCTCAACAAAATCACTTCTAAATGGACCTCGCTGTGTGCCAGGAGGCATTGTCATGCTGAGACAGGACAGGGCCTTCCCCCAAACTGTTGTCACAAAGTTGGAAGCATCAGAATCATCTAGATTAGAATATCATTGCATTAAGATTTGCCTTCACTGGAACTAAGGGACCTAGCCCAAACCTTGAGAAACAGCCCCAGATCAAGGCATGTCCAGACGCTTTTGGTCATATAGTGTATCAAGGTCTTAATTGAAGACCATGGTTAGGTAATTAGTTGAATCAGGTGTTGTAGTGCTGGGCTAAAACAAAAACCTGCACCCACACCGGCCCTTCTCAGATTAGATTGAACACCCCTGCTATGCACAGTAAAATGTCCCAAATGGACTCGTGTGTACTCATAGGGTACCAATGTGTAGTCAACGTGTGGAATAGCCTGCCAGGTCATATAGTAGAGACAGAAACTCTGGGGAGTTTCAAGACCAGGTTTGATACGGTGTTAGATACTATCTAGTGTGTAGGTAATCAGAGCACTAATTTAGTCAGGAAAATGGCGAGCATTGTTGGAATGAATGGCCTGTTCTCGTCATTATGTTACGTTATGTTCACTCACAGTGAGTTGAATAAAGACTGGACATTTTACTGTGTAGCGCAGCAGACTGCAGTCAGCTATGACGCGGTCCGGATTCAGTATGACCGTGGGGCCCATCCATGCCCTGGCATAACGCCTTAACAGGATGAGCCACCCAACAAGCCCCTTGTTTTGCCATGTTTTCACAAGCACAAATGTGTAGTCTGAGTTTGTGTGAGACATGGGTCAACAGACAGTCTGGCCTTGACAGGGAGTGGGAGGGAGAAAGAGAGAGGGAGAGGTAGACAGACTGAAGGAGAGACAGGCGTTTGAGTTCCTTCGTCTGTGCCCCCCCCCCCCCCCCCTCAATTCCCTCTACCCCCAATCCCCTCACCCCACTTTTCCGGAAGCATCACCTATCTATTGCCCCATACGGTGAAACGGGAGAAGGCTAACAGGATGCAGAGCGTGTATTTATGGAAGATTATCTCTGACCCGTCTGCACTTCCGAAGGGAAAGCTAGCCGCAGCCATTTATACACGCGGCGCAGGTCTGCTGGAGAGGGAGATGGATATGGATACGAGGGGGATATGAGAGCCGTACGTATGTATTTACACATGACCAAAGCAGGTGCGCGTGTGTGATTTACATCTGCAGAGCCGTATTAAAAATACGGAGTGCAACGCTTTATATGTCCCGTGCTAAACGTGGACACGCTGCGTGGTGAGTTCCTGCTAGCACAGGGGGGAATCCACAAGTCTCACCAGGCTTCATAAAGTTTTTTTAAAAGTGGCAAAAAAGGTGCAAATGCTTGTCACTGGGGTGGTACCCTATAGGTACTTAAAATGTAAGAGGTACTTTTTAGTACTTATTATACTTATAGTACTTAAACTTATTAGTACCCAAATAGAACATTATGGAACTTTCAGGGTACGTTTGGGAAATTTGTTCCTTAAAGAACAAAAATGTACTGTATGTCCACAGAACCTTTATTTCAGGAAGTGTATTGGTGATGTATCCTGGTCTTAGCTTGTCCCGAAGCTGCAGGCTCTGAACTTTTTAACCCGAAGTGTAATTTTACTTCTTGCTGGATAGCGGTGGGTTGCCAGTTTCTGTGTTGCTCAATGTCTGCTGCCCTCTTGCAGCACTAGCTTAATTACTTGACAGTTTCTTCATTTTCCTCTGTGTGACACAATGAGTGTTTGTGTCAGACTGACGCGCTGGGGCACCGCAATCAGCTGGTCTGGGACGTTATTATCACTGAAGACAGGATATTGTGGCCAGGGACAGGTGGGGAAAAGCAGGCTCAAGTGGCCTTCCTCACTGCTGGCCCGGTAACCTAGGAGACAGATGGGCCTTGGCCTTGGCCTCTGGTAACCCCTCCCAAAAGCCACCAGCCTGATTAATAGCCTGGAAAGGCCTGGAACAGGCCGCAGCCAGAGCACGGCAGCCATATCGCCACTTCTACGTGTTCAGCTGGAGTAACGGTAGGGGTTTCAGGGGCACGTGGGGTGTGTGTGTGTGTGTGTGTGTGTGCGGCAGATGTCAGCCCATGCCCAGATTTGGAGGGGGGGGGAGGTTGTGTGAGGGACTGGGGGTGGGGGTGGGCGGGGGCAGGGATGTTGTCATCGGCATGGAAACAAGCTGAGTCACGACGTTCCACCGTGGTCAGGGGAGGAGGTCAACTGAGCGTGCCCAGTGCAAGGAGGACAACATGCCGCAGAGGAACGGGGTGCAGATGGAGGGATGGAGGGAAAGAGGGAGGTGGAGGGGGTGGGAGGGGAGGTGTGGTGGGGACTGGTGGGGGGGGGGGGTGGATGAAGATGTGAGGTTTTTGGGGGGTGAGAGGTTGGAGGTGGGCAGGGATGGGGTGGTGGTGAAGGTATGGGGGGGGGGATGGGGTGGGTGGGGGGGAGGGGGGGGTGCACGCGCTGAAAGGTGACCTGGGGGCTGGCAGGTCCCAGGTAGGGTGGAATGTGCTGTTCTGCATGGGATTCCACTGCAGCCCCCCCCCCCCGTGCCAGTGTGCTATTTATACGGCCCGTGTGGGAAAAGCCCGCGGCTCCACCAAAAAACCGCCGCGATCCAGTCGGGTTCCTTTCTCCGGGCTTACGACCGCAGGCTGGAGTACGCGAAAAGGCTGTGGCCCTCTCCAGCCAGGCCGGCCAGGGCAAGGCCTGCCAGTGCGGGCTGACGGTGCGAAACACAGACCAGGAAAGGCCCGAACATGGCTGATTATCCTGACGTCAACGTCCTGTTTCTGACCGTTTTGTACGATTTAAGAATGAGCTCTTTTTTTCGTCCATCTGTGGCAGTTTTTTTCTGCTTGAGTTCCACTGTGTGGAATGTGGTAGCAATCTGACATAAATTTCTGGTAGCCATTTAACGTGATTAAACGATGTTACATATGACGGGGCATTGGGCCGTGTCAAATTACCTTCATTGCGATACAGCGGTTGAACGTCAGCCTTCATTAAAACATCAACATTTTTTGGCCATAATTACAAGATTTTCATACAAAGTTCGCAAAGGTTGTGAAAGCAATGACCCCCTACGAGTGGCCTGTAATTAACAGACTCAGCTGCAGGCGACAGGTCTTTATTTCAATGGACACAACTGTCAACCGCGCAGAATGATCAGATTTCAAGCTCAAAGACCATTCGCTGTTTTGAAGGTAAATATGTTCTTAACCTCCCCTCAAAGTAACTGATGGGGGGGGGGGGGGGCTTTGTCTATGCGTCGGAGTAAAGTGAATATAAACAGATTCCTGGTAGCAGAAGGAGCAACACTACAGGGAATACTGTATTTTGTTGGACGTTCTGAGTTATGTAGCTGTACTGATGCATATGCGATTTTTGACCTTTTGGGACTTGCTGTAATACAGCGTGTGCCCCCCCCCCCTCCCGAGGCCTGCAGTTAGCCCCCATCCCACTCTGGCACAACAGAGCATGGAGGTCAAACTAATCTACCCTTTGGCCATCTTTATGCAATGTCAGAGGGAGGAAGAGAGAGAGGGAGGGAGGGAGGGAGGGAGGGGGAGCCGAATTATTATGAAATGGACGGAAAGGTCTGAGATAGGGGCTAGTCTTCCAGTGTGTGTGTATGTG
>CM077287.1:8551907-8604407 GCA_039654925.1 Anguilla pacifica | reverse complement strand
CAATGCTTTACAAAAACACACATACAGTACATAAAGTACATAAACTAAAATGCAATATGTCGTGAATTGTAAACAAATAAACACATGAATGCGCTGTGTTTCCTTCTCTCTCTCTCTCTCTCTCTCCAGCCTCCTCCCATTTCTGTGTGTATAAAATGTACATAAATGCTACAATAAATTCCTGAAGCGTTTGAGCCCCACTGACACACACACACACTCACACACACGCACGCACACATGCACACGCGCACTCTCACACACACACACACACACACACACACACACACACACACACAGCTTTTGACAGAGCTACAGCCATGTCCCTGTCTAGGTGGATGAAAGGGAGAAAATGGTGGTAGTTGGGGGGGGGGGGGGGGGTCTATGATAAAACTTGCAACTACAGGAAACTACAGGAAACTGCCGGGGGTAGGGGGGGCGGGGGGGTGGGTGGTCTGGGGGTTCTGTAGGGCATTTTACAGAGAAGGGGGGATAGGATATTCAAATCTAGAGCTGTAAAATATCTTCTTTTTTTTAACAATAAACATACATACATACAAAAAAGCATTTGAAGTAGGCATGAAAAGAGACCACGATGAAGAACAGAAGTTCAACAGTCACTTCTGCCCTCAGAGTCTGGCTACAGGCTGTAAAGGTCACCAAGGGAAACCGGTCACTGTTGTGGGTTTCGCTGCCATTTTGACCTTTCTGGGCGTGATAGAGGTTTTTCTTTATCCGTTTATTTTTTCCTATATTCCACAATAGGGTGTTTGATTTTGCAATGGGTTCTCGTAGCAGGATGTAACTTTAAAGTGGTACGTGTTTAAATTACGTCTTAGGTCTCTGTACGTAAAGGTAAAACTATATAATGACCTAAAATATAATTATAATGAATGATTTTGGCTTGGACGGCGAACTGAAGGAGAAGGGCATTTACCTGTGCCGAGATACATATGCAGCAAAATCCCTGACTAGCTCAATTATCAGTTACATTTACAGTTACATTACTGTATATGAATTCAGCAGACACTCTCATCTAGAGTGAATTACAAAATTTAAGAGCAGAACATTACATTACAGGCATTTAGCAGACGCTTTTATCCAGAGGGACTTACACAACTTTTACATAGATTTCACATTGCATCCATTTATACAGCTGGATGTATACTGTCGCAATGCCCAAGGGTACAACAGCAGTGTCCTACCTGAAAATCGAACCTGTGACCTTTCGGTTACAAGACCATTCCCAGTGAGTTAGAATGCATACAGCCAATATACCATAGCTGCAGGTGCTGGGAAGAGTCTAAATCTATATGATAATTGATATTTTGTCTGCGACGTGTTCTTGTTTTAAACCCTGAACTTATTTAACACTGTTTTAGTTTATGCATTTTATCACGTTCGTTATTTTATTCTGTGTGCTACTGTTGTCGTTGTTGTTTTGTATGCTGTTTTATACTGCTTCGGCCCTGTCTTGGCTAGGTCTCACTTGTAAAAGAGGTTTTAATCTCAATGTGACTTCCTAGTCAAATAAAGGTTTATATATGAACAAAAAAGTCTGCACACTGTAGCTAATGAAAAACGCTCCCAATAAATTACTGTAATCAGAACGTCAACGTTTCGGCCAAACGGGCCTTTCATCCTGATAAAGACCTGTTTAGGTCGGCATGATTGTAATTAAATGGGAGAATGTTTTATGAGCTACAACGTGCTGACTCCATGTGTTTTTTTCCTAAAAACATTTCCAGAGCAGCTAGTGCATAGGCAAGCACTTGCACTGAGACATCATCTATCACGACTTCTCGGTTTTATAAAATCAGTTTGACCGACAGTTGATACAGATTTATCTTTCAGTTTCACAGAAGTGCGTGTACACTGAGGAGTCAGTTGGTAGTTAAGAAACAAGCTCTCCATTATAAAGAGCAGAAAAAGGAAAAAATGAGAATTTCTGAGTTGGGGCAGAGTTGGAATATCCAGGTTGAGAAAGTAAAAGTCCTCCCCAGTATTTTGTTCCAATCACCTGGATTTACTAATTAGCACATTTCTTCTACCAGGAGGTAGGACTAAGCAGCGAAATCAGCTGACTGAGTTCATGAGTAGAAGAAACACACGGCAGGGCTTTTATTTTCTGACGCCCGGAGTTTCCACCCGACTTGGAGGAATCGGTGGTGAAGACCACAGAAGAAATGTGTCAGAAACTGTTAGGTTATAAATAGGGGGTGACGTGTGTGTGTGGGTGTGTGTGCTGCAGGTAGTGAGTGTGTCCCAGTAGCATACTGCAGTGTGTGAGGCTGTGTGTGTATGTGTGTGTGTGTGCTGCAGGTAGTGAGTGTGTCCCAGTAGCATACTGCAGTGTGTGAGGCTGTGTGTGTATGTGTGTGTATGTGTGTGTGTGTGTGTGTGTGTGTGCTGCAGGTAATGAGTGTGTCTCAGTAGTGTATCCCAGTGTGTGAAGCTGTGTGTGTATGTGTGTGTGCGTGTGTGTATGTGTGTGTGCGTGTGTGTGTGTGTGTGTGTGTGTGTATGTGTGTGCGTGTGTGTGTGTATGTGTGTGAAGCTGTGTGTGTATGTGTGTGTGTGTGTGTGTGTGAGTGTGTGTGTGAGGCTGTGTGTGTGTGTGTGTGTGTGCTGCAGGTAGTGAGTGTGTCTCAGTAGTGTACCGCAGTGTGTGAAGCTCATGAAGTCACATGCAGGACCGTGAGGTCATTGCGGTCGTTCTGACCCCACCGCTGCCAGGCAGCAACGCATTGAGAAGTACATGCGCTTGCAGGAGCTGCAGCAGGGTGAAAAGTACATGCGCTTGCAGGAGCTGCCTCGGGGTGAAAAGGTTAGTCTGGGCCCTGTGGTTAGGTCTGCACCCCCACCACCATTTCGCAACTTCTCTTTTCTCCTTTAACTGCTTCCTATGCGCACTTAACAGCACAAAAAAGGAGAAAAGGGCATAGGATACCAATACTCGCTTGAGCTCTGAAACATAATTCAATTGTTTTAAATACACCGTTTTGGTTTTATTATTATTATTATTATTATTTTTTTTTTTTTAGTTTAGTTAAACCTTCTGACCACTCCCTCAATCTTAGTTGACTCACTGAACAATGCCTGCAGTGTTCTGCGGCTAATACCTGTGAATGGTCTTAGGTCTTCCGTTTTGTGGTTAACCTTCTCCCCCTGCTGGTGAGACTTGGTATAGAACTATGTCTTGCTTTGAGGAAGGTGTATCTGACATACAGTGCAGTCCCTAACTACACTATATGACCAAAAGTATCTGGACACCCCTTGGTCTGGGGTTGTTTTTCATGGTTTGGGCTACGCCCCTTATTTTCAGTGAAGGTCAAACTTAATGCTACAGCATATAATGACATTCTAGACAATTCTGTGCTTCCCCAACAGTTTGGGGAAGGCCATCTTTCAGCATGTCAATGCCCCCGGGCACACATCAAGGTTCATGTAGAAATGGTATTGTCGCAGTTTGGAAGAACTTGACTGGTCTGCACAGAGCCCTGACCTCAACCCCATCCAACACCTTTGGGATTAATTGGAAAGCCAACTCGAGCCAGGCCTAATCGCCCAATCAGTGCCCGACCTCACTAATGCTCTTCTGGCTGAATGGAAGCAAATTCCTGCAGCAATGCTCCAACACCCAGTTTAAAGCCTTCCCAGAAGAGTGGAAGTTGTTATAGCAACAAAATTTGGACCAACTCCAAATTAATTCCCATGATTTTGGATGAGATGTTGGATGTCGGGTGTCCACATACTTTTGACCATACAGTGTACTTGGACAGTGATAGGGGTGGCAGTGTAGCATAATGGGTAAGGAGCTGGTCTTGTAACCTAAAGGTCACAGGTTAAATTTCCCAGGTAGGACACTGCTGTTGTACCCTTCAGCAAGGTACTTACTGTAACCTGCATTGCTTCTGTATATACAGTATATCCAGCTCTATAAATGGATGCAGTGTAAATGCTATGTAAATAGATATACAAGTCACTCTGGATAAGAGTGTCCACTAAATTCCTGTGATGTAATACAATTTTTTTGTAGTTTCGGCTCTGTGCTCCACCACACTGGATTTGAAATGAAACAATGAATATGAGGTTAAAGTGCAGACTTTCAGCTTCAATCTGAGGGTATTTACATCAATCTCAGGTGATCCGTGTAGGAATTACAACCTTTTTTATGCATAGGACTGAGATGGGTCATGGGATGATAATGTGGAAAAATACCATATTAAGCCAAATATTATAATACCTTCCATTGGCATTACCACCAGCCAAATTAAGTGTAATTAAAGTGAAATTGTGTTGACATACTTTAACGGGCCTGAAAATATGCTGGTACATTTTAAAAAGTGGTGGGTTAAAGCCAATATACTGAATATATTCATTAAAGTCCCAGTGCAATCACAATCAAAATCTCTTTTTTTCCATCGTTATATCATGGATAAAGAACCAAAGGAAACAAATAACATAATATTCTGCCTATTTTATTTCAGTTTATTTCTGAAAGCAGGAAACCTCTTATACTGACTTGGTATTGGTCATTTGAAGGCTATTTTTATTGAGCAATTTACATGACATTAACATTTCACCCAATCAGTGGTTTGACCGTGTAGTGTGCAGCCAATCAGAAGTGAATATCCATACAGAATACATTTGTGTTTAAAAATACTTAACACCCAAAGGAAGTCATTTTCCCTGTCATGCATTTCAAAATATCATGTGGCTGAATTAACACTTCAGTTGGAAGAAAATAATTTTGTTTTTTTTTGGGGAGGGAGGGGGGGTCGCAGCTTGAAACACTTGTGAACCACTAGTCCTGTATTTATTTTCATTGTGAAACACTTTGGGCTATAATGCATTGTACGAGAATGTGAAATGTCTATTACAACACACCTATTATTAGTATAATAATAGTAATAATAATAAAGTACATTAGTACTTTATACACATTGCTGGTGTGGCTATATTTATAAGGCAATACAAAATCAATAGGCAGGTTTGTGTGCAAATCAGATACTTTATTATTTACTCAAATTATCTGCCATCTAAGTCTCTATCTCTCTTCTACAAGGTGCTATGCTAACATCTGATTCACTGTCAGGCTCCTGGTTCTTTTTCCTTTTATACATACTTGTTTTTTTTGTAAACTTTTCACAAAACAAAGTCAAAAGCAGCCAGTCAACACGAGAGTCCAGTAATGCATCAACATGGGACCCACTGGCTAACGCCCCATTGGCTCTCCACAGCTCTAATCTGACTCATTAAGTAAAGCTGTTCGTTGGTTATCAGGGCCGAGCTACTTCGCCTCTCTAACGAGGTGGGAAAGTGCGTCTCTCCAGTTGAAGGATTCCTGCTGGTTGGGTGAAAGTAAGACTTTTTTACAGCTTTGCGGCGCAGAGTGCATGGTTAGCCGAGGGAGAGTAGCAGTAGTGGTGTTGGTACATACACAGACGTTGTTGAGATGCACACGGGGAAAGTACACTTACACTGTCAGTCATGCGCACATTTGCTCAAACACTGAAGCACGTGTGCACGCAGGCATACAAACACACGCGTACGCACATGCGTACGTACACGCGCACACACACGCACGCTCGCTCGTACACGCAGACACGTGCATGCTCGCTCAGCGCAACCATTAAAAGGAGGGCACTCACTGAACTCCAGGTCCTGCAGGTATCGCAGCGTCTGCAGGGATCTGCTCCGCGCATTTTCCCTGCACCCCGATTTCACCAAATACTTTTACCTACTTCACTCGGGAAGTTCATTAGTGAAATCTGGTGGTGTAGCGCACGGCTGAGGCAAATATACCAGCAGACACTGAGGCCCTTGGTTCAGTTCCTGGAGCTGAGCAGCCCTGATTAACGGTCAACCCCCCCCCCCCCCCCCTCCCGGCCATTAATAAAACTCAGCGATAATAATAACATTAATAATTACATTACAGACCTACAGACAGCGGGAAGCGGGACTGAATGGTGGCCCAGAGGGGAAAAGTCTTACGAGGAAGAGGAAGGATTTCGGAACGGCGACGGCGGACGGAGGGAAGCCGCCGGCCCCGTCCTTCATCCTCCTCTCCTCTTCTGCGGCGGCCCCCGGCCCCCCAGGCCCCCTCCTCTCAGAGCCACCAGAAGCGCACGTACACGATGAGCATGATGAAGAAGACGCCCCCTGCTGCCAGCTTGGCGTAAGTGGAGCGAGTGTTCAGGTACTTGGCGTCGCTGCGGTACTTCTTGGACAGGCTGGACAGGTTGCTGGCCTTGGAGTCCAGAGCTGCGGGCAGCGAGAGGGCAGCCAATCAGACACTCCCACAATGCACTCCGCAACTCAGAGCCACTGCCTGAGCCCAGCTCGGACCAAAGATTCGCAACGAGATGCAGCAACCGGCGACTCTCCGCAACGTTCTATAACTCGCCGCTTGTGATTAGGCGATTCAAATCACCCGCAAGATCGAACGAGACTCTGCAACGTTCTAATACTCCCCACCTGCTATTGGACGAGTTGAATCGCCCGCAGTAGCGAACGCCGCCATCAGGCGTTCTGAGACGGGTAGTTCACACTGCTGCAACTCCTCTCGGCAACAGTCCAGAGCGGTTTTGCCGTTATGCGAATCATCGGTCTGAACTGGGCTCTTCCCTGCAGTGCTGGGGTCAATCTACACTTAAGTCAGCCAATTCAGGAAAATTAATTAAACAATCACTCTAGAACAGTGAATTTCAGTTCATTTCTTGAATTTCGAGATCCCTGAGTATATTCCAAAGAGCCATGCTACTAACCAAAACATACAATCATATGCAAGAAAAAATTGTTTTTCTAGAATTTTTGTAGGGGGAAAAAAATGTTTCTCGTAGCGGTGCCTGAAGAGCTGCAGTATTTAAAGTGAAGCATCTGCCTATGCAGGTTGGGGGCGCCAGAGAGCATGGCGCTCGGCATCTCACCTGAAAGGGCCTCTCCTCGCTGCAGGACCTCCTCGATGTTGGCCACCATGATCCGCTGCACGTCCTGCAGCTCCGTGTTGATGCTGCCCAGGTTCCTGCGTGCCCTGCTGTCGATGTACGACTTCTTGGTCTTCTGGATGTACGTGTCTGTGGAAGAGAGGGAGCAGCCGGAGAATCAGGAACTCAGCCCCGGGATCAGCCAGGGATCAGCCCCGGGATTAGCCCCAGGATTGGGCCGAAATCAGCCCGGGATCAGCCGGATACCAGCCCCGGGAACAGCCCCAGGATCAGCCCCAGGATTGAGCCGAGATCAGCCCTGAAGTCAGCCGGAGACCAGCCCTGGGATCAGCCCGAGATCAGCCCTGGGATCAGCCTGGGCCTTTTAAACATGCTTCCTTCAGCTGTGACCTGGGCGAGGGTCAATTGTCAATTCTATTTCAATTCAGCCCTTTCACAAAATTAATGAATTTCAATAAATTAATTTAAAATATCCCCCACAAAAAAAGTCTGTTATGTTTCAAGTTGCAGTTTACAATTTCATTTCCAGGTTTGACTGAAATGAAATTGAAGTAACCCCTCCCCCAAAATATCCGGTCTCCGTCATATAGTTGGCTCAGATGTGCAGCAGAAGGTTGTTAGTCAAGCAGAGTTAAATTTGGGAATCTCGCTCACCGAACTCGATGAAGGAGTACGGCCGGGACACCGTGGGACAGCAGAAGGTTGTTAGTTAAGCAGAGTTAAATTTGGGAATCTCGCTCACCGAACTCGATGAAGGAGTACGGCCGGGACACCGTGGGGACCTTCTTCCCGTGCTGCTCGTGGAATTCGGCCTGCAGGTCCTCCAGGTAGGCGAAGGCCAGCTTCTTGGGGAAGCCCGCCTCACACAGAACCAGGTAGCACACACCTTTCTCTATCACATAGCTGAGATAAGAACCAAGCAAAGAGGACCTTCAACATTGCACCAGGGACTGAGAGGGAGGGGGGTTAAATTGCATCATCTGTAAACCAGTGTCCGGTTGAGGTTGCACTTTAGATCCACCCATACTTTAAAACAGAAAAAGTGCCCTACATTTTCAATGAAATGATGCCATTATTCACATGAACTCTATTGCACAAGTGAGGGTATAAGGACATAAGAATACAGAATAATGAAAACAGGCCATTCAGTCCATATGGTTCATCTTAGCCAGTATTCAGCACTGCTTAAACATATTTCTGAAAGCAATGAGCTTTCTTTTGTTTTGTATACTCGTATTTCTGTATTTGTACTGTTTGAATCTGGTCACCGTAACTGTATACAACTCTGTACGTTTGTTATTGTCTGAGAGCGAGATATTGAGTCTCCCTCGTGTCCTACAACGGGTTATAGCGTCTGTTGTTATTGTCTGCGAGTGTGTGATGTATCCCTTGTGCCGTACACTGTGTACAATACCGTCTTTCGTGCGCGTGTTTATCAGCCCCTGTACTCACTGGAAGGCCATTGATCCGGCCTCCAATGTGCAACGAGTGGGACTTTGCTCGTTCAGTTTCCGGAATAGCTGTTTGGCCTGGCTCTGGTACTGCTGCAGGTCCCGACCCAGCTAAAGACACAACACAGAGTAGAGAGAATCACGCACACACCCACACGCACGCACATAGCCTACACAGTTACAGAAAAATTTCCGGACCCTGCATGCAAACACAGAGGATGACAGCGCAGTTTGCCACGATTCTGCGTGGCTATTTGCTCACCAAGCACAGAACGCACCAGTCTGCCAGACCCCAAAGCTAAACGCTGAACCGAGGTAAAAGTGGCACAAACCTTTTCACTTCCCTTCGCGAGAGCGGGGGGGGGGGGGGAGAAACACAAAGAAAACATGTTTGAGAGACACACGAGAGTAAGTGACACGTAAAGATGTAAAGAGAAGAGGTCGCAGGTCGTAATTAGCACTGAGTAAACTGCGATCCTCCGGTGTCCACGTTTTAACTGCCACTTGTTCTCACCACCAGTAGAGAAAACTGAGCTGGCAAACACGCAAAGCTTTGAGAAACAATTTTACGGATGTGAGGTAACGTTATTGGGTTATAAGTGACCGACACCGCGGACACACGGGCGTTAGAATGGATCTATGGTATAAATGCGGTGATGACAAGGAGAACAGCTGGAACTTTTACATAGCCTATAGCATAAAAGGTGAACTGTGTTTGTACTGAAAACAATCTGGTATCCTATCCTGACTGATACGTTGCACAAATCAGCTTAGCTAGTGAGGAATGTAAATAACCGACTAATTAATCAGTCGGCTGCAAGCTAGTGCTCATTACCTAGCTAAACATGGTTATAGCAAATGCCTCATACTAGTTCGCTAGGTGAATATATTTGTTGTATTAACTAATTGTGGTAATTTAACAAGCTAACAAGCTTCCTTGTGAACCCTGGATTATACCTACTATAAAAAATATCAAACCTGTTCGTCTTCTTGCATTGACGCGGCGAGCGGCAGCCCGTCTGCCAACCGAGCAATCATTGTCAGCAGAACCATTTTGTGCAGAATACTCTAACGAGCTCGCAGTATTATTAGACAACAATGAGGGGTCCAGCTGAATTGACAGGCTCCGCTGTGCTATCCCTGCTCCGCTCTTGATTTGACAACACTGACGCGCTGAGCTGGCCGGAAATATCGGAGGTGCGTCGTTCAATTGTGGCCCGCTTCATTTCAGACATTCGTTCCGACCTAAATAGCGACACCCCGTGGACTTGAGGACCCTGGAGTAATGACGTGGCATTATTGTGTGTCGTGTAAAATGCTGGACCTTATGTATTCCTCTATCGCTATTCCATAACTTTCCTGCTAATGTTAATAGTGTTGGAGCTAACTGCTTAACAGGTAAAATGTCCCAATATTTAAAAGTATTTATTAAGAAAACTTGAAGCACTGCATGGCATGATGAAACCATTGATTTCCCCCCCTATCAGCCTAGGTTTTCACATTGATTTCTTTGAAGTTGCAACTTGTTCTCTAAGAGACAATAATCAATCAGAAAGATAAAAATACAAAATGCAAATAGTTAATAATACAGAGATAACAATAAACTGGCCACATATAAAACTATTGTTTTGTAATATTTATGGAGTAATAGTAGGCCAACAAGCAAGCGTAATTGCCTTAAATATCATGATCTGAATAAAAATATGTAAAAACAGCAGATAAACATACAGAAATAATACTGACAATGGTAGTTATTGCAACTGTGCATAAAAAAAGCTATGCAAACTGGTTCAAACTGTAGTCAGTGGGACTGCTGTGGAGTCCTTTTGTGAGTCCAATAACATGGGGTGCGTTTATTCCTCTTCCTTATCCCTGTTCTGTGTAGCGGACTCCTCTCCCGGTCTGCACAGGTAATGATGGCAACAGTTGCCCGGGCGACCGTTGCCCCTGGTGACAATGTGGGCATGATGGCCTGGAGGGCAGTCTGGCGGCTTGGCGGGGCATTTCTCGAAGTCGCAGGTACACAGTGCAGGCAACTGGGGGCAGCACTGATGCAGAGGAATGTAAGGCTTTGTCAGGAAGGAGTCTGGGGGACAGGAAGGGACTGGAACAACTGGGCAGGTGACATTGGCGCACCTGAGCCGCTCTGAAACAAACAGGGAGGCAAAAACAGCGTGTGTACTAAGCTGTATGGGAAAAAAGTTTGGTTATGTTTATAGAGCAGGTTTTCTGGGATGTTTTTTTTATATTTTATTATTCTAAGTCAGTGCTCTAGAACTCCATTGCTTCAATTACCAGTGGTGATTGTGACATCAGCATCAGAATTTTCAGTTAAGAACAGTTTAATCACACATTTGTGCTCTTGCACCCTATACATTATTAGACATTTAACCGACACTCTTTATCCAGAGAGACTTGTATAGCTTACGTTCTTTTATATGCAATCCATTAATATATATGGACTCAAATGTTCACTTACAAGCCCGGTTCCACATTGATTATGCTAAACTACCAACTGCCCCCCCCCCTCCCCCACCCCCCCAATGCAAAATGTTTAAAGTGACTCGTGACCAAAATAAAATGGTGTTGGGGGGTTTTAAACAGACACTTCGGCTTCATGTTTAAATGTTACCACGGTATTGACAGATGGTGGCGGCGCGGCCTCTGTCACTCACTCAGCTCGTTTTCACATTCACCCCTGGAGAGTTGCGATCCGCAGCTTCCCTTCTGGCACACGCACCGGTCCTCCTGGACCTTGCAGCCCACCGTCATGCACGTCCACTCTTCTTGTTCTCCTCTTTCCATCTTTTCGATCATTTCCGCCTCGTACAGCCTGTCCTCTGATGGGCAAGACAGACAGGCGTCAGTTTAAAAATAAATAAATAAATAAATAAAAATAACGCTCGCTTGCTCGGCCGTTCTGGACCCAGATGCCTTCAGAATGGAGCAGGGGGGCCTCAGACTCCAGGGGGCTGCAGTCTCTGCACATTTCTGTGGTTTTCCCCTTTTTACGCGGGAATTCTCTTCAGCCAATCGGTGACTGAAGCGCTGAAGCACACCAAAAAAATGGCGGGCGCTGCAGCCCCTCGCAGACTACAGTCTGACACCCCTGGAACAGAGCACCGTGTGTGTGGGGTGTCTGTGCCTGTACGTGCCAGGTATTTTGTTTTTTAAAAATACCATGTCCTGTAAGTGCAGTGTCTTCATCTTTTCTAACTGTTTTTAATATCATGAATGTATCTGTAGTGTCTTCTCATTCTTCTATCCATTTTAATACCATGTGACCTTGAGTGTTCAGAAAGGCGCCTTAATAATAATAATAATAATACAATTTATTCATATTATTATTATTATTATTAATAATAATAATAATAATAATAATAATAATAATAATAATTAGGACTGTTACTAATCCTCCCATTGTTAGGGACCTTTCTGTACCTCCATCCAGCACATATATTGTACTTTGTATCATTATTTTGATGTTGTAGCTTGTCGTCATGCTTCCTAGTTTGATTTAGCAGGTTAGGTCAGAGAGTAACGTTTACTGTGTGAAGAGGACTCAATGTGTTCATGGCTATGAACAACTGTTACAAAATGAGTATTGTACCTTATCGGGCCTGTGGTATTGTACCGTACTTGTTCCAATGACCTTCAGTACGCACTTAGTGTACGTCGCTTTGGATAAAAGCGTCTGCCAAATAAAAGTTTAGAGATGTGATTCAGCAGGTGAATGTCCACTGCAGACAGTGACAAAGCATACTGGGAAATATTTCGAGTATGACCTGCTCCTTTGGCCGGGGACCTTTGTGTTTATCCATTGTGTTTAGCAGACCCATTCATATCTCTGGCTGTGCGGAGTGATCAGTGATGGCTATAGTTTGAGCCAGAGCTGGCCGCTGGCCTAAACACTCTATGCTGTCCTTTAGGACCACAAGCATCCCTGGACCACACAACTCACAAGTTATATATTTTGTTTTTGGAAGGCTTTTTAATTGCATGGTGTTCACCCCCAAACATTCTTGCTTGGGGCCTCCAAAGCCCTAGGGCTGGCTCTGGCTTGAGCAGACCTTGTTATATTTGTGAACATAGGAACTATCACTGGCGTTTTTAGTCAGGCACGGCTTGGCCAGTTAGTGCGTGGATGAAGTATGGTGAAAAGGCCTGCCCGCCATCCAGTAAAATATGGAATCGTCCTGTAACTGGAAAGTAAAAAAGGGCTTCCATATTTGTATTGAATATGAGACACGTTTTGCTCCATATCTTTGAGAATAAATCCAGCCACCCCCCCCCCCAAGCTTTGTGATCACTACCTAAACACCCCCCACACAATCGCTACCTACCGTGATCTTCACCCCCCCCCACCCCAATCCGCAATCGCTACCTAAACGCTCCCCCCCCCACACAATCGTTACCTACCAACACCATCAGCCCCCCACCCCACTCCAAAATCGCTACCCAAACACCCCCCCCCCACACACAATCACTACCTACCAACACCATCAGCCCCCCACCCCACTCCAAAATCGCTACCCAAACACCCCCCCCCCCACACACACACAATCACTACCTACCAACACCATCAGCCCCCCACCCCACTCCATAATCGCTACCTAAACAGGCCCTCATCACTCCACACACGATCGCTACCAACCACCACCATCAACCCACCCCCCAGCTCTGTAATCGCTATCTAACCCACCACCCCAACCCCAACCCCAACCCCAACCCCAACCCCCTCCAGCTCATTCCATGTTCCGTATTTCCATTGGTTAATGTTACATTACATTACAGGCATTTGGCAGATGCTCTTATACAGAGCGACGTACAACAAACTGTATAACCATAACCAGGAACAAGTGTGTTGAAAACCCTAGAGGGAAGTACAGTACCAAGTGCAGGGAGCGACCGCGTAGTTTAACTTGGAGTGATGCAAGTTAGGTAATGTTAGCGAGTCTATGAGCCCACCCTCCATGACTTTCCGGCAGTCCTGCAGGAGGTCGTATCTGAAGATTCTGCGGCAGGTCTGCTCGCCGTAGCAGTCGCAGGTCCCCATCCTCACGTTGCACCCCCACACCCAGGGGCACTGCTTGTCCACCCAGGGGTATCTCTGGGTCCCTGGGAGAGCTGGGGGTAGGGCATAGAGAAGGATGGGAGAGAGGGAGAGAGAGAGAGAGAGAGAGAGAGAGCGAGAGAGGGAACAGAGAGAAAGGCAGAGAGAGGAGGGTGAGAGAGAGAAAGAGATGAAGAGAGGACAGGAGAGAGAGAGAGAGAGAAGAGGGTCAGAAAGGGGAGGGGCAGAGAGAGAATGGAAATGAGAGGGGAGGAGTCAAGAGTGCTTTGTTTTTGTATGGATGTATTTATTGATGCACTGTTAATATGTGGTGCTATGTCCTTTGATTTTTGTTGAACCTGCCCAGGGACTACAGATGAAAATGAGCTTACTTGCTAAGTCAAGCATATTTACCTAAATGTTGATTAGTGTGCACTGTCCTTGTCAGATAATTTTTGCAAATCTGTAAAAAGAGAGAGCTTCTCGTATTGTTTTGTACTGTTTTGCATTGCATTGTATTGTATTCTATTGTTTTGTGTTGTATTGCATTAAGTGTCAGCGTGAGTAATTTGCAGAACCCCCCCCCCCCTATTTAGAAGATAGCCCCAGTCCCTCTCTCACCTTTGCAGACCCCAGTTTCCGGGGGCGTGGCGGGGGCGGCATTTCCCAGGATGAGGGCGCAGGTGAGGCCCCTGTCGCAGTAGCCCCTCCCCCAGTGGGGGCCCCCACACACCTGGCCCCGCTGTCGCGCGCAGTGCGGGCAGCAGCCGCACGGGTCGATCACGTAATCCCCCCGACACTCCCAGTTCTCCAACGAACACTCCACCTCTGAACAGGGGACGCAGCCTGCAGGCGGGGTTACCCCTGGAGGTTCCCGAACAATTTCGGAAAATGAAGGTTAATGTACAGTGTGCCTACCAGCAGTACAACAGAGTAGGAAGTGTCTTTCTCTTGTGTTATCTTAGCTTGTGAATACGTTGTGTCCGTATAGCATAATGGTTAGGGAGGTTGCAGGTTCAATTCACAGGTTGGACGCTGCAATTGTGCTCTTGAGCAAGGTATCAAACCTGCATTGCTTCAGTGTATATCCAGCTGTCTAAATGGATACAGTGTAAAAATGCAAAAGCTGTGTAAGTCGCTTGGGATAAGAGTGTCTGCTAGATAGCAGAAGTGCAGTGTCCACATTTCTGTAAATGTTACGGTTTGATTCTTAGTGATGAAGCAATTTCCAATTTTTGGATTAATTTTCCATTTTTTTCTACTACTGGTCTCAAAATATAGGTCTGTTTGTACAGAGCCACTGCAATTATGCTCCTACAATTATGTTTGCAGTCATTTATGTCAGTGAATAAATATTTGACTAATATGAGAAAATAATTAAGCATTTTATTATGCTTAATTTATTTTCATATGCTGCTTATTAAACCTGACCCTGTTTAAATAACCCAGATCCTAATAAATCCACAGAACATAGTTTCATACTAGTTATTTTGAAACTATCCCCATTTCTGCACCACACATTAATAACACTAAATATGTGCATAGTTAATATGCAGGTTTTACTGTGCCCACTTGCCCTTGATAAATACTGAAGTTAGAATTAATATCAACATGCAATTTATTCAACTACTACATGAATAATTAGCCTCCAAGCACTACATTATATTAGCTTGAATTTTGACAAATTTGAATTCACTTATGCTCTATTCTTCCGTGAAGAGCTAGAAATTTTTTTTTTTTTTTTTTACGTTGGGCATTTCCAGTCACACGCCAATTTGTAGTTACGCAGGCGTGCTCACATATGCCCCCTGCCGACCGCTTGGGAGAGTGACGACAACACTCCCAGTGCCTGAACACAAGCCTGAACACGTGCCTGCCGCTCCAGATGTTTCCCTTTTCGCGCTGCGGCCGCTCGGCCGTGCACGTGCGGAGCGCGCACGTCACAGGCAGGGGCACGGGTCGGGTTCCTTCTGAGACCACGGCGCTCATAATTCGTGTGCTGCAAATAGTGTTTCTTTTTTTTTACCGCATGAAATACCCAGCAGCCCCATAAAACGTATGCATTTTTAAAAAATGTATATATAACTGTGAGAATATCACCATGTTATTTATTGCATTGATTTTGTTATTGCCGAGTAAAATACCCAGTGTTGATTCAACCCTTAAGAGAGCAAACATGACTCCAGTTGGGGACTCGGTTGCACTCTGTAAGAGTTGATTTAACGCTGAGCGTCTGTCTGTCGCAGAGGGGAAGAGACTCACGGACGCAGACTCCAGCCCCGGCTTCATCCCCTGGATCCGGGGTGTAGTCAGGCACGCACGAGAGGTTCGTGCCGCACCGTCCGCCCGTGGTCCCGTCACAACTCTGCCCGGGCCCGGGCCTCTTCTGCTCGTCGCCGCAGATACTGAGCCCGAACCAGAACCAGAACCAGAGCCAGAACCAGAACCGGAACCAGGGCAGGGCCCGGTCCGCCCGCATGGCTGCCATCGGCCGCCGGTTCAAACTTCCAAAGAGTGTTTTCGCGGAAGGCTCTGGAACAACTCGCAGCAGGACTGCGACCCCAACTTGCAGCAGAACTGCTCTCCCGCCGCTCGGCCCCTCTGGTCTCCCATCCAAAAGCCACACCCTCCTCCTCCTCCCCCTTTTCTGCCAGCCTTTCGCAACTCTGCATCCATCCCTCCATCCCTCCACCCCTACCGTCGCCCCACCCACCCCCACAACTCCAAATGCTGTAACTCTTCCCTTACCCATCTCCCCTGTACCGTTCCAGGTCTAATTGTGTGTTGTGTGTTTTTTTTGGCCAGGTCTGTAACCAGTGTCGGTGGTACACACAGGGTTGGGGGGGGGGGGCGGTGTGTGAGAGGGGCCAGCGTGGGGACTGAAGGAATGCTGCTGGGTGCTGAGAGAGTGTGTGTGAAACAGTGGGGGGGGACGGGGGGAGACAGAGCAGAGGAGAGAACACAGGCCACCGACACCACAGCCAAGAGCGAACCCACACTGACAAAGCCGCTCTGTCTGACTGACTCGCTCTCATACACACTCACACACACACACACTCTCTCTCACAAGTATACAAACACGTGCAAACACACACACAGACACAGGCACATACACACACACACACTCTCTCACACATATATAGACACGCGCACACACACACTCTCTCTCACAAGTATACAAACACGTGCAAACACACACTCTCTCACACATATATAGACACGCGCACACACACGCACACACACACTCTCTCTCACAAGTATATAAACACAAGCAAACACACACAGGCACATACACACACACACACACACTCTCACACATATACAGACACGCACACACACACACACTCTCACACATATACAGACACGCACACACACACACACACTCTCACACATATACAGACACGCACACACACACACAGAAAGATTCACATCCTGCACACAGGCAAAAAACTCTCAGCAAATATGAGAAGTGTGAACCACTATTAGAATCCAAGGCTGCCGGGAGGTTCTGCAGGAGATCAGTTTGTGCTTCATGTGGGAGTTGAACAGTTAAACTGGGGTTGGTGCGATTTCAACAAGGAATTGCTCAACACCACAACAGCACGTCCCCTCAAAGCTCGACCTGAACACACAGTCGGCCTTGAAGCGAACGTGTGACGTAGGTGCAGTGACGCTGTGGTGTGTGCACGCAGTCACACGGCATCTGATACCGTTCGTCAGATTTCGACACCCGCGTACCAGCGCCTCAATAACAAGGCCCTTAGAATTTATTTTGGATACGTTTGGCCCAGATCTGCACGGGCTGGATCAATGGCCAGGGCCCCATTTACCGTATCACAACTTGAGTTTTAAAAAAAAAAATTTTTTTAACGGTTTCCTAAGGCCACAGTCCAAAAACCTCCAGATTCCAGAGCTCATAGAGAAACAAGAGAAACAGGAAAGGGAAAACGTAACAGGAAACAAAGCAGACGAGAAAAAGAGGTACAAAAGAAAACAGGGATAATGAAAAACACGTAACACTTTCTTTGAGAGTGATGCTTCATAAGAGCTGTGTAGCTTCATAAGAGCAGCTTCATAAGCATGACATAGCCACTTAATAAGCACTGCTATATGAGCAACTCCATAAGGCATGTTGTGTCATTACAATGACATTACAATGATATGCCAAATAACAAGCACACACCAAATACCTATTTGCTTTGATGTAAGTAACAAACACACACCAAATACCTTCTGGCAATGAAGTAAGTAGTTACGAATGTCTTTGTGGTGCTTATGAAAACTCGTTTTGTATATGCATGAAGGAGTTATATGGCTTTTATGAAGATCCACCCATGGAAACAACTTAAATTAATGTCGGAGGTGATACTGTATGAATTGTAAACACAAACAAACAACACCAGGAAATGGAAACTAGGATGACTTGAAGGCTACTGCTAGTATTCCACATCTATACGTAGGGAAGACATTTTTCTTTAAATGCGAGTTTTTAAGAAGCCGTTTATTTGTCAGGTAAAAAGAGCAGAATTTAAAAAATACTGGGAATTTGTGTTCGTTGGTCAGTAATCAATGAGCATTCATTACATAAAAATACCTACCTATTAAAGTGCTGTACTGTTCTGAAATGTAGCACCTGAGAGAAACATACTGGCTTCAAGAAGAGGTCCTTCATTGGAAACACTGCCCGGTTCAGTCTATTTCCTCTCTACTTAGGCAAGGCTGTGTTTCTACGACAACCAACGCTCCCCCCCCAAAACAATCTGTCGACCTACGCCGCGGACACAAGGCTGATCGATGTGGAGTCGCGACGCGACCGCTAATATACCCGCAGGTCAGTGCTTCAGCAACAGATCAGTGTTTCATCAAAATTACACACGTCAAGTAAACTTTCTTTATTTGCCCCACTAATCGTCGTCATGTCGACCGCCACGACCGACGCTTGACTAGCCGTCCAACCGACGTCGAAATGTTTGCGGTTGGGGACGCCGCGCGCCCGAAACCATTCAGAAACACGGGGTGAGACTCGTGTGGGCGGAGTGTATGAATCAGTTCTGGCACAAATGCGGCCAGTTTCGTACAGTAAAAAAAAAGGTGATTAATGTCTATCTAAACACACGGAGAAAGCGTAAACGAAACGTCCGCCAAGAGGCTGTACTGCGTGAGCGCACAGCGGCACGAGAGGGCCCCGCGGAGAGCCGAGGCGCGGACGTCTGGGCTTTTCACCCGTCCCTTTTCGGATTCTGGCACGGGACGGGCCCGGCCGGGGCACCCTCTCGGAGCCTCTGCGCGATGGAGACGGCCCGGGGGTCGGGGCAGGGCCTCAGGGGCAGACGGGGGGGGCCCAGGTCCAGTCCCGAAACCTCGCTCATCAGCCTCTTGTTGACTGCCACGTCAAAGCCTGAACAAAACACACGCGACACGGCTAGCACCGAGCGACGCACCGCTCCGACACACACACAGCACACTCCGACACACACAGCACAGCACAACACGCTCCGACACACACAGCACAGCACACTCCGACACACACAGCACAGCACACTCCGACACACACAGCACAGCACAACACGCTCCGACACACACAGCACAGCACACTCCGACACACACAGCACAGCACAACACGCTCCGACACACACAGCACAGCACACTCCGACACACACAGCACAGCACACTCCGACACACACAGCACAGCACAACACGCTCCGACACACACAGCACAGCACACTCCGACACACACAGCACAGCACAACACGCTCCGACACACACAGCACAGCACACTCCGACACACACAGCACGCTCAGACACACACAGCACAGCACAACACGCTCCGACACGCACAGCACAGCACGCTCCGACACACACACACAGCACGCTCCGACACACACAGCACAGCACACTCCAACACACACACAGCACACTCCCGACACACACACACAGCACGCTCCGACACACACATACAGCACACTCCGACACACACAGCACAGCACAGCACGCTCAGACACACACACACACACAGCACAGCACAGCACGCTCAGACACACACACACAGCACAGCACACTCCAACACACACAGCACAGCACGCTCAGACACACACAGCACAGCACGCTCAGACACACACAGCACAGCACACTCAGACACACACACACAGCACGCTCAGACACACACAGCACAGCACACTCAGACACACACAGCACAGCATGCTCAGACACACACACACACAGCACGCTCAGACACACACAGCACAGCACACTCCGACACATAAAGCACAGCACACTCAGACACACACAGCACAGCACGCTCAGACACACAAAGCACAGCACACTCAGACACACAGCACAGCACGCTCAGACACACACAGCACAGCACACTCCGACACACACAGCACAGCACGCTCAGACACACACAGCACAGCACGCTCAGACACACACAGCACAGCACGCTCAGACACACAAAGCACAGCACACTCAGACACACACAGCACAGCACGCTCAGACACACACAGCACACTGCATAATTCAGCATGAGCTACAGTTTAATTAAAGTTGATTTCTCCTCCAACATTAAAAAAAAAAAAATATGCACAGTAATTGAAAATACAGAATTATTTTCCGTTACAATAAAATATCAAGTCAGCAGTTTCTATCTACATTACATCACTACAGTATTTATTTGCTCTGTAGACTTACTTACTACTTACTAATCCCTGGTTTACACATGACCCACTTATCCCTCAGGTTATTTGCTGAAACAGTTCAGGTTAAGTACCTTGTTCAGGGGAACAATGGTAGTGCCCCACCTGGGATTAGTACCTGTAATCTCTGAGTTACCAGTCCAGGTGCTTAAACACATTTACATCTTTACATTTTAGCAGACACTCTAATCCAAACTGACTTACAGTGCTTAGCTTCTTTCACACACAATCCATTTATACAGCTGGATATTTACAGATGCAATTCAGGTTCAGTACCCTGCTCAAGGGTACAAAAGCATTACTAAGAATCTAACCTTCAATTTCAGAGTACCAAGGCCAGGCCCTAATAAATTATGCTATACTACCCCCTTGTGTTGCTTCTGTGCAATATCAACACCTCCATCTAATGAATTTAATTCAACCCAAGCACACTGTACACTAGCCACTTACCCAACTTCACTGCGTAGGAAATAACGTCCTGAACCTGGAACTGAAGAGGATGAGGAAGAGCAGTCAATCAAACTTAAAACATGGCCGTGCACTCGTATGAGAAATTCATCTGGAACTAAGCAGACTGACGTACCGCATGTGCAGGAATGGGCAAAAAATACACTGAAATGGACCTTGTTGCAAAATGCAAAATCTATAAACTACAGTCAAAATGGCGGAGGCACATATTTTTTGTGTATCTGAAATATGTATTCACATAAGCAAAGTCTGTATGTTGTAAGGACTGCCCAACCTCTTTTTGTTGTCTGAGTGCACAACCCTTATCACAAATGAATTGCGTACGTGCACATAAGTAGTTCAGATGCATTCATTTCAATCCACGTGTATGATGTCGACCTTGATATGCACTTTTTGTACGTCGCTTTGGATAAAAAAGCTAAATGAATGTAATTCAATGTCTGGGCCTGCTAAATAAATGTAACGCAATGTCCAGGCTTGTACCACGTTCATTCACAGGTAGCTTACCTGTAAGGTCCTGGCCTGAGTGAGGTCCCCTGTTTCAAAGGCTGTCAGCAGGCTACGTGCTCTGCTTCCCAGGTAGTTGTATGTACTAGAGAGAGGAGCAACACAAAGAGGTTAATTCCCCCCCTGGCCCAAGTCACTCTTATGGAAATGGAATACAAGTAAAAATATATTGAAATAAAATGTATCGCACATCATCCAGCCATTGCAAAACATTGCAATATATAGGCAAGTATACAATAACTGCTGCTGTCAGGTAATGCTATATATATATATATATATATATATATATATATATATATATATATATATATATACACGACACACACACACACACACACATATATATATATATATATATATATATATATATATATATATATATATAAGATAGAAGAAAGATTCCAAGGCACTGGCACGGATTGTATTTTCTACAGGAACGTAAGACATTCCTGACGACCAGCGTGTTGTGGTGAAAGGTCTTCTTCAGGGTGAAAGGCCTTACGATCCACATGAGTACCTTGGAATTTTTTTTCATGAACTTTATCCCCACTGTTTCCAAAAGAGCACCAGTGGTTAAATACTACTACACCCTTGAGGCATATTTAGTACTTCTTGATTTACTTCTTGTGTATATATTTTTTAAGAATATGCTTCTGTGGAATATGTTTATCATTATATATTTTTTTTAAAGTTCATTTTTGGTTACGATAAGGTTCTGGACGAATGTGCATGTAGGATGTGAATATGGATGTGAGTAAATGTGCATGATGTGTATATAACACTGGAGATGTGAGACAGCACATGTGGAATGTGGATGTGAATTATGTGTATATAGCACTGGGAGTGTGAGAAAAGCACATGTGGAATGTGATTAGTGTGTATGTAATATTGGGGATGTGAGAACAGCACATGTGGGATGTGAATGTGGATGTGTATGGTGTGTATATAACATTGGGGATGTAAGAACAGCACATATGGGATGTGGATGTGAGTGGATATAAACGATGTGTATATAACATTGGAGATGTGAGAACAGCACGTGGAATGTGAATGTGGATGTGTATGGTGTGTATGAAACATTGGGGATATGAGAACAGCACATGTTGATGTGAATGTTGATGTGAATGTGGATGTGGATGATGTGTATATAGCACTGGGGATGTGAAACAGACTCAATTGAGAGACTGGCACTGACCTGCCCACTGCACCATTGGCACCCATAGCCAGACCTGCCAGCAGCTGCTGTAACATGACACGGAAGAATCCTATTTCAGCCACAATAACCATGACAACGCAGGGACCAGCATTGTTCAGCGGCTACCGTGGCAACGTATACAAGGGGGCAAAGCAACTATCAAAAAATTAGCCATTAAGGCAGTACCACAATTTTTTTTTTTTCATTTTATCTTGCAAATGTGCAGTTTCTCTCCCCCAATTTACATTTTATCATATATTGTTTTTCTTATTTTCTCACACAAAGACATGCAAAATTATATTACACAATTTATACAACACAAATTCAGCTGTCCTCCACAAATACACTCTAATAATGTCAGTATGTAAATGTAATTTGACAGAGGACTTTGTACTAATAGTATGAACCCTCAATTTAACTGACAGCACAGCGGCACACATAAATCAAAAGATTAAAATCACGCTTGCCACATTACAATAACTTTTATCTTCTTTCCCCCCCAATTGTATAACTACACATCAACATCAATGTGTCGAGGTTATGTAATATCACTTTCTCTCAAATCCAAAATATTTATCGAAAAAAGCCCTGTGGACACGGCATTTGAAACTGACAAAGTTGAAAAGATCATTTATTTATTGTTGAGACAAACAAAGACACAGACAGACAGAAAGACAGGAATACTCTGGCACGAAAAAAATGCTGACCTCATCCACGCCGTAGAGGACTGACCAATCCGACGGACAGTAACTGACGCACTGGCCAAAGTCCAGCAGGTCACTACCACTGAACTTCAGCCCCCGGAAGGAGGGAATCTGCTTCTCTATCCCATCCAGGACATCCCTGGCTAACACTGGAGAGAAAGAAAGAGAGAGAGGGAGAGAGAGTGGGAGAGAGAGAAAAGAGATCAAGAGAGAGAGGTGAGAGGGGGGTAGATTTAAAAGGCAGAAACCCTGTTATCGGCCTGTAAAATGGCATCCGTTTATCAACACTACGAACATTACTAGCAACATAAATTACTAGTAACAAAAAAAATACAGTAATTCCATAAATGCGAGGCCTGCATTTCTGTAATAAATATGAGGCACTCACAATTCCCTGATCCGAATGTTCAAGTTACTGAACGGGACATTCATTCCCCCAATCAGGGGCATTCAGGATGATGACACTCCCCTCAAGGAATGTGTTTACACACCCGAGCGGGCCGCCCCCCACACAGAATTCTTTTAAAGATAAGGGAACCGCAGCAGTCTGCACACGGCCCAGCACTCACAGCTGACCCCGGTCAGCGATGGGATGTGGTAGTAGTAGAAGGGCAGGTCTGGAGCTGCAGCAGCCACTTCCTGTAGGAACTGCCTCAGCACACCTGATGAGGAAGCAGGGGAAAACGCTAGGCCGAGAAAGGAAGAGAGTTCACGTACCACTCTGCCTGAATGTAGAGGTAAATATCTATTAAACTTTATACATACGGGGTATGTTCACTGTGCGTGCATGCTCTTCTATAGCAACACCGTGTTACTGCCCCCCCCCCCCCATTACAGGCATTTAGCAGACGCTCTTATCCAGAGCGACTTACACAACTTTTTTTACATAGCATTTTACATTGTATCCATTTATACAGCTGGATATATACTGAAGTATATATCAGTATATAGGTTTATAGGTTAAGTACCTTGCTCAAGGGTACAACGGCAGTGTCCTTACCCGGGAATCGAACCTGCGACCTTTCGGTTACAAGCCCAGGTCCTTAACCAACTGTGCCACACTCCGTCCACCGCCCCAATTAACCCAACCTGCATGTCTTTGGACTGCGGGAGGAAACTGGAACACCCGGAAGTAAACCCACGCGGGCACGAGGAGAGCATGCCAACGCGACTCATGAAGGCCCCCCGGCTGAGACCGAAACCCGGGTGGCGTGAGGTTGGCAGTGCTGCCCACTGTACCACCGTAACACACAGTTAATTTAAAAAAAACAGCGGAGTACAATTCAACATGGCACGAGTGCGACGAGATTTTTAAAAAGGAGGAGAAAGAGCGGGTGACGGGTGTGTATTTCTGAGAAGAAGGGGTTTTCTGGGCTCTTCACCTGCATCGGAGGGCTTGAACACACTGGGAGACACGGCTGCTATCCCATCAGCCCCTGCTTCAGCTGCATGGCGCGCCTGTAGGGAATACAGCGGGCAGAGTGGCGGCTTACCGGAACTGTGTTTTCACTTGGTGTCGGGGGCTGTAGAAGCACAGCGCTGCAGGGTATAGGAGGGTGTAGCAGCAGCAGAGAGGGCTTATTTACCAGGTCCTGGGAGTCCTTGAGGCTCATGCAGCCCACGTGCACAATCACCTGCTCCAGCCTGACAGAAGGTGGAGAGACACACGCGGGGCTGTGACATTTTCCAGGCCAATCAGGAAACACCGATTTTGGACGTTCAGACCCTAAATGTTCTCTGGGGTGACTGCTAGCATTTGGCTTTCTTGCCGAACTCTCTCTCCTGCTAGCATTCCCATTTAGCATGCTTCACCATTCAAAAAAAAAAAAAAAAAGAGAGAGATTTGGCTAAGCTCGCATTGAGTGGAGTCGGAGGAGGACCTTTCATACGCAGCCTTAACATGCAGTCTACAAGTGGGGGGGGGGGCCTGATTGACTAGCGGAGGTCACTAGATAAGGATGAGGTGCGGACCCTTAACCAGCTGAACCCTCCCGTACCTTGGCCAACGCGACCGCCAATGATGCAACTGCTAAAGAGCTACTGGAGGGAAGTTGTCTGATGTTTGCATGATTCTTTTCTTATAAGATAAGGTAATAGAAATACCTTAAAGGTAATAGAAATAATATTTTAAAACTGAATACAAGACTAAAATACTTAGATTTCTTTTTTTTTGTTTTTGCAGTGTACATCATGTCATTATGAGTGTGTGAGTGAATGGTGTGTGTGCCCTGCGATAGACTGGCAGCCTGCCCAGGGTGTATTCCTGCCTCTTGCCCAGTGCACACTGGGATAGGCTCCAGCACCCCCCCCACCCCCACCCCCCACCCCCACGTGACCCAGTCCAGGATAAGCAGGTAGAGATAATGGATGGATGGACGGTTTTGCCTTACTTTCCCTTTCCTTTCCCACACCACTCCTCTGCCAGTTTCTTCCTCTCCTCCACGCTGAGAGACATCCCCTCTCCAGTCGTCCCGTTCACTGGAGAAAAACAAGGTTTCCCAGTCTCACATCACACTCATATTTTCCCTGACAAAATATTCTGTGTCATTTTACATTAATAAATCACTATCTGGGGTCTTTATTTAACATTACTGTATTTCAGGCTTAGAGTACACAGCATAATGCCCAATGTTGATTCATCAAGTTTATATGAGTCCAATAAAGACCATATGTACACTGTAAAAGTACAATTAACACTGAACATTTCACATTTTACTGTGTTTGTTTTCGATTTGCCCAGACAGTTTTTTTTTAATGAAGGACAGGATATTTTTGATGATGACAGAAGTTTCTGACAGCTAGCCGGCTCTACAATGGCGGGTATAGGAGCATTCACAGCAAGAAAATACATTTCAAAAAGCACGATCAGCAATGTTATGTGTCCAACTGTCACTTTAAGGACAAACGCATGAGTCGGCAGTTCTGACCACCGAGAGCCACAAGGACTGCTGGCTTTTGTTTTAACCATAAAAATCAGCAACCAACTCAAGAAACCAGGTGCGATGAGGTCACTGTGTAAATAATTGCTTATTTTGCTACTTAAGTGCTGAGTACCAGCAAAGACCAGCACATTACATTACATTACATTACATTTATTTCGCAGACGCTTTTATCCAAAGCGACGTACAAAAAGTGCATATCATGGTCGTAGGCAACTGCTGAACACAGGTTCAGAAAGGTATAATACTTAATTTGTACAGCTATTTCTAGCTAAGAACACAGTTCACGCAGTGAACACTATTCTAACCTAACCTCTGCAAAGCCAACTAGGCAGAAGTATAAGCTACAGTATTAGGACAAAGACAAATACAAGTGACATGAAAAGGGGGGGTTTTTTTTTTTTTTTTTTTTTTTTTTTTTAAATTAAAGAGTGAAATATACAGCATGGTGGTGGTTAATCTAGGTATAGTCTGAAGAGATGAGTCTTCAGGCTACGGCGGAAGATGGGTAATGAGGGGGAGGTTCGGAGAGGGACGGGAAGTTCGTTCCACCACTGGGGAGCTAGGGTGGAGAAGCTCTGTGATCCCTTTGGGCGGGTGGGAGGGGTTACTAGGCGCCCTGCTTCCGCAGAGCGGAGTGGTCGAGCAGGCACGTAGAAGCGAATCATGTCCTGCAAGTAGGTGGGGGCTGTCCTGTTGGCAGCAGTGTAGGCGAGGGTCAGGGTTTTGAACCGGATCCTGGCGGCGACAGGTAGCCAGTGGAGTGATCGCAGCAGAGGAGTGACGTGGGAGAATTTGGGAAGGTTGTAGATGAGTCGGGCAGCGGCATTCTGAATCATCTGAAGTGGCTGTATGGCACAAGCTGGCAGGCTTGCAAGGAGAGAGTTGCAGTAATCAAGGCGAGAGGTCACCGTAGCCTGGACGAGCAGCTGGGTGGAGTGCGTCGTCAGGTATGGTCGAATCCTTCTGATGTTGTACAGAAGGAATCTGCAGGACCGTGATGTTGCCTTGATGTGCTCCTTGAGGTCCAGTTGGTCATCCAGGACCACCCCCAAGCTCTTGGCAGAGTGAGAGGCAGTCACTGTGGTGCCATCAACCGTGATTGAGAGCTCACGAAGTAAGGAGGTCTTGTACGGGAAGAAGAGCAGCTCAGTTTTGTTGAGGTTGAGCTTCAGGTGGTGGCTGGCCATCCAGGTGGAGATGTCAGCCAGGCAGGAAGAGATCTTATCATTGACCTGTGTATCTGTGGCTTATCATTGACCAGCACAATCTGTGGCTCTCAAGGACCAAGGTTGTGTTCTCATGTGATAAATGAAAGATTGCCAAGGTTTTTTTTTTGGTACAATAGTCAGCAACAAGCTATAAGAGTACTTTTACACACTTCCAGCAACTGATGAATTTTGGTAGTGAAATTAATGTTCAAACCACCTGTGTGTCCAATTGATCTTAGCTGACAGTGAAACACTTCATTGTAATACTGTAACCGAAACCAAGCTAGGGAGTTGCCATGAAAGACTCAAGGTTAAGATCATTATTTATTTATTGCCATTTTCTCCCCAATTTAGTTGTTATACCACTTCCCCGTGTGTATCACAGTCCTGGTTGATGCACTATCCTTCTGTCGGTCTGGGGAGGGTGTAGACTACCACATACCACTTCTTTTCACCTGACAGCGAGGAGTTTCACTGGGAGAGCGAAATGCGTTCACGCTATCTCCCCGATCCCCTCCCCGCTGAACAGGCGCCCCGACCAACCAGTAGGAGTCGCTAATGCAACGATCAGGACTCATACTCTCACCGGCTTCCCTCCCGCGAACACTGCCAATTGTGTTCGTAGGAACACCATTGCTGGGGATTGAACCCGGGCCTCTGCGGTGGTAGGCGAGTGCTTATACCTCCACACTACCCAAGGGCCCCAAAATCATTATTATTTTTTATTTGGGATGTTTCCCCCGACATATCAAGGACGATGAAACCTTCCCATGACTTTCCAGGGCCAAAATATTTTCAAGTACTTTTTAATCACCATGGGAACCCCCGAAACACACACTACCCTAAGCAAGCAGCAATGATTGTGCGTATCATACACAAACGCAGACGTGGTTACGTAACCTGACGGTTAAAAAGGCAGTCACGTGCAGAGGGAAGTACAGAAACAACGGGTCTTAACAAAGGGAAGTGCAAGAGATTCTTCGGTTTGCGTTGTCAGTAGAATGAGGGACGACGCTCGAGTTGGCTCCCGATTTGACATCACCGGTCCACCTTAAATTGGTTGTAATGCCATTGTATGCTTCCAAGGTCTTCCTCCTGCATTTGCACAGGCCATAATGCGCTTCGAAAAGTTAGCTACTGTAAAACATTACTTTCAAATAATCGCACTACGAACTTTCTGTGTTCAAAAAAATGCTGGTTTATGGAAAAAAGTGAAATTCTGAATCAAAGGGTCGAGAATCTCACCGAACACGCTCCGAACTCCCTGATGCTCCAGCAGGTAGTCAATGTACAGCCCAATCACAGGGAGATTAATCTCACTAAAAAAGAACACAGTGGGAGGGGTGTTAGGATTCCAAGGAGGGGGGGCATCGGTGTCCACTGCAATATCCGAATTTTAAACAATTTGACCGGTGACAAAGTCAAAGATCCTACCCTTGAGGAGTGAGGGGGGTGAAGGTAGCAGCTACCAGTCCTGTGAGCTTTTTGCCAACCGGGGAAGCCATGGCTGGATGGGTGAACTCTCCTGAAAAGTCAAATCAATAACGGCACAACTCACACATTGAGTGCAGCTGCACGCGGGAACAAATCTCTGCTCTGCTCGCAGTGCTAAATCCCTGATGTCCGTCATAAAAATCAATTTTAAAAAACCGTTAGCTGGCTTCCGTTTAGAAAGTGCTGAGTCAACACAAATAATATGACTGGACATAGGGATGTTGGTTTCTTTTCCAGTTAGTATTTAAGCTTTCTCTTTGTGTCGTCACACAAGTACGCTCAGATGCGTAACTTCATAAATGTCACTTGCATCAGTTAATCTCTGAGCACTAGCTCACTTTCTTATCACCATACTCGACAGGTTTATTATTTCTTATTGACTGTAACGTTGTGCTGACGGTTTATGGCTACAATAACATTGTGTTGCTTGCTTCATGTTCCATGCACTGTCTCCTATATGGAGGATAATACTGAACTGTCGATCGGATAACCCGGAGATGTTAGAGACCCACAGTTTAAGCGCGTAAAAACAAACGAACAAAAAAAGACACTGTACCTTTCAGACGAACGGATCAGTTCCAATTCGATTCGGCGTAATGAGCCGGTGTTAGACCCCTCGCAATTCAGTTGTAAGAATTAGTCAGTACCCAGTTCTGCGAAATGTTCATTTATACACTCCGAGATAAACAGCGGACCAAGTCATGTGAGGTAGTCACATGACCTCAGCTAGTTGGGCAATGTAGTTTTATAAGTTTAATGCCGCTCATCCTAAATTCAAGGAGTGGTGTGAAATTTCACATCCACACTCCGTGATCAAGCGCTGTCCATTAAGCGTATCGAGTCGAAAATGTCTCGATATACAATGCAAGACATTGTCTGTTATATTGCTACAACGACAGACATGTCTGTATGGAAAAGTGCTGACACTGTTTTATAATTTCCAGTCTATCCTTGAGTCATGGCTGGTTTCCTTTAAGTAGGCTATAACAGGCAACGTAACTTGGATCACTTGTATTTGCAGTAAACGTTATTTTTTTTACTTCGTGCAGAATATCTCACCATCCCATATTTTCGACCCGCCTAAACACAATAGAAGATAATATGTAGATGACGTCTGCATTTGTGCTTTGGGGGCCAGGCTGACCAGAGGAACATTTTTTGTTTTTATTTGTTTGTTGGTTTATAGTAAATACGTGTGTATTAACTTGATTCATATTTAGCCTACTGTGTTACGTAATTACTGTCTGGTCTAAACTTCCGTGAACTTCATGCAATTCAGACCATGCAATTCATGTGTCCAAATATTAATATCTGTTCAACACCCTGGAACAGTAATTAATTGCTTGTCATGCAGCATTTCCGCACACAGTCAGAAAGCCCTATCTAGACCACTTAGAGGTCGTGTACTTAACCATACTGTGACACAACACGACAATATACACAGGATATATGTACACACAGTATAGCTAACCTGCTATGCCATGTACTGTAACAGTACCCTTGGTGGAAAAACTTGCCTATGCCCACCCATGGATCACCCACTGCAGTCTTACTGTCCACAGAAGACCACAACTCCAAAGAGTACAGAAATTCAACAAACCAGGTTCAATTAGACAGTACAACATGAAAGAGAATTAAGTGAACGTTTTCTTTTATTCTCTATCGCCGCGCGGGACCCGCGAATAGTTAAGCTTAACTTCCCTTAACTTTCCCCGTTCATTCTCAACGGTAGTTCTTAACGCTACGGATGTAATATATTTTCGGCCACACGTTGATTTCGCGGCGCTGTTCCGTCCCGGATGAAGGAACGACATTTTCGTCTCTGCCCTTAACTTTCCCCATTCGTTCTCAACGGTAGTTCTTAACGTTGCGGGTGTAATATCGTTTTGGCCACGCGCTGTCGTGGCGCTGTTCCGTCCTGAATGAATGAATGAATGACAGCGTATAAACAAATAAATTCAAATATTAATTACACGCGAGGCATTTTGCGGTTATTTTGTGGTACCTACGCTTCGGTAATAATTTTATTACAAACAGGTTCCTGTTTTATATTGATGTCATCGAGGTATTCTGTCATTATTTCAGCTAATAGATCAGTAGTTTCATTTTTCCTATTTGACTTCATTATCTGTTTTAGAGTTAATGTTATTTCATTATAGCGAGAATTCTTTGGTCATCAACTGTATAGGTCCACCTTGGCCTACCAGGCCTTTTATGATTACTGAGCTCACCAGTGCTCTCGTTCTTAATGATGTTCCAAGCGGTTGACTTTGGTAAGCTTAAGGTTTGGCCTATGTCCCTGACTGTTTTTTCATATATCCCAGCCTCATAATGGCTTCCTTCCATTGGCATACCTTATAATTGTACTGAAAAAGCAATTGAACACACCTGACTAATCAGAAGCACATGTGAAACCATTTGTCCTGAACATTATGGCACCCTGAAAACATGTATGTACATCCCCAATTCTAAAAAAGTAGAGACGGTAAATTAAATGCAAATAAAACAGAGAGCAATAATTTTTAAATTTGTTTTGACTTGAAAAATATTGCCCAAATTTAATAAGCATTATTAAAAGAAATGGTGATGTTACACAGTGGTAAACACTCGACTGTCCCAACTTTTTTGTAGCGTGTTGCAGTCAACAGATTTGAAATGAGTGTATATTTTCAAAAAACAATTAAATTCACAAGGTAAAACATCAAATAATGTGCTGTTGTAGTGTTTTAATATAGTACAGGGTAAATAAGATTTACAATATTTAACATTATCACTCCCTTTTGTTTTTATTAGCATTTTCCATACTGTCTCAGCTTTTTTGGAATCAGGGTTGTATGTATGTATAGAGAGTGCTGTTATTTCTAGAGGGTGAAATCAAAATGTATTAAAATAACCTTTCATAAGAGCTGAGAGCTGATAGCTGCACTTTAACCACATGTGAATTGTTTGATTACAAATCTAAAATTATGAAGTACAGAACCAAGTAAAGAAAATACGGCTTTGTCTCTAACGTTATGAAGCTCACTGTATATAAAAATATAATTTCTGCTTCAGAAGTGGCCCATGAAGTACTTGGCAAAAGCAGACCAATGCCAGCGCTTCTCTTAACACCCAAGCTCCGAGGAGCTTCAGGAGACCCAGCAGCCACGGCAGCATGTGACTGCAGGGAGTCCGACTGCATGTGTGCCAGTTGTCACCTTGCAGCCTTGGTAAATCCACCTGCTCCAGTCCCAGCCCCAATCCCATTTCATGCTTGTGCATATCAACCCTGCTAATACTGTTATGAACAAAATATAGCTTTACATTTATACTTGGCTGTTGTTGTGATTATGTGTTTATTAAGAATGGTAATATGTAATGTTGTAATCCTATTTGTACTGTTGCAATAATTGATCTGATGTAAATACTTTGATAACTTTATATGTATTGATTTGGCAGAAAAGATTTCCTGATCCTCTCCATAATAAAATGGAGGTGGCGAACAAGTATCATGTTAATATCAAACCTAAAAAAGAAGAAGTGATATCTGAGACACTTCTGTGAAAAACAAATCAATCATAAACAATTATTTATTTGCCCACGGGTGGATTCGAACCATAGATTCCATGTCACGCGTTACACCTATACACGGCTGGCCGCCGCGGTCAACCCGTGCATATCAGCCTCTACGATCAGCACCTTCCTCATTACCCAACAAATGGCTAACTGCCTATGTCCAAAAAATGTTGAACCTATCTTTTCTTTCATGATAATTGTAATTATATATTAATTATATATTTAAAAAGTATAATAATGATAATGACATGTGTATTGCTTAATAATTACCGTAATAGTTTACATGTATTATGTTTATTAATTTAACTATATGAAGAACAGAGATATACTGTAACATGATAAAGTTACATGATGTATAAATAGATGCGTAGATGGGTATAGAGTCAGCGTTCTGACGCTGAAGATGTTATTCTGAGTTTAAAGTGTAGTCCTGCTGGCTCGTCTTGTCTGCCAGACCTTGCTAGAGAAGTAACTGTTACGGCCATCTGCCAACAGGGGGTGCTAGTCTCCCTCTAGCCTGTGGCGTTCCTGGGTGGTAGGCACGAACCAGTTTCAGTGAACGGCCGAAAGCACGGGCCTAGCACCCCCTGCTGGCGGATGGGTGTAACACTAACATAAACTAAGAAGATTCTAAGCGCGAGGTTCAGGGAATAAGCGACGCGGAATTTAACGGTCCGAGGGTCACTGCATATCCAGACTGCCCACTTCATTGCTTTGGGAGGGCAGGGTGATTTGTCTTTTACTATGTCTATCTGAGAAATTGTGAAAGAGAGAGAAAGAGGGGGGGGGGGGCAGAAGACAGAGGGGTGTGTGTGGTGGGATGGAGCAAGGGAGGATTGATTTGGGATGCAAATGAAGGATGGGGAGAGGTGAAAAAGCACGGCGTCTCTGCATAAACAAGCTGGCGCTAATGGCTGCTTGTGGCATCAGTCCATGTTGACTGCGCAATGTGTGCTGGCTTGTGTCTGCAGCGCTTTGCAAAAGCACTCGCCTCTTTAACAGCCTCCTCAGAGCATCACATCAAGACACTAGATATGCATATATTCTACACAACCCACTCCAAAGCAAAAAAAGCAAAAAAAAAACATGCATAATTAGATTGTTGGTATATAGCAGACACTCGTATCTAGAACATCTTTATGAAGTCATGGTTGGGGGGAGTACTTTTCATCTGAAATACTGAATACTTGTGCAAGGTGCTGTGTGTGGTCAGTACTTCCCGTTTTTGCCATTACAGACAATGGAATTGCGGCAGAGATTGACTCAAACAATGAGTACCTGCTGAAGGCCTACATCCTCTTCAGGGATGACCTCTTCCTCCATCGCTTCAAAGCTGTGAGAGTCCTTTCTTTCCAGCCCCCCTCCCCTCTCTCTCTCTCTCTCTGTCTTTCTAGCATGCACAATACAGTGTGCTGTTCTTTTAATGGCTCTCATTAGCATTTCAAGCATCCAAACAGAGCCCCTGTTAGTTATTCTCAGTATCACTTCTGCTCAGTATCATTGTCACTCTTAGCTGGAGTGGCTAACGCTTCTTTGCCAGGATACAAGAAACGATGGCAGCGGCGCTCGCTAATGTTAGCACGTCGGGCATTGTTTCACTTAGCGACCTGAATTCGGTACGCGGTAAAATATTCAGTGTCAGATCAGCTGTGACAGAGTTTACACGAGTTCAGTAGGCATCATGTGTATCCTGTCAGAGTAAAAATATACTCTGTCAGAGTTGATTTAACATAGATAGATACATATATATATATATATATGTATATAAGGTGTGACATAATTTGCCGCCTCTCTCTCTCTCTCTCTCTCTCTCTCTCTCTCTCTCTCTCTCTCGCACTCTTTTTCTGTCTCTCAGAACAGCTCTTTTTTTCTTCGGTCCGTGTTCCAGATTTGTGAGGGTTCCAGGTTTCACTCAGTGCGGTTATCCATCTGACTCAGTAATGCCTGCTTGGTGACACGGGCCCCCGGCATATCAGAAGGCATTGTTTACACATATTGCTCCCCGCCTGCAGTGTTATCAGCGCGTGGAACTGTTTGCCAGGCACTGCAGCAGAGGCAGACGCCCTCTGGATGCTCAATCCAGGCTTGGCACAGGGCTGGGGCCCTCTATATTCACCACACCTGGGTTCAAACACGTATTTGTTTTGGATTCAAATACTTTTCTACTCTTTACTGATCTTGTATTGTGTACTGGAACCAATTAAATACTCTCAAAAGTACAAACCCCGCCTTCTGGTCATGTTGGCAGGCTCAATTACACCAGGAAAGATCAACAGAGCACAGAAAAAGTATTTGAATCCAAAACAAATACGTGTTTGACCCAGGTCTGATATTCACAGACCGCTCCAGTTTCCTCTCCCTGAGTTCACGGGGTCGCTCCAGCCCTGACTTTCACTCTATGGTTTCATACCGCGCCAGCCCTGACTCTCACTCTATGGTTTCAGACCGCTCCAGCCCTGCCTCTCACTCTATGGTGGCAGACCGCTCCAGCCCTGTCTCTCACTCTATGGTGGCAGACCGCTCCAGCCCTGCCTCTCACTCTATGGTTTCAGACCGCTCCAGCCCTGCCTCTCACTCTATGGGTGCAGACCGCTCCAGCCCTGACTCTTACTCTATGGTGGCAGACCGCTCCAGCCCTGCCTCTCACTCTATGGTGGCAGACCGCTCCAGCCCTGCCTCTCACTCTATGGGTGCAGACCGCTCCAGCCCTGCCTCTCACTCTATGGTGGCAGACCGCTCCAGCCCTGACTCTCACTCTATGGTTGCAGACCGCTCCAGCCCTGCCTCTCACTCTGTGGTCACGGACCGCTGCAGCCCTGTTCCTCCCCTGCTTTGGTCCCATAGCTGGACACAGCCTGGAGCTCCAGATGCATCACCCTGCCACACTAAACACCACTGTACTACTAAACTACACAATTTGGACTTCTACTACTCAAGTTAGTTCATTACCTCAGCTGTAATTTGCTCAACCTGTTTTATTTTCTGTGACTGATCCCTTATTATATTTCTGTTACATCCATTCTGCCGCTATTTTACACCAGGCCGACCAGTGGAGGATGGGCTTCCCCGCTATAGCCGGGTTCCTCCTGAGATTTCTTCCCATCAGGGAGTTTTTTCTCACCACCGTTTGAGGGTTTTTCTCCCCACTGGGAGTTTTTTTTTTTTTAACTTCATGTCCTCTCTATTTGGGGGTTCAGGCCTGGTTTTGGCTCTTTAGCCCTGTTTTTGCTCTTGTCTGCCACTCTGCAACGCGTCTCCGTGACAGTTTTCTGCGGAAAAAACGCTGTACAAGTAAAATTTGATTTGATTTGATGTCAGGACTCCCCAGTCTTTTCTGAGAAGCATCAGTGAGTGAGTGAGTGCAGGCCTCTATTCTAGCCCAGCACTAAAACACCTGATTCGACAGAATAAAGTCCGAATTGAAGACCAGAATCAGTTGATGAGCTGAATCAGGTGTTTTGGTACCAAACTACGTAAAAAGCAAGCACCCCGTTGGCAAGACTTGCAATGCAGTCTGTAAGAGGGCCAGCTCTCAACCCCTATACAAATCGCCCCGGGTGGTTATAGGGTTCGATCCCCTTCCACAGCACTTTCTGCACTGTGATCCCTGCTCTGTCTGTTACCCTCCCTGCCTTCCCCCTGTCCGAATAAAGGAATAAAATGAATAAGAACAGACAAAAAAAAAAAAAGAACACCCGTTTTTTGGCAGGGTGGTACTGACCGCAGACCCAGTGCAGTTGGACATGGACCTGTCCAAGTGCAACACGGGGGTGAGCACGGCGAAAAAGGGGATGGTGAAACTAAAGGAGTGAGGAATGAGGTATGGATGGGAAAGATGGGAAAGGGTTGTCTTCCAGGAAAATGGAAGATCCGTGTTTAAGCAAGTGATGCCTATATAACTGCCCTGGTCCTCTGTAAAAGAAAAAAATGTCCTCATAAATTCTTGTATCTGGGGCGGGGAACTCTTGGTTCTCAGAGGACCATCTGTCTTTCTTGGATATCTTCGCCAACTTCTGCTTTCAGCGATTTAAAATAGATGGTGGTGCCAGTTCATTTAGTATATCAGGATGACGGTAAACGGTTTCATTACCATTTTACAGCTGTCATTCACCAGCTCATCATTAAATGCTATAATGTCATATCGCATTTGACATTAGGCCGTTTAAATAATTTAGAGCAGACGTTGGCAGGAAACAGGTACAACAGGGTTCCTCATCCCCTGTGATACATACTTATCTTCCCCACCCGGTAATGGTGGATTTAAAGGGAGGTGAAAGTGGCTGGTGTGTCTCCCTCTGTGCCCCCCCGCCCCCCTCCCTGAGAGTAAAGGCCAGGAACATCCAGAGGGCTGGGGCTCATTGAGGGCTGGTGACCTTGTCAAACACAACCCCTTCCCTCTCTCTCCTCTCTCTCTCTTCCCTCTCTCCCATACTTCTCTCTCCTCTCCCTCCCTCCCTCCCCTCACTCTTTCTTCCCTCCCTCTTCCCTCTCTATTCCCTCTGTCCCCACTCTCTTTCCTCCCTCTCTCTTCTCTCTCTTTCCTCCCTCCCTCTTCCCTCTTTCCCCTCCCTCCCTCTCTCCCCTCTCTCTTTCCTCCCTCTCTCTTCTCTCTCTCTCTCTTCCCTCCCTCAGCAGATGACAGAGAGGGCAGCAGCAGTGACAAGACACCTCTCTTCCAGATGGCCGGAGACAGGCACAGCACAGATGACATCACCTTGCCCCTCCTCTTCCTGTTCCACAAGGAAGGCAACATCCTGCTGAGAGAGCACAGGCAGGTGGAGGTGTTGCTTAGCAACAAGGCCAGGGGCAGAGGTGAGCAGTTGGGTGGGCAGGACAGGGTAATAATTTGTGATAATTTTGGTGAGAGAAAGAGAGAGGGCAATGTAGTCTGCATCAGAATGACGCAGGCTGATGTGTGTGTTTACATGGGAAAAGATTCTTTAACCCTTTTGGAGATCAGGATTAATGGAATATTTTTTCAAAATTCTTAGTGTTCTAGAACTCCATGGCTTTTGGTTACCAGTAGTGATTGTTACATCAGCACTAGAATATTCAGTTAGAAGAACGTTCTAATCATATATTTGTGATCTCACACCTTAAAGGGTTTAAAAGCAGGATGCGTACAGAGACAGAGAGACGGAGGTGGGGTGGAGGACAGTTTGAATTTAGGCTTGGAGGCGAATGTTTCAGAGTTTAGAGAGTACGAATGGTCATACCCCTTGTTGCATGGCGCAGCTGTTGATGGCACTGGTTTCCACTTTCTGTTCCTTTTCATATTCTCTCTCTCTCTCTCTCTCTCTCTCTCACCCTCTTCCGAAGGGCAGCAGACTTGTTCAAAGCCTAAGCCTTGGCCAGCTCCATCCTGGAGAGCTCTCCTCTGTAGCCCTGTTTTCCAGTAGTAGCCAATGGTAGTGCCTGAATCGTCTATTGAGTAGCCCGTGTGTATCTGCTCCCACAACAATTGATGAACACGAGGCCTTGCAACAGGCCTCGCTTCCTTTTTATTGCCCGGCTCTCTCGTACTGGCAAGGGACACCGACTACCAACCCCGTGACTGGAAGGGGGACGTAGAGATGTTCACGCGTGGAATGGAAAACGAAGAGCCCTGATAGGCCACTATCCCGCTGACTCACCAGCATGATGTCACAGGCTACAGGGCCAGTTAAGCGCTCTGTCTGCTTAGGAGAGCGAGGCGAGGGGACACATTTTTGGGACGGAATGGACGGTCATCCGAAACTGAGCCTGTGGTGGCATGTGTTGTTGTTTCCCAGTTCTCTTCCGCTGTCTCCAGGGCCCGGAGTCTCAAGCCACACCTTTCCTGTTTTTTCCTCTCCACTGGCAGCCATTTTCTTTCAGCCATGCTCTTTATCCACTGGAAACCCAAAGGCTGCGCCTCTCCAACAGTCATTTCTTGTCACATTTCTTATTGTGTCTTCCCTACGCAGTTTTTGGGTAGTAAAAACACAGCTGAATGTAGATCCAATGACTGATTGACTGGTTGACAGATCATTCGATAGGGACAATGCAGATTTCTTTATGAATTTTAAGGTTGAGCAGTAATTTGATTGGGCGGGATTTTGGGGTGTTTCTGCTGGATTCTGAATGTCTACAGTCACACATAGGCAGCCCAATGCTACAAATCCCAACTGTGTTTTTCTTCATAACTATCATGGACATAAATACTGGGGGTACAGGGTGCACACGTCCTCTCCTCAACTTTTGGAAAATATCAAATGCCCCCCACCCTAATAATATCGTGCTGTTTTGGGTGGTATTCTGGCTTCCAACTCTCCTCAAGATAGGGGTCTCAAAGTCCAGTCCTGGAGGCTCTTGGTGTCTGCAGGACTTTGTGGTTTCCGTTCAGTCAGTAGACTAATTCACGCCTTGGAAACAACACGCGGACTCTTTGGCTTATCCGTGACTTGAATTAACTACTTAAGCGTGGGCACATACGCGACCGCCCAGGATGTGAGTTTGAGATCCCAGCTTCGAGAGGTGATGCAATGCTGAAAGGGGAATGCGGCAGTACCGGAGTATTCCCACCAGTGGGCGGTCTTGTACAATGTTGTCTCGCGCTACAAGCGATCGAAACGCTGAAGGGGAAAACAACATTTCCTAAAATTGATAATAAAGGGTAGTGACGTTTGCCCCTAGGGCTCCGAAATTTATGTGTTGTTCTTGAAACTGGTTGGTATGTGGAGGCCTGGGAAAATATTTTTTTTGTGTGTTCAGCGTGAGTGAGCTGAGTATTGCGTTCACATGGAGCGGAGTGGATATTGAGAGGCACTATTTACAGCATCTGTAAGTTTATCGGGTATTTAGAAGATGGTTTAGTATTTTTTTTTAGATAGAAGCTGAGCCAACGATTGACTACATGCATGTGGAACTCTCTGGCTTTTCATGTGAGGGTGCAAAGGGAATGAAGTCTAGCACTGCGTACGAAAAAAAAAATTAGGCGACTTCGTGAAAATGGCATGCATTCCAGTGAGTGGTCTCTCGTCGGTCTGAGGGTCTGGGCAGAGGTTAGTGACTCCGATGAAACCGTGGAGCTAAACTGCCTTAACGCTGAAACAGTGTGTGAGCGTCAAGAGGGACTTTAGCCAATGTGCTCGCTCTTTCTCTTTATACGAGGGCGTGTTCGATGTGTTTGGCTTTTACATCTGAATATTTAAGCACAAAATATTTTCATTACTGTAATGTGGACTTGCTGGTGTTGCGACGGACGACAGCCCTTCGCATTTTATAATTGCATCTATCCCTGGTAGGCAATCTGCTTTAAAATGTTTATTTTATTTTGCTCTGTGGCTATTCATTATGCGTTTGACTGACTGCGACCTAACTGTTCGAATTGCATCGTAACATAAAAGCAATGGAATGTTCTGATATTCGATGAAACCTCGGAACTAAACTCGGGGCTCCGCTGCTACGGTCTACTCGTGATCCATACACATAAACACACACATACGCACGCGAACACACACGCACACACACACACACACACGTCCCGAGGAGAGCTCATCGATTATTTGGGTCTGTCGTAGGCTACCACGGTTTTGAGCCGCAGTCTACAGCGCGAGCTCCCGCCCGTCTGTCCGCGTGAAGCTCATCGAACTGCAAGAGAACCGAGGAGAACCGGAGACACTGGACTGGCACAACTAAGTAGGTTGAGATCTATATATCTAGTACAGCTGTCGAAATAAATTTCAGCGTGCGTACTTGACAGGCGGTGTAGCTGTTGGTGTTTCCTTTAGTAGTCATTCCTTTTGTTGTTTCTTCTGTCGGACTGTGGTTGCTCGGCGCTTTCCTTCCTCTTTCCCTCGGGTTCTGACCGCACGGGTTGTTGCCCAAGACTGTCTTCTCCAGTCTCAAAGGAAGGAGGAAGGGACAGATAGTTGTGAGGCAGTTAGATGTTGAGAAAGGAAAAAAATATGCAAGACGGGGGGCTCGGGTTGGTTATCGTTGCTGGTTTTCGGTGAGTTCGTGTATTTTTTTTTCCTGTGTTCACTGCCCCCTCCCTTTTGCTTCCCCCTCCCGTCTTCCTGCACGACTGTCTGTCCCCGGACAAGCAACCGCACAAACGGAGGACACACGGGCTGATGTACAAACACACAAACACTTTTTGTGCGCGCATACACGCAAGTCTTTCTGTCCGCTAGAGGAAACAATGCGCCCGCTGTCTGAGCAGCGCGGCTCTGCACAGCTGCGTTTCCTCTCGGCGAGTAGCGCCGTTCTGTCACGCCAGACATGGGCCGCGCTGTGGGCTAAATAGTTGCTCTTCAAAAAGGGGGGCGGGGGGATAATATATGGAACTGCAACATGTGTTCTACTTTAGCAGTATGAGAGCCTATGTTCAGTACGGATGCTTGATGTGTAACTGATGCGCGAGTGAAGGGGACGGAAACTATAGTGACGGTAACCGGCGGGTCAACATTTCTTCTATTTTTTAGCCCGGGATGACTGGCTGATTCCTGGCAGCTGTATGCTGGCCCCTGGCACCGCTCGGTCCGTTTTTATGTGAGAGCATTTGACAGCCACACAGGCACAATTGTGAGAATCGCAGCCGGGACCCTGTTACTGCTCGCGAGCCGTTGAGAACGGAGCTCGTTAACATAACTCTGTTCAGGTAAGGTGGTCAAGCGGCCGAAGTTGCTAGTGTTCTCTTAAATAGGCTAGACTGCTACTTGCGAATTTAATCGCGATGAATATGCACCATTAGTGTTCCGTATGAGCAACTCTGGATACTATATGCTAATTCACGAAGGAAGGTTCTGTTTATTCCCCTGTGGGATGCGTCTTGAGGCATGCAACTTCTACGAATTATAATATCATTTTTGTACAGTTTTTTTGTTATAGGCTTGTAGGATGTGCATAATGTGTCATCAGTTGTACACCTTGTTCTCCGGGGCAGAAGTGCTCGAAGCAATTTTAAGATGCATCCAGGTTCTGTTGCTGTTTGTTGTGAATTATCTGTTGATCGCTTGCTGTCATCATAATAATTTGTGCGGTCAGTATTCTCGTCTTCTGAGCAAATTAAATTCGCCACGAACCGGATGCGGCTGGGTACGTTAGGCAAAATTCGGGTAACAGTGACTGTGCTGTGAGTACATTTCTGTGACTCGGTTATGCGTTCTCTCTCGGCCGTGTCGAGTTTTCTGTATAGCGTTATCTGTCTGCAACCATCTATCTTTCCTCTAGTTGTAGAGCGGCACCGATCGCATATGGCTTTTGAGCAGACGTACCGTGAGAAAGACGGCGCACAGATTGCACTGAAGTAACCGTCTCGGTGCCCGATTGCTCTATTAATAGCTGCTCTAGCCCTCCACTCCTGTCGCTCTCTCTATCAAATTCATACTCCGCTCTCCATCTCTCTGACTCTCGTGTTCTGTTCATTTTGGATCCAGCTTTGGTTGTTTTCGAGAATTAGGCGAAAGACGACCTAATTTAGAGGTGCTGATGCAATGTTGAGTGTGAGATCACTCAGAGAGGATGGTTTCCATGGTGACTCTTGATTAGAGGAGGAAAGGGTCGAACGTGGGGTGGGGGTGGGGGGGGGGTTGGTCCGTTTTATGTGCCCAGTTTTTATATATTATTTTTTGACACGTGCAGGGGGTGCGTGTGTGCGCCCGCACTAGCGTGCAGTTCCTGTGTATACCTGTGTATACGCGACTTCCTGCTGTGTGCGACGCCGGCAAGGTGGTCTTAAGGTTGCTGAGGGTCAGGAGATGTCGTTGGATGCGCGTGATGTGGGTAAAACCACGAGGGCAGCAAAACCTGATCTGCTCTGGTACCGACTCAGAGCAGAGCCACTCAGGTGTAAGTGTGTGTGTGTGTGTGTGTGTGTGTGTGTGTGTGTGTGGGAGAGAGAGTGTGTGTCACGAAGTGCTGTACACACAGGGGTGTAAGCAGAGTCCGATAAACTTGAGGGAGGGAGGGAGGGAGGGAGGGAAGCGGGTTTGTTTTGGACAGCGTTGACTCAGCAGACGTCAGCGACAGGGTCCGCCCGGCAGCGTGAAGGATGAATTTGGGATTTTTTGGGCGCTGGGCCCAGGCCGGACGGACCACTGCTGTCATCAAGGTGTATCAGCTGGAGGGCACCCAAATAGAGGTGCTGGAACCCGCGCCATTTTAAATGTCAGCTGTGCAGGAGGGGGGCCTGCTGTGCAGAAACACAACACGGGCGACGCTACGTCGTTAGCAGCCTGGCGTGTGTGTGAACGTGTCTGCGGCTTTCACGCAAGTCTGTATGCATTTACATTACATTACATTACAGGCATTTGGCAGACGCTCTTATCCAGAGCGACATACAACAGAGTGTATAACCATAACCAGGGACAAGTGTGTTGAAAACCCTAGAGGAGGGAAGTACAGTTCCAAGTGCAGGGAGCGACCGCGTAGTTTAACTTGGACCCCGTGGGTTAGTCTGATGAACACAAACAAAAACAGCAACAAAGCAGCCTATGCAAATGACACAAGCAACAGTTGAGTAGGCACGAGTGCAATAACTAAGTCAACTAAGATAAACAGCTTACCTAGCTACAATCCTAAGATTACATAGTCAATTAGAGATTGAATGAATAGGGGGTAGCAATGTACACCCACATAAGGCCATCCACTTACTGCAGGTTTATATATAGCACATGTATCACATGTGTGTGTTTGTGTGTGCATGTGTGTTTTTGCTTGCTCAGAACCCCATTAAATCACAAGGGTGACACAGCATTTGATGCTTGGGAACATACAGCAGTGGAATTGCCCAACCAGCAAACAGTAGGGAAAGCTTCTCTGTACACAGGTTGAAAAAGCCTTTTAGAAGCCACCTCTGCTGTTACGATGTTCTTTTGTTCTTTAAATTTGACAGCGTTTGTTTTCGTTTATTGTCACATTTTTATGATTGCGTTCGCCGCCGTTTTGTTTAACGGCAAAGCGCTTTCGGGCCGCGCTGTTTAAAATCACCATCCGAGAGCGTTAAATAAACATGAATCACAAACGTATGTGCTTATTACATAGGCTGCGTTTGACGCGGGGGCAGCGTTAACACAAGCTTAGAGACATTAGTGGACACACTGTGTCACGGTGAAATAGCCACACATTCTTGTAATTCCTGTAGGATTCCTTTGCTCACGCTGCTCGTTTAAGCTACGGTGTGACAGATTTCCGTGAGAGAAAGTTTATCTTTGGTTGCTTGTTCTTTCTGGACCGCTCTCGTCCCCGTTTAAAAAAACAAGCACTGAAACTAATATTCGGGAGACGTCAACCCTTGTGGTTGGGGGCCAGGCGGTAGAATAATTCAGAAAGATGGTAATTAATTTTGCTGTTAACGAGGTCAAGGCCATCTTCAGAACTGTGCTCACAGTGAGGTCTCTACTGGGTGGAATCTCTCTGTTGTGACTGTGACACAGGAATGGTGTCTCTTTCTCTCCCTCTTTCTCTCTCTCTCTCTCTCTCTCTTTCTCCTTCTCAGGGTGGAGAAGGAGTTCTCCTCTCTGAGAGTAGAGCTCTTATTTATCTCATCTCCCCATCCCGTTTTTTTGCTTTTCTAAATCTGCAGTAGAATGAGAGGGTAGAGTGAGGGTTCGGAAGGGAAAGTAGACTGTTGTTGCAGCAACACAAACTGCTTTGTTGAGCAGAGATGTTGTCTGTGTGTGTGTGTGTGTGTGTGTGTGTGTTTGTGAGAGCGAGAGGGAGAGAGAGTGTGTGTGTGTGTGTGCGAGAGAGTGTGAGTGAGTGTGTGTGTGTGTGTGTGTGTGTGTATTTGTGAGATAGGGAGAGAGAGAGTGTGTGTGTAAGAGTGAGTGAGTATTTGAGTGTGAGAGAGTGAAAATTAGTCTTGTTGGCACTGCTTGTTTAACTTGTCAGGTTGATAAAATGCTGAACTGGGTGGAGAGAGAGAGCTCAAAGTGGAGAGAGAGTGCAGGATGGAGAGAGGGAGCGCAGGATGGAGAGAGAGCACAGGATGGAGAGAGAGAGCGGAGGATGGAGAAAGAGAGCGCAGGATGGAGAGAGCGCACAGGATGGAGAGATCGCAGGGTGGAGAGGGAGAGAGAGTGCAGGGTGGAGAGGGAGAGAGAGCGCAGGATGGAGAGAGAGAGCACAGGGTGGAGAGAGAGAGAGCGCAGGGTGGAGAGGGAGAGAGCGCAGGATGGAGAGAGGAGAGAGAGCACAGGGTGGAGAGAGAGAGAGCGCAGGGTGGAGAGGGAGAGAGCACTGGATGGAGAGTGGAGAGAGAGCACAGGGTGGAGAGGGAGAGAGAGCACAGGGTGGAGAAAGAGCGCAGGATGGAGAGTGGAGAGAGAGCACAGGGTGGAGAGGGAGAGAGAGCACAGGGTGGAGAGAGAGCGCAGGGTGGAGAGGGAGAGAGAGTGCAGGGTGGAGAGAGAGAGAGAGAGCACAGGGTGGAGAGAGAGCGCGGGGTGGAGAGAGGAGAGAGCGCAGGATGGAGAGGGAGAGAGAGCGCAGGATGGAGAGGTAGAGAGAGCGCAGGATGGAGAGAGGAGAGAGAGCGCAGGATGGAGAGAGGAGAGAGAGCGCAGGATGGAGAGGGAGAGAGAGCGCAGGATGGAGAGGGAGAGAGAGAGCGCAGGATGGAGGTTTTTTCCTGGCTGGGGGGGAGAGTAAACAGACTGCTGCTGGAGGCTGCCCTGCAGCCCTGTGGCTGAGAGAGAGGGAGCGGGGGCTGTTGGGGCCTCGGGGGTCTGGGGTACGGGGGGGGGGGGGGGAAGCATTTCCAGGGCTTCATTTCCATGCTGTTCCTTCCTTCCCCCTCTCCCTCTCCCCCTCTCTCCCTCCCCCCATCCCTCCCTCGCTCCCTCTCTCTCCGTGTTAGGCTGGCTTGTCTGCCCAGTTTTTCAGGATGGGCTGCACTGCAGACAGCTCCTGGCACACTGCTGCTTGTGGGTCGGGGACACAGATGTGTGTGTGACAGTGTGTGTGTGTGTGTGTGTGTGTGTGTTTTCATGCGTTTGTGTGTATAAGAGAGACAAAAGTTTGAATTGCATATCACTTGCAAATTTGCAGTCAGTGAGTAGCACGTTTTAGCAGGTGTGTGTTTGTATGTATGTGTGTGTGTGTGTGTGTGTGTTGGCGTGTGTGATTGTAAGTTCATGTGTTTGCGTGTGTGAGTGTATGCGTGTGACAGCGCGTGTGAGCGCATATAAACATGCCTGAGCCTGTGAGCACACAGTACCTGCATGTGGGTGTACATGTCTGCGTGTACATTAGCGTGTGTATGCGCATGTGCATGTGTGGGGCAGGTTGCTGCCAGCACCCCAGCTGTCAGATTAAGCCTGGCCCTGTTGACACGGTTACACATCTGTCGCCTCCTGACGGCCTCGCGTTGTCCGCGCGAACGCGGTGCACGGCCTGCCGCTAACGCGGCTCTCTCCCGCGCGCCCCGACAAACGCACTCCCCCCCCCCCCCCCCCCCACCACCCCCGCCGCTTGTAAAGCGGAACAAAAGGAAGCCGCGCGGCCCGGGACAGATAGCGGAGCGGAACCGTCGTTAGCCTGACCTGCGCTAACGTCGCGTTATCGCGCGTTAGCAGGTCGGCTGCATGGGGGGGGGGGGGGGGGGTACATGAGGCTTGGGTCATGTGACCAGACCGCGGACACCAGCTCCCTGGCCTCGAATGACATAACGACCGCACAGGAAGGCTGCAGGAGGGAGGGTAACTCTATTTCAGCCTGGCTGCCTGAACCTTAGCCGTACGGCTAGCATGCTAAGCATCGTCTAGCGCCAGGCTGCTCAGCCCTGTTCCTGGAGATCTAGCGCCCTGTCGATTTTCACTCCAACCCTAACAAAGCACATCCTGTTCAGCAGCCAGAGGTCTCCTTGTTCTGCTAATCAGTAGAATTAGGTGTGCCAAATATAAAACCTACGGGACGGTAGATCTCCAGGAACAGGGCTGGGCAGCTGTGGACTAGTAGGTCAGGGAATGGTCCTTTTTTACATCAGTAATGAAGGGGTTTGGCGTCTTGTGTTTAACATTTATAACTCTTGTGTTTCTTGCCAGACCAAGGCTGCCCTATCATATTTCTTGCTAGTGGGAGGTCTCCCCATGGCAAAAAAACACAAAAAAATAAACAGTTTTATTAACCAATCGGTGGACAAATATTACAGCTCATAATGGGTGTCAATGAGAAGGGGAAAAAAGTGTTACTAGACCCAGTGGGCTCTTAGCTATGCTAATGTAATACGGATAATTAGCTCCCCTGCTAACTCCATTCTGCTTCTGCTGTGGAGGCAAATGAGCGCACAGACTGGAGGGCATTGCCCTCAGTCCTGGTTTCAGCGGCAAAAAGGGCGACTTCCGGTCACTACGGTCACAGACAGGAAGTGACAGTCACTGCCATCCCAAAAGGCATATGCACCCAAAAAACAGATTCACCAGCTTCCCCCCTTCTCCCTGCCTTCTGCCAGTTTTGAATGATGCGCTGTCCCCTGGTGACAGAGAGGTGGCGCTACACAAGTGCTGCCCGCGAACAGCCTCTTTCGTTCTGCGTCCTTTAAAACTGGCGGTCTGCTGGCGGTTGGGAGGCACAGAGGTGGATTGTGGGTTCAGACTGGCTGGAGCCGAGCAGCAGAGAATCTGTATAACCCCCCCTACCCCCGTCAGTGACATCAGCAGAATTCAAGCGCGCCATTGGCTGCTGCGACTCTTGGGTTTTTTTGAAAGGAGGCATGTGGGCTGGCCAGACCGGTACAGGTTGGAACACGTGGCGTATATTGTTGTGTTGTGGTGAGCGGCGAGGGGTGGGTGGGTGGGTGGGGGGGCGCGCACACACACACACACACACACACACACATATACTCGCACGAACACACACACACACACCTCTCCTCTTCCCTGCACACCTGGCTCTTTGTCCTCCATTGAAAGCTGCGGAGGGATGGAGGCAGTAAACACTCCCCTCCTGCCCACTTCAAAAGAGACGAGCCGTGCAGACACAGGAGGAGGAGGAGGAGGAGGAGGAGGAGGAGCGGCGGCGGCGGGCTTTGATGCTACACAGAACCTGCCTCTATCGCTCTCTCCATCCTCTCTCTCTCTCTCTCTATCCTCTCTCTCTCCCCCCTCTTCCCCACTTCATCTTCGTCTACCGAAGCTGTATTCTGTCTCTCTATCTGCGTCCAGTGGATGTAGCGAGGTGATGATGTTGCTGCTGCTGTCTGTAGTGTTTCTGTAGATAACTGTGATGGTGCTGTCTGTAGTGTTTCTGTCGGTAACTGTGATGGTGCTGTTGTAGTGTTTCTGTAGATAACTGTGATGGTGCTGTCTGTAGTGTTTCTGTCGGTAACTGTGATGGTGCTGTCTGTAGTGTTTCTGTCGGTAACTGATGGTGCTGTTGGTAACTGCTACTGCTGTCTGTAGTGTTTCTGTCGGTAACTGTGATGGTGCTGTCTGTAGTCTTTCTGTCAGTAACTGATGCAGTTGTCTGTAGTGTTTCTGTGAGTAATTGTGGTGCAGCTGTCTGTAGGGTTTCTGTCGGTAGCTGTGATGGTGTTGTCTGTAGTGTTTCTGTCAGTAACTGTGATGAAGCTGTCTGTAGTGTTTCCGTTTGTAACTGTGGTGGTGCTATCGGTAGTGTTTATGTCAGTAACTGTAATGGTGCTGTCTGTAGTGTTTCTGTGGGTTACTGTGTTGGTGCTGTCTGTAGTGTTTCTGTCAGTAACTGTGATGGTGCTGTCTGTAGGTTTATGTTGGTAACTGTGATGGTGCTGTCTGTAGTGTTTCTGTCGGTAACTGTGATGGTGCTGTCTGTAGTGTTTCTGTTGGTAACTGTGATGGTGCTGTCTGTAGTGTTTCTGTTGGTAACTTTGATGGTGCTGTCTGTAGTGTTTCTGTCAGTAACTGTAATGGTGCTGTCTGTAGTGTTTCTGTGGGTTACTGTGATGGTGCTGTCTGTAGTGTTTCTGTCAGTAACTGTGATGCTGTTGTCTGTAGTGTTTCTGTCAGTAACTGTGATGGTGCTGTCTGTAGTGTTTCTGTCAGTAACTGTGATGGTGCTGTCTGTAGGTATATGTTGGTAACTGTGATGGTGCTGTCTGTAGTGTTTCTGTCGGTAACTGTGATGGTGCTGTCTGTAGTGTTTCTGTCAGTAACTGTGATGGTGCTGTCTAGTGTTTCTGTCAGTAACTGTGATGGTGCTGTCTGTAGGTATATGTTGGTAACTGTGATGGTGCTGTCTGTAGTGTTTCTGTCGGTAACTGTGATATTACTGTCTGTTACTTCTGCGGTGTTGTTCTTGGTAACTGCAGCGTTGTTGCTGTCTGTTATTGTGGGTGTTGCTGTCTGTTACTGTACAGTTTTCCTACGTGTCCATGGTCTTGTTTTTATGTGGGCTGTAGTTTCATTTCTGTGTGACTGTGCTCTCATTTCTGTGTGACTGTGCTCTCGTTTCTGTGTGACTGTGCTCTCGGTTCTGTGTGTGACTGTACTTGTTTTTGTCAGTGCAGCTGTACTCTTGTTTCTGTGTGTGACTGCTCTCGTTTCTGTGTGTGACTGTGCTCTTGTTTCTATGCGCGGCTGTACCGTCGTTTCTCTGTGCAGTTGTACTCTCGTTCACTCTCTGACTGACGTGACGCCCCCTGTCCTCTCCTCTCCCTTCCTCTCCTCTCCTCTCCTCTCCTCCCCTCCCCTCTCCCTTCCTCTCCTCTCTTCTCCTCTCCTCTCCTCTCCCTTCCTCTCCTCTCCTTCCCTCTCCTCTCCTCTCTCACAGGTGACAGTGCGATGCTCGGGGGGGCGGAGCGAGAGTGAGGTCATGGGCTGCACCTCCGCCAAGCAGGTGTCGGCCGTGCCCAGCGACGAGGAGGGCCGGGCCAAGGCCTACGGCAACGGGGACCTGTTCACCGGTCAGTCGGCCCCGCCCGCGTCGCCATTAGAGTAATTACTCTAATCGGGATTGCTGTCTGTCACTTCCTGTCACGGAAATGCTCTATACGCAGACCTCTCCTCTTTTACCCCACCCCCCCCCCCCCGAAACCCGTGAGAGCAATTACAGTGATTATATTAATCTGTTTGCGTTATGTCACGTAGCTATATAGGGGCCTTTATGGTAGCGAAGGAGGCTTCAGTGTTTCGGCCAATGGAACGGCAGCGACTGTCATCATCATCCTCCTCCTCTGTTTGTCTTGTCGGAGACACGCCAGACCCGTTGTTAAATGGCCCCGCTTTGCTCGTGAGGGTACGTTCTCCGGCCTGGCCGTCCTCCAGCCGGTTGCCGTGCTCTCCGCGGGCCTGCGGCGCGTCCGCCGCTGGCTTCCTGCCGCCGGACGGGAACGATCCGGCCCTGCCTCGGCTCGGCCGCGCGGTCGGCCTCTCTGCCTCCAGCGCGCGGGCCGCCGGCTTCTGGGACGAGAGGGACGGAGGGAGTGAGAGCCTGCGGACGAAACGGCCCTAATTTTAGCGACCGGGCTCAGCCACGGAAGAGACCGAGGGTGGGGCGGGGCGGGGTTTTGTGGGGGGGGCAGAGATTAGGATTTGGGAGCAACCCTGCGGAATAGCCTCGCGGGGAAACAGCAGATGCCGAACTCTCTGCCTCCGACTCTCTCTCCCTCTCTCCTCGATCCACGCCTCATCCCCCTCTCTTATCTCTTAGGGATAAGAGAGTGGTGGTTGATTAGAACTAGAGAGTATTTTCTTTGACGGCTCCAGATGAGGTTTAATTCTCTCTCTCTCTCCCTCTCCCTGCCCTCTCTCTCTCTCTCTCTCTCTCTCTCTCCGTTCCCCCTCTCTCGTTCTCTTCGACCCCTTGTCCTCTACACAGACACCATCAGGTTGTGAGTCTGTCATGCCACCCCACCCTCTCTCCTTTCTCCCCTCTCCACTTCCTCCTCTCCTCTATTTCTCTCCCTCTGTGACCGCTTATTGCCATTTCCCACCCTCCCTTCTTTCTTTCCTTCTCTCTTTCTCTTCCTCTTTCTCTCTCTCGTTTTGATGTGAATAGACAGTGGCAGCTTATGGGTTGCTTGTTCTGGCTCGGTCTGCTAGCTGGGTGTAAAATGGTGGTTCTGAAGACGCGCTGGGTACATTAATTTATGAACTGTTTGACGGAAACTGAGAGAGCTGTTGACCTGAATACTGTGGATTACGGCGGGCGAGAGGACCGCCCCTCTCTCTCTGTGATCTTTCTCCCTCTGTTTCTCTCTCTTTTCCTTTGTCTCTCCATCTCTCTCAATCACTGTCAAATTCAAATTCAAAATCAAAATGCTTTATTGGCAGGAAACACACTGGTAAATCTTGCCAAAGCCCACGGCAGTATATCTGAGGAACGCAGAGAAATAATCAGTACACAACTGTCTCTGTCTCTGTCTTTCTCTCTCTCCCTCCCTCCCTTCCTCTGATGCCCTCTGTTTCTCTCAATTTAGTTCAACAGTGCTTTATTGGAATGACTGATAATAACAATATTGCAAGAGGCACACCATTTAAACGAGACACAAGAAGAGATGACAATAATCACAGTTATAAGAATCGCTATTTAAATTAGGTAGCTGGTTACAGTTTATTTTCTCCCCCAAAATGTAGGACAGTTTTTCTGTGTTGCTGTAGTTTTGGCATTCTCTCCATCTCTAGCTCTCCACCCCCCGTCTCTGTCTTTCTCTCTCTCCCTCCCTCCATCCCTCTGATGCCCTCTGTTTCTCCCCCCCCCCCCCCCCCCCGTCCTTGTCTTTCTCTCTCCCCACATCTCTCTGCCATTCTCCTCTCACTTAAGGAGGATTGTATTGATACAGCAGAGAAGCCGTGGGACTGCGCTGTGGTCACACGCCTAGCACCCGAGCTCGGCTTCACAGCCACAAACAGATTGCGTGTTCGCTGTCTGTCAAAGTGTGTCAGTGTCCGTGCTGTTTGCCTGTGTGTCCCAGTTTGCGCTTCATATTTTCATTAGTCTTCTGGCTCTCTCTTCTGCCTCGCTCCCTCTCTCTCTTCTCCCTCTCCCTCTCTCTCTTCTCCCCCCCCTCTCTCTCTCTCTTCTCCCCCCCTCTCTCTCTCTCTTCTCTCTCTTCTCCCCCCCCTCTCTCTCTCTCTCTCTCTCTTTTTCTCTCTCAAACACACACACACACACAAGCAGACAATCACAATCACAGGAAAGGTTGAGCCTTTTTTAACATGGAGAGAGGAGGAGGAGAGAGAACATTAAGTTGTTTATTGAGTTTTTAAAAAAAAATGAAGTGCATGTTAATCTGAGCAATAGCCTGCTTCCTGTTGCATTGTAGCTTGTGTGTGTGTGTGTGTGTGTGTGTGTGTGTGTGTTTGAGGACATATGTGTAAGGGCATTTGTGCTTCAGTGGCTGTGTGTGTACACGTGTGTGTGTGTGTGTGTGTGTGTGTGCGTGCGTGCGTGCAGCGGCAGAAAAAATCCTGATCACATGACTGATTAAGACCTTGGCAGATTGCGAACTGGATGGGCGCTGCTCGATTATTAAGACCACCCAGCACGGGCAGACCCGACGAGACGAGAGCAGAGCCAAACCGGGCCCCGGACAGAGCCGCAGTTTAGCATCAAACCGCATGAAAAAAGGCTCTCCCACGCGAACCGCTTTCCTGTGGTGCGGAAAAGCTCCTCGGTGCCGGATTGCTAATCCTGGACAATGCCTCCAGAAAGGTGTGCCCTCGGGGGAAGGAAAATGGCCCTGTTGCTCCGGCGACGGAAAACAGTAGAGCGTAAACCGCGGCTGGGGGGGGGGGTGGGGGGGGGGGGCATGTAGGGCTTCCAGGGCTTCCAGGGGACCGGCGTCCGTCACAAAGCGGTGCGTCAAACGCCACGCATTTTCCACACGGTCTCCACGCGCTGTTTTCTGTGGAGGTAAAAAAAAAATGCTGTTTTGCACAGTTAGAAAGAGAGTAAAAGGATCACCTTCCGCAGGTGAGCCGAGTCAGGTGAACGGCACAAGGAGGGGGGGGGGGAAGAACGCGTCCAGCTGTCATCAGTGGTGATGAGATGTGAATGCCACCAGTGACAGCTGGATGGCGAAACGTTTGACTTTGTCTGTCTTTTCGTTTCTCACTCGTTCACTTGAGCACTGTCTGCACAGGGGTGAACTTTTTCAGGCCGGCCTAAGTGCGAACGATTTCAGTGAGCAAACAGCATTTTTGTTTTCATGGTGTCTCATACTATTTATAAAGTAATAAGCATGAATAAGTTGTGTTTTACACGCGTAAAACCTTCTTGTCACTAGTAGGAGGTCAAATGTATTGCCATAAATTGAAAAATATACTGTAATGTATTGGATGATACATTTGAAGTTGGATATATGTAGGCACACCAAATATGTTTGCCAATACATGTCAAG
>CM077287.1:8531907-8546907 GCA_039654925.1 Anguilla pacifica | reverse complement strand
ACGGTCCAATAAAATGATTCATTGATCTCTGAGTGCAACTGCTTCTCAGCCAGCGACGGCCTTGCAGGAGTTGGTCTGACCGCTCGGACTGTGAGAGTCTGTTCTCAGCTCCGCGCAATGGAAAATTCTCATGGTATTTGTTGCCTCCCTGTTGGCCCCCCCTCTGCCCCCCCCCCCCCCCAACTTCCTCCATCTCAATCTCCTTCTCTCTCCCACTCTCACTCCCTCTCCCCTTTCCCTCTCTGTTTCCTTCCCCCCTCTCCTTCTCTACCTCTCTCTCCCCTTCCCCCTCCCTCTCTCCCCTTCCCTCTTTCCCCCTCCCCCCTCCCTCCCTCTCCCCATCTCTCTCTCAGTATCCACACGTCAGAGAGTCAGCAGGAGTTCTTCAGGATGCTGGATGAGAAGATTGAGAAGGTGAGAGCACGGAAGGTGGGAGGAGCCTCTTCAGCTGGGGCTGAGAATTTAAAGAGACAGATCGAATTTGAGCTGAGGTCCCCCCCCCCACCCCACCCTACCCTACCCTCTGGCAGGAAGTACACGGAACACAAGACTTCCATTTTGACTTTCACAGTAAATGCCCTCATTCTTGGAGTCGGGGGGGGGGGGAAGGGCGAGCATTTTGGGAGCTTTGCAACTGCGCGGGCATCAAACAGAGGTCGATCCAGTCGTCCCTCGCACAGGCCCTTAATTAAGGACAAGCTGACAGTCACTTCTAGCAAAGGCGGGTAAAAATGACAATCACAAAAAAACATCACAAAATCACCCCGAAAAGCCTCCACGATCCGCGAATGACCAGCATCCCAAGCAGCCGCGCGCGATATTAGCCCTTATTGACACGCTGGTTTACAATGCTGAGACGCAAGCCATGATACAAACCACAGGAAAAACATGCCAAGCCACAGGTGCCTCCTGGCTACAACAACAAATAATAATAATAATAATAATAATAATAATAATAATAATCATTATCGTCATTTTGTATAGTGTTACAAAGGCACAAAATGTTACAAAAAGTTACAAAATCGCCATCAGGTCCACAACAAGCAAAATGTACCCCACATAGCAGAGCATGTGATTCCTTCTTCAGTTCAGGTTTCTGTTGTTACCCTGGGCTGTTGAAAACATAAATTTGTGGCCACCTTAATTAACACTTAATTGCTTTCTGAATCAGGAGGCGGCGTCTATTGTTATTGCCATTTGTTCATAACAATATTGGTGTAAAGAATGGTCTATTAAATAAACGTAACAACCATGTCCGTATGAATTACATTATTGTTTCAATTCACATCTGTTGATTAGACTACACTACTGGTATTGGTGAACAGCAGCACTGAAAATAGAGACAGATCACAAAAAGTGGTTTGCGGCAAGTCTTTTTTTTTTTTTTACATTCAAGTCACACGGGCCTATATCGCAGTCGCTGGGAGCGAAATTCTGGAATGCCGTACGAGAAACGTGCGTTAGTGAGAAAAGGCGCGTGTAGCAACGTCCGGTTCGGTCGTTTTTTTAAGAGGCATTCCGAAGCGCAGCTGAGCGGATCCGTCAACCCCTCTTCCCTCCTGGGGTTAGCCTGGAATGTTTGCGTGGTGATGTCACAGCACGTGACAAAACGAGAGTTCGAAGGATAAACTGTGGAAAAGTCTAAATTCGGCGGCCTTCCTGTTTCCCCTTTGCCTTGCATTCTGTGCCTAACCACAGATCCTTTGGACCAATCAGATGTTCACCTCCTGAGCTGCTTCTGTTCTGACATTCTGCTTGGTAACGGTAGTTTTTGGGGCTATTTTACAGTGCAGGACATCCATTACCGCAATGTGGGTCACACCCCTTAGTACAATTTTCCAAAGTTGGATGGAATTTGAATGTTCCAGCATCAGTGGTGAGGAGACTGAATTTTTAATGTGAACATGGTGCAAAGACTCAATGGCGATTTAAAAAAAAAAAAAAAAAAACATAACTTCACACAGGTCAAGGACTATTCATGAAATGTACTGTCATGCTTAATGCTTTTTGCAATATTAATGGGGTGGTATTGAATCATGAGGTAACTTTAATACAGAGCTGAGAGTATCTGCTGGGTCTGTTAAAGAGTCTATCCTGACTCCTGGCTCTCTCTCTCGTGTTTCTGTCTGTAGGGGCGGGACTACTGCTCTGAAGAGGAGGATGTGACATAGCACGGCGGCCACTGAGTGTTCCGTAAAGCGTGCCTGGGAGAGTGTGTGTGTGTGTGTGTGTGTGCGTGCGTGTGTGTGTGCGCTCGAGTTCTTTCTGCTCACAGACCGTTGAAGGCTGCCCCGTGTTGCCACGGCGACTCTTTGCTCCGGAAAACCTCCTCCAAAAAAGGGGAGGGACCGACACACTGACTCACAGCCACGAGGTGTGTCCCCCCTCCCTGGCAGCGAGAGCCTCGAGAACTACCCCCCCCCCTTCCTCCCCCCACCCTCCAAAAAAAAAAAAAAAAAAAAAAGTCTTTAACATTTCCTCGGCCCGGCCCAGGAACACAGCTTAACACACCTCAGCGTTGTCAGCCATTGTTTGTGTGAGTGGCACCTTCCCCTTCCCCTGGGACCAGCAGGGAGGGGGGACCGGTGAGCACGGGACACTGCACTGCTGGCTGGAAGACCAGGCTTTTTCTCGCCCTCTTCTTCCCCCAACTCCCAGTCCCTGCCCTGCCGCTGCTTTTCCACAGGACGGACGGACGGACGGATGGATGGATTTAGAGAGAAAGAAGGAGGTGTGAAGAGAGACTGAATGGGCAGGGGGGTGGGGGGTGGGGGGTGGGGGGGGGAAGAGACCCCAACCCACCCGCCAGCCAGCCAGCCAGAACTGAGATTTAACTCCCAAACTGATCTGGATGAACTGAGAGATGAGAGAGAGAAAAAGATGAGTGATTTTAATGTGAGAGAGATTGGGATAGTTTTGTGAGGATAAAAAGAAAAAAAGATATTGATATTTTTAAACTCTGGACTCCTGCCTTGGGTGGATCTCTGCCTTGGATGGATTTATTTTTTAAAATAAAGTATCATTTTTATGTCTTTTATTTTCCGTTAGGCTTCTGTCACCATATCTCCCAACAGGCTTCAGGTCAAAAGGTGAAAGGTCAGGGCTCCAGTGACCCCAGGCTGTGTCTCTGGTCCAACCCTTCTTCCATAAGACCAGGAACACTAATTTACAGGTACAAGCATTCTGCTGTCATCTTCACACACCGTTCATTCTCACCTTCATCACATGCTTTATGGAGTACGTTTAAAAATGAGCTTTGAACTACAGTTCCCATCAGCACCGTTGCAGAACGTTGCACACTTACCCAATCAAACACACCTTTGGTGTCGCCAGGCAGCATTCCCCCCCCTCTGTCATGTCAGCTCAGCGATCCCAAAACCGAGCAGTATTAAAGCTAACTGACACGGCAGAGTCCCTCTCTCTCTCACACACACACACACACACACACACACACACACAAAGTGGGGAGAGGGGTTCCACCAGAGTCACAGTCCTGATCTTGCTTCTGTGCTCATGGTTACTGGATTCTTCCTTTTATTATTTGTTTCAACATTTTTGTTTTTCTATTAAAATAAAAAAAAAAAAATAAAAAGCAGCAGCTGTTTACATAACTGTCCCCCCCCCCAACCCTCCCATTTTGTCTGTATGTTGCCTGCTGGCTTTTACAGCAGTCCCTCAGTGTGTTACACCGAGAAGAATCCTGTCATGCTGACATCACCACCCCCCCTCCCCCATCAAGAAGTCTTATTAAATTTCCCTTCGGCAGTAAAGGAGAGAACAGTGTTGCGAGAGCTTCAGTTTGGGCCAATGTGGGTTTGTGCTGCTCTCTGCTGGCTAAATGGCGGAACTGCATGCTGTCAAGGCAAATGTCCAACCAGTGGAAAACGAGAGCAGTGACGCAATTTCAGAACGTTCGGCAAAGCTGGATTCTGTGTGCTATAGTTACAGTGTCGTTCCAGTGCGTTATGGAGGCACTCCCGTGCGTTAACACGCTTGCTTCAGTACATTACTGCGTCACGCCAGCGCGTTAATGCTGTTGCTCCAGTGCATCACTGCGCTGTCTCAGTGCGCTAAGGTGCAAGCGGCCCTCAGCGCAGCCTCCTCCTCTTTCGATGCTGCCGGCGCCCCTGGTCCTCGATCCCCACGGGGGGGTCGGGGGTCAGGAGTCCTGGGCAGAGCCGCTGGTACACCAGGCTGGAGTCCGAGGCCACGGCGCACAGCAACATGGCGGCCGCCAGGCCCTCACCTGGCTCCTCACGAAACAGGGACCGCACCCTGAGAGAGAGAGAGACAGAGAGAGAGAGATGAGCCAACCTCATCTGGAGTGGTCAAGGAAAACACTCTAGTCCAATCAAAGTACAGGAGGAAGACGTCGTCTGTTGTTAGCTGTGAGGTCACTCCAGAGAGCCAGAGAGAGACATCACGAACCCTGCAATGGGTGGACTCGCGCTGGCTTTTGTTGTGGTTCAAAGAACACGGTGATCGGTCCACATAAGTTGGGCGTGTGCCAGCTGAGCTCCTCCCATTTTGGGTGTCCTGAGCCCTCGCTGGTTAGCGCTGCCGGCTCGCTAACGCCTGGCACGAACACACGGAGAAGGCCGTGTTCTTTCCAGCGTGAGGTAATATTCCATAAACGCCTCCTGCGTGTGTGTGCGTGTGTGTGTTTGTGTGCGCGCGCATGTGTGTGTGTGTGTGTGTCTCTCTACGTGTCCACAACGTGCCAGGTGTCAGGCAGTGTTCCGAATGCGCTTGGCTTCACCCACGGCACAACAGCACAGTCATGTTTTAGAAGGTAACCACGGCCACCCGGAGGACTTGTTTTCCGTGGACCGCCGTCCCGCAGTTGGGACACGCGGACAGGAAATGGCAGAGCGTGTAAACAGCGGCGGTGGTCCTGCGGGGGGCGGGGGCGGGGGGGCGACGCTGGGGGGAACGGTAGCCCGCCCGCGCCTAACCAGGTTAGTCAGGCCTCGTTTTGTTTTCCGACAGGCCGAGCTTCCTGTGTTTCTCCCCCCCGGGATGGAGCGCTGGCTCTCTCTCTCTGCCAGTATGACTTCACTCTGCCATTACTCCTAATACGAACCAGCAGGCCCCTGCTCCGCTCTAATCCAAACGAATGCGCTGCTGTTATAAGTAATCACAGCGCAGTGGCTAAGTGGTGCTGGCGATGGACTTGCCCGCTGTGTCATCTCCGTGGTGCTACTGTATTCCTGATGGAAACGCTGGCGTTTTCAGCTCAGTAAGCCCGTCCGCATAAGTGTCTGCTAAGTGCCAAAAAAACGTACGGCAGTAATAGCTTTCTCTTTCCCGGTCACCCAAACACCCCTCTTTTCTCCTCCCATCCTCACATTTACATCCGTTCTTCCCTTTTTCCTCTATCCTACACTCACTCTATCCTACAGTCATTCCACTGTGTGTTTTTGAGAGCCGCAGTTCTCTCTCCTCGCCAGCGCTGTGGATTCCGCAGATTTACAGGGCTTGGCAGTGCATGCTGGCTCTTCTGCTATTAAAAGATAAATAAGCTGTAACTGCTGTTACGCACGCAGCCGATTGGCTGCGTTCGGCTCAGCAAACGCGGCTGGCACGTGCGCGGATCCCGGCGGGGCTAGCGGGTGTGAGGAAGCCGGCCTGGCTTTACCATCGGTGACTGAGCGTCCTGTGCGCCGGCAAGGGCAGGATAACCTGGGCCCGCTCGCCCTCCCTCTCTCTCCCCTCCAGGAGCACCAGCTGCAGCTCGCTGCTCCCCCTGCTGGTCACCTCGCGCCACTGCCGCACTGCAAGAGGACAGGGAGGAGAGTCACTGCAGAGGCCCCCAAAGCATTGCTAATACATCAACAACCCCCCCCCCCCCCCCCCCCCGCCCCCTTTACAAGCAAGCGTCCTTTCTGTGACCCGTCATTACAGTGCAGAGAACTGGTACACAACGGGCCTTGAAAACATTTCAGAGATGTAGGTCATACCGTTAATGCCAGTTCATACAGCTAAATGTCAGGAAAGGTTAAAAATGAGCACACAGAGAAGAATTTTACCAAAGGAAAGACTTGGGGAACTTGAGCATGAGTCAGTCGGCATTGGGAATTTGCCCCCATTTTAAGTTTCTATAATAAGACAACATTCAGATATTCAGCGTGAACATGCTCAGGGATGTAAACACTGCATTACATTGCGGCATTGCAGACTGCATCACACAGCATTCCAGAACTGTTCGAAAAAGTGCTGGGTAGCTCACAATTGGGTTCCAGGCAACCTCGGGTTAAACTGTCGCACACAGCAGTTATATCACGAAGTAGCGCTACAGAGAAGTAGCTGTTAAACCACCTAATCAGTTCTGGATGTGCTCATTTTCACCGCTAAACTGAGATCTACATTTACCCCTTACATAAATATGACCTCGATATTTATGAGATCATGAGTTGTGTGCCAGTTACACTGAAATTTGAATTTACATGGAAAGTGCAACAGTGGGATAATACTTCTGTATACTGACAGCAGGCCTTAAAGATGAGACCCGATAAAAATACTGTTAAAACCTTTCTGAGAAATGAACAAACACTTTTATACAGGATTTAAGTTGTTATATGTCCAGTAATCAGACCCTGTCGTGTTCCCTGCTGGCAAAAAAACCAGCATACACCGTTGAGCGGGACTATAATGATTAGAGCGACACGCTAAATTGGGATTTGGAAAGTGCGTTAAACCACACTGTGGTGATGACTGGCTACCGTAGATTAGACAGTTTTCCCACTCACCCTCCGTGAGGTCAAGATAAACGAGGAACGCGGCGTAGACTTGGGCGCTGTCTCCCACATCCAGATTCATCAGTTCTCGGTACTGCGCAGAATACAAAGTTTAAAACTTAGCGAAGTTACAGGTGCTCGTACACTTGTTTGGAAAATGCACACACCGGCGGCTAGACATGCTACGCTACGGCAACTGTGCCGGGTGCACAAGGGAGGTTTTTGCTGTTTTGTTACGGCTCAGCTCTTGACTGGTATCAGTTGTATTCTGGTTAGCAGAAAACCTAGCAGCAGTTGACATGCTACTTTCATCATAACTGACATGATAGAACAGTGTTTTTCGTACGCAGGGTACGAATGCTTCGCCCTAGATGGCAGTGTAGTAAAATGGTTAGGGGACTGGCCACCAAAAGTTTGCAGGTTTGATTCCCAAGTAGGACACTGCTGTGTTGTATTCATGACCAGGCCATTTAACCGTAATTGTATTAGTATGTTTTCAACTGCATACATGGATACTAAAATGTGAAATTGTGTTATGTCTGCACAAGGGCATCTGTGTTGTAATACAATCTCCTTTACTTAGATTCGTTTAGTACATAGTAATATCTGCACGAGAAATTCTATTAAATTTAGTTACTGTTCATCAGGGGCTAGCTAAAGGCAACTGTAGCTAAAACGTGTCCACAATCGTTCACGGGGCATCTACAATTAACACAACGAACAAGCTATGATGCACCTAGCTATCTAACCAGTAGTTCGACACGGACACTGCTAACGTTATTTAGGCACGTGGCTACAACACAACAAGAAAGTTAACTATGTGAACATTGTGATATTCAGTCTGAGTTCAGCAAGGTTGAAATCCGGCATACATAGCCACCGGGCATTGTTGAGAAACACCGCGCTCCATGTGACTTCTGGAACTGGCATCTTATCCACATGTGTGTAACATTCTGTACCCGGCGATCTGCCAGTCGCCAACATACCTTTGGGTGCTGTAACATCCAGTTAGCGGCCAGCTGTCCCTCACTTCTTTCTACAACCTCCGACTCTGCAACTTCTCTCCTGTCCATCGTTCCAAAAACTACCTTCCTTCAGTTGCAGGCAGAGAAATGCACATCAATCCCATCACCACAAACAAACGTGTATTACAAGTGCTTTTCTGTGCATTCGCTAGCATCGGTGGGCTGCGTAACTGTCCGGGTAGGAACAAGAGCTACAGAATAACACTGTTCCTAGCGGTAACTGTCCATCCAGGTGTTTAATTTTATTACAATTCACTCAGTGAATTAACTTAGAGTATCAATAAGAAAGGATATACAAAACGTACGTACATGCTGCTGCGCTGTATTTACAATTGTGTATATATTTCTTTTGAATGCTAATCAATGACATTTCAGAATGCATACATATGGAGGAAGTGAGCAATCACGAAAAATGTATATTTAGAAAACAAAAGTTTCACGTTTTCAACCAAGTTAGAACAACAATTTGAAGCACTAAAGTCTACAATGTTGGATGTATGCTGGACATGAGCACTGTTCCTATGGACTACTGGTGTCACGAGAGGGCGCTCAGCAGCTGTTTAAACTTCTCACAGGAAACAAACATACACATTGGCTGATTGACCTACATACATAGTGAACGGCTGTTAACAGAGATGTCCTATAATCTGATAAATTAAAAGTACACCAATTAGTAAAGTGAAGAATAAACATTCAACTAGGAAAGTTAAGTGGTTAAATAAATAAACCTGGCAGTTAATGAGTGTGGGCACTGGGTGAAGTGGGTATTTGCAGAGAGAGAGAGAGAGAGAGAGAGAGAGTCACAGATGGAAAACATATATGAATTTGTAAACTGAGATTATGTGCGTAATACACTGGAGGAAAATGGTGAGTGCGCCCAGATAAACACTGAGAAATTAAACTGTGCATTGGTGCAGGTTTACATTACAGGCATTTGGCAGGTTTAAATGATGTGGTACATAGGCTCGTACAATGGTGATCCAAACTTTACATGCATTTACAGGTATTTCTACACAGGGAATAATATACACTGTGAGACATCTCTTTCAAAACGGCTTCTTACTATACACACATTACTGTCCTTTTCTGACGTTATGCCATTGTGTAGTTGCTGGGAATATAAGATACACGCGGAGGACATTCAGTAAATGTTTCCACGTGGTACCAGTATGTCTACTCTACATTTTTACAGATACAGATCTATTACAAGATGTTTGTGTGTTGTAATACATAGTAGTGATGTCAACATGACTGATTTTATATCAGACCGACATCATCTTACTACTGGATGCGCTATAGGCTCATTAATGGGGTTGATTGTATGATATTGTGTTAATGTTCCATGTAGTCTCTTAATTTGGTACACACTCACACACACGCACACACACGTGAACACATGAAAAATATGCACACATATGCACGCGCGCACATGCAACACGGCCCGCAATGATATGATTAGTCAGCAATAGAGCAGGACTTGTCATGACGAGAAGAAAATCCGGCAGAAGACGCACTAATGTAATGACACGTGAATTTGACGGTTCCATATAGGTTCCATATAGATTCCTACTCAGAGACGGAGCACTTCTTAAGTGGAAGATTTATTACTAGTAGGATATTCCAGAATCTGGGCGAATGAATAAAATAATAAGTAGCCTTCGGGAGGTAGGGGTCTGCCCACACTCCCTCAGTCCTTCCAGCCCCCCTCTTTCCCCCTCCCTTCTTACTTCGCTCCCTCCCACCCCTCACGCGCATATTAACTCGCGGCAAGGCAGAGCTCAGGTTGGAGTAACGGTGTTCCTTGGGAAATGATGCCGGCGGTCGAAGTTGCCGAAATCGGGCTGTTCTGCGCGCTAATGGCCGCCCTGGTGCCGGGGAGCTATCCCGAACTGGTTACTCTCGTGCAGGATACTGTCCCACCAGAAACTCCCCTGCTGAAGCCGAAGGTAATGATCGCGATCCTGGCTCGCAACGCGGCGCACAGCCTTCCACATTACCTGGGCTGTATCGAGCGGCTGGACTATCCCAAGGATCGGATCGCTATCTGGTGAGAGACAGAAGTAGAAGAGAAGCGAGTCTTGCAAACTTTCGTGTACACTTTGCACACACCGGCACGTTTGTGTTTCACGGGTCTACAACTTTCTGATTTATGGTAGTTGTTGCTCGGGACGGTGAGTTACGTGTCTGTGTTATTGGCGGTGTTGGGCGCTAATGAAAACCTGCTGAACAGAGAAACAGAGCCGCCGCTGTCAGCGTGCGCGAGACCATACTGCACGGGCTAACGACGGCATCCCGCTGTTTTTTTAAATTAGACTGAAGTTAGACTGAGATGAAAGGGATTTTTAGGGGATATGAAGAGTGCTGAGTTTGTTTGTTGCATTTACGTGCGGAAAAGAACGGCTGGGTAAAGTAACCATTAGCCGAGCTGGAAGAAGAAAAAAAAAGTTGTAATGGCGCTTTTGGGGGCATTGGTGTGGAACCCCCCGGGGGCTACTGTGTGATCCCCAGAGCATGCTAAAACGGGCTGACAGTCTAGACGAAGTGGGCCATTTGGAAATCATGCGTAAAAATGTGCGGAGGGAAGACAATTAAGTGAGACAGTTTCTTAAGCGGATGAAAAAAAGGGCCGCTCACAGCCAGGGAGAACATATTGTTCCAGAGTGAATGGAGGAGGGAGACGAGATGGCGGATGTACCCTAAAGCAACAAAATAGTGTCTCCCAACCTCGGGCTGCAGATCGCATTAGCTGTGCGGTTTGGTGCGTCAGTGTTCCTCTGTTTCAGGCTAAGGTCAGTTGTGTGGGTCCATTGCTTTATTGGCATTCCCTATGTACCCCCCGACACCCCCCCCCCCCCCATTTTAAAGTTCCCTTTTGTTTGCAGGGACTGTATGTTCATCTGTTTCTCATTGACACCCACCCCCCGACACACACGAGAAAGAGGCAATGTGTGACCAGCCCCCACCCCATTTCTCTCATGGTAAATAGCTAAATAAATCAGCTTGCTTGCGTTGCACTCGGGGACCGAAACTGGGGGCGCACCCACAGAGATTCCTCTGCCCCCTCGGTGGCATCTGTGCGCATGCTGTTTTTATGATTTCTGGCTGAGCGGAGCCCAGGGGTATCATCCTGGATAGACCTTCTCAACCGTGTCTCAGAGACGTGGCGCTATACATCTCCCCTCTCCCGCTGTGGCCTTGCGTGAGGTTTCCTATGTCTGCTGAGACAGAGAGAGAAACAGCTAATTGAGGCAGAGTCTTAAATCCAGCCTGGAGGAAGGCTTTGGTAGAAGCAGCTCGCGCCTGCAGCCGGATCTGTGAACAGGGCCTGTTAATTCACACCTACAGGGCTGTCAAGCGTCTGGTGTGCAGAAATCTGGAGATCACTGAATCTCAGTTTATCAGAACCACAATCGGCCCGGGGGGGGGGGGGGGTGAGCAGTTGATTACAACCTTAAGAGAGGGAAATCTCTTCAGGGTTCTTTATTTAAAAAAAGGCTCAGAGTTGAATCAGTTCATGTCACTCCAACAGCCTTTCTTACTGTAGCATGGCCCAGCATTTAGAGTCTTGCAAGAGCACAGCGATGGTTTAACTTTTGCAAACGAACACTGCTCATTCACACCAGCGGCGTGGATATATCTATAGATTATTGTGTGCGTGTGCATGTATGTATGTGTCCACACGTGTACATGTGCTTGCATGTATGTTTTCATGCATGCGTGTGCTCTGATTCCTGAGGAGGGCAGGGCAGCTCATTCTGAGTGAGTATTCCTGAGAGAGTAGCCTGACCTGTAGTCCCCCCCCCCCACCCCCCCACCCTCTCCCAGGACATCCTGAAGCCTATGGAAAACAAACAGAGGCGTCTGAGAGGGGGGGTGTGAAAGAGGTGAGAGACTCTCACTGTGCTGTGAAAGAATGTGGGGAATTAGAGAAAAAAGAAAGAGTGAAAGGGGGTGGGGTGACTTATTTGAGAATTACCCAGAGGGCACAGAGCAGGTCTTTAGACCACATTCCACACACACACACACACACACACATACACACACTCACACACACACACGCACGGTGCCCTTCCCCCTTGGGTTACAGTAATCCCTGGCTCCGTCCAGTGATTGGCCGGCACATCTGGGTGACCTCACCGGCATACTCCATCCCGACCAGGTGATTGGTTATCAGATCTGAGTTTGGTCCAGCGGTTTGTGGCAGCACATTACAGCTGGGTCCAGTGATTGGCCGGCAGATCCGTGTGACTTTGCCGGCAAACCCCATCCCGACTAGGTGATTGGTTATCAGATCTGAGTTTGGTCCAGCGATTGGATGGGAGATCTGTGCTGGACAGTACAGTGGCGCTCGCACACCTGTCTGCCTGTTTGTCAGAAGTGATTTTCCAGGTGTTGTGGGAAATCATAAGGTGTGCTGCTTCTCTCGTGCCCTGGAGGCTGGTTCCAGGTGCAGAAGAAGACTGTAATAAGACAAAGAGAATGAAAGATAGAAAGAGAGTGAAAGAAAGATGTGTGTGTGCGGGGGGTGGTGGTGGTGGGGGGGGTATTGGGAATGAAAAGCCAAACAATGTGTGTGTCGTGGACTTCTACAAGGGAGGGAGTGTGTTTTTGATCATGTGAACAGAAACACAGCCGTGTCTGTCGCTTTGCATTGTGGGGGGTGGGAGGGTGGCGGCGATGCGGAATGCGGTTGCAACTGAAAACGATCACAGCGCTGCGTGAAATCGATTACCCCATGCACGGATCAGAACGACGAGCGACTGAGATCATACGTATGGAAATTCACAACAGGCCCCGACGTCGAGGGATTTCACGGGATGAGCACCAAGTATGAGCAACGCTCGAAATATGCCCAGGTTCTTCAGAGGGACTCCCCAAAAGTAGACAGCGAGTGAGTGAGCGCTCGTATAAGATAAAGCGAGGTTATTTAAATAAGACTGACGTCTCGATGTAGCATCTTCCTCAGAGTCAACAGGTACACTGGACAAAGGGGGAGTTGTATATGTGATCCTGTGTGTTGACATGGCATATTTTTTTGTCTATATCCACTGTCCTGTACTGCGAGCGCCTCCTTTTTTTAATCAGCTTTGGCTGATGTGCGCAAGCTAGTCTCTGTTTCATTACGTACAAGGCTCGCCTTGCTAATTTTGGACATACCTACGAATCAAATCGCATGTATGATTTCTGTGTAAGTGAAGGCGTTTAAGACCCTGTGAAATCAAAATCAGAATTTTATTTTATTTTTTGCGTATACAGAAAACACATACTATGTAATTTATTTGAGCTTTTAAACGAGTTTTGTGTATTTTTAACAGAAGAAAATTCTAACACGATCCAGGGCAGCAGAATTTTGTTTTGGTCATTCATAAACTACCTTTCCTGCAGAGGTAACATTGCATGTACATTTTTAACCAATCAGTAGTGTGACTTTTCGGTGGACTGTCAATCAGACGAGAATATCCATACAGAACAGACACACTCTGTCAGACCTCTAGCTCTCATGTTCAGAAATGGCATACATTGCATCGAGTGGAAATTTTTATATTTTCCTGTTTATAAATTTTAAAAAGTAAGAATACCCTACATCTTTATCTTGGAGTTAAATAAACCCTTTAAATGCAGAAAATTATACATTTCACATGATCTTCCAGGGTTTTTAGTTTAAGTAAGAGGTTTGGTCTGCTGTCATTTTCTAATGCTGTGCTGGCCAATTTCCCATAATTCCCCTTGTGTTTCTGTGGGTTCTGGGGGTGCACCTGGAGAAAAGGTGGATTATTCATTATCAGTCTCTGTCTTCCAGTCTAGTTTAAGGATATATATATATATTTATATGTAGTCTGTATATATTAAGAATTTGTACTTTAGCCCTTGATTACACTCTCAGAAACAAGTTAGAGTGGAGGTACATTTGTGTTCTATAAGGAACAAATTTCCCTAAATTGCCCATAGGTATGAGTGTGTCAGTGAATGGTGTGTGTGCGATGGACTGGTGACCTGTCCAGGGTGAATTCCTGCCTCTTGCCCAATGCATGCTGGGTTACGCTCTATCATCTCCTGCGACCCTGACCAGGAATAAGCAGGTATAGATAATGGATGGATGGATAGCTGTAAGTTGCCCTTGATAAGAGCGTCTGCTAAGTGAATATAATTTAATGTACTTAGGCCTGTGAATGCCAGAACTTCTCTCCTGTAACCCTACGGATGCAAGATGACAGGATGTGGTCGGATTTTATTTTACAGGCTAATATACTCTTGTTCACACAGGAGTTATATTAAGTGTGACTTATCTGTGAAGTTGCTAGCTAACAGACTGGGAGCAGGTTGTAAACTGGTGACAAACATCGCATTTTAGAGGAGGACATTTCTAAATGTATTATGTATTATTTTGAAATTCTTCGTTTTTATTTTCCCACATGCTCTGATTCAATATACATTAATATTGGAGTCTAAGGTTTCCAGTTTAGATACAAATTGGATATTGTATTTACTGGCTGCTCACTGTCTGTTTAGTTTATCAAAAATGATTTATGCTGAAGGTGTAAGTTGTGATGTAAAATATGTGTTCATCTTCTGTAATCAAATGTTTTTAAAGTGCCTGGAAATTGAAAGATGTGAAGTGTGACTGTTGTAGTTGAGAGAGGGGCTTGTCTGTCTGTCTGGTTGTCTGTCCATCTGCCTGCCTGTCTGGTTGTCTGGATGTCTGTCCATCCATCTATCTGTCTGCTGTCTGGATGTCTGTCCGTCTACCCGTCTGTTTGTCTGGTTGTCTGTCCGTCTGTTTGTCTGACTTTTCTGTCTCTTCGTCTGTCTGTCTGGATGTCTGCCTGCCTGTCTGTTCATCTGGTTGTCTGTTTGTCTGTCCGTCTGGATGTCTGTCTGTCTGTCTGTACATATGTCTGTTGGTCTTCCTGTCTGTCTGTCTGTCTGCTGTCTGTCTGTCTGTCTGTCCGTCCAGAGCACATAGTGTACAGAGCGGCAGGCTGCTTCCTGTGGCCTTGGCTCGGCTCCCAGGCTCTAATCTTTTTTCGGCTGTTTCCTCTCTGGGTTTGTGCTGATAAGTGTCCCAAAGCCCAGTGGGGTATTTGGCCACTGTAGCCTGTGCTTTTTTCGCCTGGTGGTTCGCGATCTCGTCTGTGGGTCCCTGGATCTCTCGAGGTTAAGTCTTTGTTTTGGCATGCGGGTGATTTACTCTGCTCTAGCCTGTGTGATCTCAATGGCGTTTGTCATAACATTTATGT
>CM077287.1:8386907-8526907 GCA_039654925.1 Anguilla pacifica | reverse complement strand
TTAAAATTGTCTACTGATACAACAATGTATAAAATGTATTGGATAAAGTGTCAGAGAAAACATAACAGAAATTACAATAAGTGTATGCATGCACTACAGGTTCTCTCACTCTATATACATGTGTAAATCTTACCAAAATACACAGCAACACATTTCAGAATAAGAATTAGTTAGAAGCTCTCTATACCACGCTGTCCACCACTTTTATTCGCAGGTATTAGTGTTGCAAAAATTTGTTGTGACGAACTGTGTGCATTACCAGTCAATCGAGCAAGGATACTACATTAATGCAACAATGAAACATAAAAATAGAATAAACGAAAGAAGAAATTAAATCTGGGGTTATAATTACTCTGATCTGACTTTATGCCTGAGGCCTTACGTCACTCGCTGCCTGTGGCAGCTGACCGCACTCTTGCCTGCGAACCTATACTTTGCCAAAAAAAATACTTTTCCTTTGCTTCATATCTTCCACTTCATGAAGTGTAGCACTTTTTAACACCTGGCTATTATTATTCCGCTATTTGCGTTTCGTCCTACTCGGCCATGAGATGTAATCTTTTGCCGAGATGTAATTTGTTGCCCCGCTATGGAGCGTTGATGTTCTGCGGCTGCTTGGGGGTTGAGGGGATTAGTGCTTTGGGTCCCAGAACTGGGGGACTGCACTACAGGGGATTAGTGCTTTTGGGTTCCAGAGCTGGAAGACTGCACTACAGGGGTTTTGTGCTTTTAGGTCCCAGACCTGGGGGACTGCATTACAGGGGATTAGTGCTTTTGGGTCCCAGAACTGGGGGACTGCACTATGGAGGATTTGTGCATTTTGGGTCCCAGAACTGGGGGACTTCACTACAGGGGATTAGTGCATTTGGGTTCCAGAACTGGGGGGACTGCACTACAGGGGTTTTGTGCTTTTGGGTTGCAGAAGTGGGGGACTACACTACAGGGGATTAGTGCTTTTGGGTCCCAGAACAGGGGGGACTGCACTACAAGGGATTAGTGCTTTTGGGTCCCAGAACAGGGGGGACTGCACTACAGGGGATTAGTGCTTTTGGGTCCCAGAACAGGGGGGACTGCACTACAGGGGATTGGTGCTTTTGGGTCCCAGAACAGGGGGGACTGCACTACAGGGGGTTAGTGCTTTTGGGTCCCAGAACAGGGGGGACTGCACTACAGGGGATTAGTGCTTTTGGGTCCCCGAATTGGGGGACTGCACTACGGGGGATTAGTGCTGTGAGGCCCAGAACTCTTTTCCGGGGCTCAGTGCCTCGGCTCTGGGGATTGTGTGAAGTGGAATGGGGGCTGGACACCGCGTCTTATTATCACGGATCCTGAATTCCGTCGCTCTGTTTTGGGCGAGTTAATAATGCTTGGTTACATAACAGTGGCTATTAGTCTGGCCGCCATATTAATCCACACTTGTGTTCTCTGCCATCGTACTTCATTCTGGGTGAGAGCATCTGCTGAATTAATGTCATCTAATGGCTTGTGTTTGGCAGATGTTTTTTTTTTTTTTTAAATAGGATTTTTCTCGCAAGGGTTGTTTTAGTCGTTTGATTAGGCAAAACTGGGCTTGTAAATCAGGGGTTGCGGGTTTGAGTTCCAGCGAGGGGACGGCTGTTGCACGTCTGAGCGAGGGACTTGACCTGAATTGCCTCAGAAAATATCAAGCAATTAAAATCAGCTGTATGTGAAAATAAAAGGCAGTGTGAGTCACCCTGGATTAGCGTTGCCGGGCTGGAAATTTACGAGTATTCGGTTTTAATTTTAGGCCGACTTGCTGTAAACAGGAGTCCAGGAGGATGCTCGCAAACAGACGCGAACACAAACAGACGCCGCCTCTGTCCGAGTCCCTCTCCCTGTCCCGTCTGAGCTGGGCTGTTTTGAACTTTCCCCCACCGAACACAGTGCCGTCTTTGACGGGGGTGGTGTCCAGGTGAGCCAGGAATTTGGTCCCAGAATGAACAGGCGGCATGATTGGGCACTGACAGCTCGTAAGGTCGGCTCAGTTAATCCGTGTGTAATGTGTGTGCCGGTGTAGTCAGTGTACTTGCAGTATGAGTGTGAGTTAGTCTGTATGTATGTGTGTATATGTGTATGTGTGTGTATGTGTATGTATGTATGTACATGTGTGTATGTGTGTACAGTATATGTGTACATGTGTATGTTGGTATGTATGTATGTCTGTACTTGTATATATGTATGTGTATGTACATGTTTGTATGTACGTATGCGCATGTGTATGTACAGTATACATGTGTATACAGACACGTATATATATTACACGTCTGTACATGTATGTATGTGTGTATGTATGTATGTATGTACATGTATGTGTGTATGTGTATGTGTGTACGCATGTATGTATTGTTTGGAACTTGTGCTACTCTGTGTTTGATCTGGGTTTTTTCAGTAGAAGTGCAGGGATACAGGCGTGCAGGCCTCACTGGAAAAGCAGATTGAGCATGCGTGGCTGCGTGTGACTGCAGTTCAGCCTCAGCGCAGCTGGGTGGTGAATTACTGAGTCTCTGATTCGCAGGAGGCCTGTCAGCAGACCCTCGTTTCCCCGTTGTCTTTCCTGCATACTTTACCTGTCGTTGTTCAACTACTGGGTCAGACACCGAAAAACACAAAGCAGATGGGCGATAAAGTAATACATACTGTAGAGCGCTTGTGTGCGTAACCCTGCAAATTTGTGTTGCTACATCCAACCGTCGTAAATGGCGAGAAAGGTGGTAGTAATTGTAGGGGCCCAAAGCCAGGGAAGGGTGGATGGGGGGGGGGGGGGGGGGGGGGTTGGAAGGATCATGTTTAACTTCATTCTGTGTTGTGGGGGCCCAATGTGAGAGCTTTTCATGGGACCCAAAATCACTGGCGTCACACTTGGCGACAGTGTATGCCTACCGTGAGCCGCAAATGTAACTACATTAATTAGCCAAATTACCGTTATCGCTTTTTTGCGGTGCTTCCCGTATCCGTGCGAGGCCATGACGCCGGCTCCAGCCCGCGCAGTGTTTTTCGCGGGGAGAACACGTTGTGCCGACGGCAGGAGCCGTAACAGGTAGCGCAGTGTCTGCCCAGGACGGGTCCGCTTCGGCTGCTCCCGACTGTTTGTTTGTTGCTCTTTTTAGGCGCGGTGATTAAAAAAAAAAAAAAAAAAAACTTTTCCGCTTTGGAGCTTTCCTGAGCGTTTAGCAGGAGTTTAGTCACTGAGCGACTGTGTGTCTGAGGCCAGGCTCTGTGTGTCCGGTGCCATGGCAGCTAACAGCTGGCCGCGCGTGTCTATTTTGAGCGTATTCTGTTACCTGTTGTATCTTTGAGGTTGTAGGAGAGGTGTTAGTGTCAGGCTGACGTGTGATTTCTGTTTTATTTTTTATTTTTCATGATTTTCTGTGGACCGAGTTCTGCGGTCTTGTAGCCTTGCTGTGTAGACAGTTTTAGCTGGATGTTGTGTGCGTATGTGTCAGATCATTAACTACCCTTGAAAGACTTTAAATACTGTAGAACATTTGCTAAATACATGAATATTTGTTAAACTTATATATTAAAAAATTTATGAAACATTTATTTTAATGCCTGGCACATTTAAGTATTGAAACACTTATAAACACTAAACCAACGAGCATTTCATGTTTATAATACTGAATATTTACAAAAATACAACATTTACTAAGTATTGAAAATTACATTAAAATATCAGTTCAATATATTTGATTGCAAAATATTTTGTTATTTAAAATCTTGTAAATATGAGAATGCTTATTGTTTTAATACAGGATGAAGATAATGAAATGTATATGGGGAATATGGCGGGTAAATGCATTTAATGCTGCACCTGGTAATATTTTCTTGATATTTTGCGAATCGTGGGTTTTGTCTAATTCCCCATAATACAGAAACAGAGACGGTTTTTATTTAGTTTATGATGGATGGTGTTATAGTCTCCCTTTACATATGGAGTAGTGAAACCGATGTGATGGATTACTGTGCACTATATATTTGCATTATGAAAAGCAGATGTGCTCTTCCTAAGGAATTTGAAACGCTTGCATTGGTTGGCATTTCTACAGCTGGATGTCTACCAAAGCAATTCAGGTTGCCTTGGTTAACAGTCAAGTATCTTGCTCAATAGTGCAATGGCAGTACCGCACATAGGAATCAAACCGGCAACCTCTAAGCTAGATGTAAGGCTCCCTGACTGTTATACTGTGTTGACGTTAACTAGGTGTTAAGCCAATGCAGTGTGGTTCATGCATGCATTAGTGTACGGTCTTGCATTCCCAGTTGCGTTAAGCTGATACGGTATGGTGCATGCATGCATTAATATGTAGTGTTGCATTTCCTGGTGTGTTAAGCGGATGCGGTGCGGCACATGCGTGCGTTAATATGGTGTTGCATTCACAGGTGTGTTAAGCAAATGCAGAGTGGTGCATGCATGCGTTATTGCATTGTTGCATTCTCAGATGTGTTAAGCCGACGCGTTGCGACACGTGCATACGTTAATGCATGGTGTTGCATTCCCAATTGTGTTAAGCTGATACAGTGTGATGCATTAATGCATGCATTAATGCGCGGTGTTGCATTGCAGGGCTGCGACGGACCACAGCCTGGACAACAGCACGTCCATGCTGCGTGAGTGGCTGAAGCGCGTGCAGGGCCTGTATCACTACGTGGAGTGGAGGCCCCTGGAGGTGCCGCAGTGAGTCCTCGCCCACACGCCTCCTCTGTTTCTCCTCCTTACCCACAATGCACCTCACCTGCCCTGGGCTCAGTTCCCATAATGGACTGGCATTGCGTGAATGTAATTGGAATTGAATTCGTAGAAGCACTACCCTTCTCCCCACATGCATGGATTATGAACTTTTAGCATTGTGGAAGAGGTGCATCATGGGGGAATATTTGATTTCAAAATACAGTTGCCTTTCCCCTCCTCTTTTCTCTTCTTCTTCCACTTCTTGTTTTCCTTTATCACATAATACTGTCCGTCATCCATGTTAGGGCCATGTCTTCCTGGTCCTCTCCTGATTTTTAGTGTTTCTGTCAGTTGGCTTCTTGTTACCCCTGCCCTGCGTCCTTCTAATTTCCTTTACAGTGTTGCATGTTTTAAAGTAGTTTTAAAGGTAAAATATTTGTTAAAAGCAATGCAAGGCAGATTGACCTTCGCTTCTCTCCTCCTCCGAAGCTCCTACACGGACGAGTGGGGACCGAAGCACTGGTCCAGCTCGCGCTTCAACCACGTGATGAAGCTGCGGCAGGCCGCGCTGCGGGCCGCCCGGGAGCGCTGGGCCGATTACGTACTGGTGAGGTCACTGGCAACCGGCCGAGATTCTAGAACTGTGGGATTGCACAGGGGGCGGAGGTTCTAGAACCGCGGGATTACAGGGTGGTGAGATTCAGATTATATGGGGAAGAGGTTCTAGAACTCTGGAATTACACGGGGCCTGAGATTCAGGAACTGTGGCATTACACAGAGGTGCGATTGCAGAACTGTATATTAAAATGGCTTTGTTGTAATTGTGGTGATACATTTCTATACCGTATGAACATATCAGACGGGTGTATGTGAGTGATATTATTTGTCAGCATGACCCAAATAGGACCCGACTATCACAGGATGAGGGGGGATCGGGGCTTTTGACATGGGTGCTTCCAAACTTTAGAGAGACCTTGTAATTTCTCCCCCGCCCCCTACAGTTTGCAGACAGTGATAACCTCCTGACCAACCCACGGGTTCTGACGCTGATGATGGCGGAGAACAGGAGTCTGGTGGCTCCTATGCTGGAGTCTCGGTCGCTCTACTCCAACTTCTGGTGCGGCATCACCCCGCAGGTAGACCCCCTCCACCATCCTGCTGTCCTAATGCTTCACCCATTCATCTCTCTCATTCTCTCTCTCTTTGTCCCTCTGTCTCTCTCTCACTCTCTCTCACTCTCTCATTATCCCTCTGTCTCTCTCTCTCTCTGTTATGAGCCCGTACAATTTTAAAACTGAGGAGGGATAGAGACTCTCACCAACCTCTGACCTGGGTGACGTACGGCGGCCATTTTGAACCCAAACGGTCGGCATACATCTAACTGCAATGTGTGAAGCCTTAACAGAACATTAGCACATTCCTGCCTTCTTCCTCCCACGATCCCCCTCTCCCCCTCAGGGGTATTACAAGCGCACGCCGGACTACCAGCCCATCCGGGAGTGGAAGCGGCTGGGCTGTTTCGCGGTTCCCATGGTGCACTCCACCTTCCTGCTGGACCTGCGCCGCACGGCCACCCAGGACCTGGCCTTCCACCCGCCCCACCCCGACTACAGCTGGGCCTTCGATGACATCATGGTCTTCGCCTTCTCCGCGCGGCAGGCGGGTGAGGAGAAAGGCGAACGGTCGCTACGACGACGCGTGCGCCATCCCACCACCCCCCCCTCCCCCGCCCAGGGGCACTAGCGGAACATTGTTCTGTGGGGGTACAATGAAACTGCAGGGGGAGAGAAGAACATACCAGACACACGCCTCTGTATCTGACCAATGGGAAGGCACTTGTCTCTGACCAGTGGGAAGGATCTTGTATCTGACCAATAGGGAGGCTCTTGTCTCTGACCAATGGGAATGGGTTTGTCTCAGACCAATGGGAAGGATCTTGTATCTGACCAATGGGAAGGCTCGTGTCTCTGACCATTGGGAAGGCTCTTGTCTCTGACCAATGGGAAGGCTTGAAAATTGTATTTCTTGGATCCTCCTTATATAGGAGTGGCTCAAATGAGATGGGTAATGGGCCAGTCGGGTGGTGGTTGGTGTAATTGGCACCACATGTCCAGTTGAGAGCCTGTGAAATGTTTTTGATGTGTTTAATGACTGCAGCATGGAGGGAAATTTACAGGGCAGATCTACAGACTGCATGGAAGAAAGACAAGCAGACACACGCACGCATGTATGCACACGCAAAACCACACACACGCTCATGTGCAGACACACAGTAACATTATTTATTAGGATATAGAGCACAAGCTTAGTGCAGTTAGCGTGTTTTTGTGTGTGTGTGCACGTGTATATGTGTAAGTACACGTGTGTGTGTATATGCACATGCACGCACACATGCTTGCGTGCGTGTGTGTATGTGCGTACGTGTGTGTGTTTCTGAGCACACATGTGCAGCAAATGTGTGCATTTACGTGTTCACATATGTCTATGCATGTGGGGTGTGTGTGCATGTGTGTGCGTGTGTTCTGCGTGCTTGCGTGCTTGTGTGGGGTGTGTGTGTATTCCCCTCTTGACAGAGAGTTCATTATGCATTTCCAGATGTGCAGATGTACATCTGTAACAGAGAGCATTATGGGTTCCTGCCGGTTCCGCTGAAGCCGCAGCAGAACCTGGAGGATGAGGAGGAGAGCTTCTCCCACACCATCGCCGAGGCCCTGAGTGAGTGTCCCAGAGCCTGCGTAATGCACTGAACAGAGCCTGCATAACTGCGTAACACACAGCACAGAGCCTGCGTAACGCCCTGAACAGAGCCTGCCTAACTGTGTAATACACAGCACAGACCCTGTGTAACTGCGTAATGCACGGCACAGACCCTGTGTAACTGCGTAATGCACGGCGCAGACCCTGCCTAACTGTGTAATACACAGCACAGACCCTGTGTAATGCACAGCATCCAATCCAATGTTCCTATTGTGATTGTATCATCTGATTCAGTATCGATGCATCATTATTCCCAGTGAGATTCTTATGGTTAAATGCGTTTTTAAATGATAAGTGCCCAGAGAATTCCCCACTGCGTTCATGCTGAGATAATCACCACCCTTCTCTCCAGTTGACCACAGCATAGAGCCCTCCCAGTACCTGTACACCCCGCCCAAACCCCAGGACAAAATGGGCTTTGATGAGGTGAGGTTGCATGCCCTCCATTTTATCCCTGATATCATCACTAAACGGCCCTGGGTGACCTCTCTTGCTTGGATTTGGTTGTGACATTCTTCCTCCTCTCCCCCCTTCTCTCCTTCTTCCTCTATCCCTCCATTCCATTCTCCCTTGTCTTGTTCTTTTAACTTCTTTCTCTCTCTCCATCCTTTCTTTGCTCTTCCCCCTCCTCTTCTCTCTCCTCTTTTTCATCACTTTGCTCTTCTTCTCTTCCCTCTTCCTCCTCTCCACTTCTGTCCTCTTTTCTTCATTTCTCCCCATCTCTCTATCATCCCTGGGATTCTCTCTCTTTCTGTCCTCACCTCCATGTGACCTCTTTTGTTCTTTCTTTCCCTTTTGCAACTTTCTCCTCCTCTTCTAAACCTTTTTCTATCACCCTCTCTCCTCTCTCCCCTCTCCCCTCTCTCTCCTTTCACTCCTCCCTCTCTCCTTCTCTCCACTCTCTCCTCTCCCCTTCCCTCTTTCCCTCCCTCCCTCTCTCCCTCTCTCTCTCCCTCTCTCCCTCCCCCGCCCTCGCTCCCTCCCTCAGATCTTCCTGATTAATCTGAAGCGGCGTCTGGACCGCAGGAGCAGGATGCTGCGCACGCTGGGCATGCTGGGTATCCAGGCCACGCTGACGGATGCGGTGGACGGCAAGTACGGCACAGACAGGCGCCTCTACCCAGCATGCACTGCTGCGGGAGTGCTCGCGGTGCACCGTCAGCACGCTGACGATCAGCAGGGGTGCCCGGTCTTATCCGAAAAGGGCCAGCGTGGGTACAGCTTCCTGTTCCAACCCGGCCCTAAAACAGAAGGTTTACGTCAGTGGTAATTAATTTTGTTCCTGGAGGTCTACCATCCTGTGGGTTTACACTCCAACCCTAACGAAACACACCTCATTCAACAGCTAGACATCTTGTTGCGCTGCTAAGTAGGTGTGAATGAAAACCTGCAGAGTCTCCAGGAACAGCACTGGTTATTGCTGGTTTCGGTGGTAATTGGTTGCATTTTATACGCTTCTGTTTTTTTCACAGCTTCTGGCTTTTAAAAGAATGTTTTTATGGAAGAACAGTTTGTAACCAATAAAGGCGAATAAACGTTTAGGTTTTTGTGTTTTTGCACACACTTGTTTTCTCCATGGTTTTTTACTTTTAAAATAAATGTTTTTACTTGGAAAACTTCTGTAACCAATAAAAGACAAAAAAATATTTAGCCTGAAGGTGTCCAATCTAATTTGAAAAGGGCCAGTGTGGGTGTAGGTTTCTGTTCTAAGCCCAGTGTTAACACACCTGGTTCTATTTATCAAGATCTTGATTGAAGACCCTGATTAGTTAACTAGTTGAACCAGGTGTCGTAGCACTAGGCTAAAGCAAAAACATGTACCCCCACCAGCCCTTTTTGAATATGTGTGTGTGCATGTGTGTCTGTGTGTCTGCGTGTCTGTGTGCATGTGTGTGTATGTGTGTGTGTGTGTGTGTGTGCTCAAGTGTATTTACACAGAAATTTAGGGTCCATTTTAGGTAGTGTTGTCTTCTTTTTGAGAGCATCAGGCAGGCTGGAGACACCACACGGTGTCCAACATTAGCAGTCTCCATTCTCACTTTCTTTATTGGCGTTTTCCTCCCTCTCTCTTCCTCTCTCTCTTCCTCCCTCCCTCCCTCCTTCCCTCTCTCTCTTCCTCCCTCCCTCTCTCTCTCTCTCTCTTCCTCCCTCCCTCCCTCCCTCTCTCTCTCTCTCTCTTCCTCCCTCCCTCTCTCTCTCTCTCTCTCTCTCTCTCTCCCTCCCTCTCTCAGAGCTCTGAACACGTCTCAGCTGCAGGCGCTGGGTATAGAGATGTTGCCGGGATACAAAGACCCGTACTCCGGCCGAGTTCTGACCCGCGGGGAGATCGGCTGCTTCCTGAGCCACCACTACACCTGGACACAGGTACGCCTGAACGCTCTCAGTACAGTTATACCTGGACACAGGTACGCCTGAACGCTCAGCCACCACTACACCTGGACACAGGTACGCCTGAACGCTCAGCCACCACTACACCTGGACACAGGTACGCCTGAACACTCCTTCAGTACAGTTACACCTGGACACAGGTACGCCTGAACGCTCTCAGTACAGTTACACCTGGACACAGGTACGCATGAACACATGTACTGTTGTGCATTAGACTTACTTTCAACAGCTGTCCTTAAATTCAGACAATCCTTAATCTGAATTTATTGAACTTGATTAGTTCTTCTTGAAATGATTAAACTTGATTAGATTATTACTGGCCGTATTTGTAAGGTTAGATTGTTATAAAAATGATTATATCTTCCATTTGTACACTGAAAGGGTTACTTACAATTATTTATATGCAAAGTTTTGGCATCAGCAGTCAACATTGTGATAATGCAGGCGGTTTTGCAAGCTAAATTAGTAGCTCAAATTGTGAGTTTAGTGTCCGCAGCAGTAGTTCTGTCTGTAGATCTGACTGGATCTGACGGACGTTTGTGTGGCTGACCCCAGGTTGTGGAGCGGGGGCTGGAGAAGGTTCTGGTTCTGGAGGACGACGTGCGCTTCGAACCCAGGTTCAAGAAGCGGCTGATGGCCATCGTGGAGAACGCCCAGCTGGCCAACCTGGACTGGGATCTCATGTGAGGCCGCCCCCTACCGGCACAAACCATCATTACCGCTAGCAGGCTGCTATAGCTGCTTTCGGCTACGCCAGTGGTAACCAACCATGTTCCTGGAGATCTGCTGTCCTGTAGGCTTTCACTCTAACCCTAACAAAGCCACACCTCATTCAACAGCTGGAGATCTACTGTCCCGTAGGTTTTCACTCCAGCCCTAAAAAAGCCAGACCTCATACAACAGCTAGAGATCTACTGCCCTGTATGTTTTCACTCTAACCCTAACAAAGCCACATCTCATTCGACTGCTAGAGATCTTCTTGCGCTTCCAATTAGCAGAGTTAGGTGTGCCAAATTAGGGTTGAAGTGAAAACCCACAGGATGGCAGATCTCCAGGAACAGGGCTGGTTGCCACTGAGTCTCCAAAGACTTTTTTTGGAGTCTTTGGAGATTATCCATGTTTTCTCAGCGGCACGGTGTGGCTTGTCGAATAGTACGTGTTTCCTGTAAAGCGGTGTTTCGGTATCGGTAAAAAGCAGCATGCAAATGAAATAGAATTGAATAGAATTGAATGTGTGTTTGCGAGACCTGGGTCGAAAACCTCCTTTGAAATACGAGAACTGTTCAGGTGCTGGGACAATCTGAAAGCCCTCCTGCAGATGAGGCCATTTTGAATGAAACATGCTGCTAAGCGGAGTGTACAATCCCGTATGAAAGAGGGATTGTGTTCTGAATGTTGGCAAAAACAAGCGGCTTCCTTTAAAGTTGTCAGTAATCTGCGGGAGATTTTTTCCTGGAATCTGTACGGTTAAAGCTCAGATCTCAATCTCCAGTCCTTGTGGGCCTCAGCATAACTTAGTGTTTGGTGTGTTTAGGAGGTAACTTAGTGTAAGTCCGTCATTTTAAGTGCTCGATTGAAGTAATTTATTGCCTAAAAGAGACCGCACACTTTGTTTACAATGCCTGAAATGAAGCATCGCGTCAGTTCAGCCAGGCCATGGGAGTCGAGCTCGGCTTCGGCTGAATCAGCTGGTGGCTCGGCTGAGCGGTGATGTCCTCCTATCACAGTCCATTCACATAACAGGCCGGTCTATTTAAACGGCCTCCCTCTACTCGTTCCGCTGCGTCTTCCTGTGCGCACGCTTGCTGCTCGCTGCCAGTCTAAAATCCCCTCCTCCACCCCAGCTCCATCCCTCGTGTGTTTAAGCTTTTAAGCGTTCTCTAAAATTCTAATTCACAATCACTGCTGGTAACTGAAAGAAGTGGAGTTCTAGAACATTTAGAATTTTGAAAAAAAAAACATTCCAAAAAGATGGTCTTCTAAGGGTTGATAAGACTGTTCTCGTTGCTGCTGGATCTGGTCTACCCCTGTGCGGGGTTTTTCTGCTACGGTCCCTGCCTTATCCATCCAGGCCTGCGTGGATGTGTGGGAGGGCTTCCGGAACAGAGTCATACTGTCAAACTATACTGCATTTTATGATCGAAAGTAAAGATTCTGGCTTTGATGCCAGTGGTCCTGAGTGAACTGACTTCTGAACTGAAACTGAAAAAAAAACTGCAATGCTGTGGCCCTCCAGGACTGGAGTGTGAGATCCCTGAGTTTACATAGTTCAAATGAATATTTGGCCCAGGTCTAACACAGGTATGGTCAGAGTTGTGGATGCAGGCTGTCCCAGGCGCATAAGCAAACGCACCCCTTCTCCTCCGCCCCCCCTCCACCCGTCTCCCAGTTACGTGGGGCGGAAGCGCATGCAGGTGAACCAGCCGGAGCGCTCGGTGGAGGGCGTGAACAACCTGGTGGAGGCGGACTACTCCTATTGGACGCTGGGCTATGCGCTGTCGCTGCAGGGGGCCAGGAAGCTGCTGCAGGCCCGCCCCTTCGGCAGGATGCTGCCCGTTGACGAGTTCCTGCCGGTCATGTTCAACAAGCACCCCAAGTGAGTGAGCACGCAGACAGACGCACAGACAGACAGGCAGGCAGACACACAGACAGGCAGGCAGGCAGGCAGACAGACAGGCAGGCAGGCAGGCAGGCAGGCAGACAGAGAGACAAGCAGACAGACAGGCTGACAGACAGACACAGACAGAGTGACAGACAGGCAGACACAGACAGACAGACAGGCAGATGAGCAGAAAGGTAGGCAGACAGACAGACAGACAGACAAGCAGACAGACAGGCTGACAGACAGACACAGACAGAGTGACAGACAGGCAGATGAGCAGAAAGGTAGACAGACAGACCAGAACATGTAATATTTCATGGTGTGAAAACAGTTTGGAAAAGGCTGCAGGTACAGCTCTGCATAAGGAAGACTTTTCCAGGTCAAAACATTGTGTTTCATCAGTAAACGTGTTTTGGGAGTGTTTAATACAGAGTCACTTCGACTTCACTCACCTATTTGACTGTTCTCTATACAGACAAACAGACTGACAGACAGACTGATCCTATAGCAGCACACACAGCTGCTGCATACATGCCCTTAGACTGACACACACAGACGCACACACAAACACACACGCGCACACACACACACACACACACGCACACACACACTCAGAAACTCTCTGGCTCTCATGTTGCACTCACACTAGAGTTCTCGCTGAGGTGGGGGAGCAGACACAGGGCCTGAATTGTTCGGGGTATCAATGGGTCCGGTGTCCCCGTCGCCCCACAATGGCCCCCCCTGTTTGTCTGCTTCCTCCTGGGGGAGCCCTGCACCGTCCCGCCCTCCCCCCCTCCTTCACTCTGCCCTTCCCTTCTTCTCTCTCTCCCTTTCTCCATGTTCCCTTGCCCTCCCTCTCTCCCTCTTTCCTTGTTCCCCTGCCGCCTCTGTCTCCCCCCTCCCTGTCTGTCTCTCCCTCTTCCTCTGTCTCTCTTTCCCCTTATCCCCTCTCTCTCACTCTCTCCCTCTCCCCCCCCCCCCCCCCCCCCCCCCCCGTTCTCTCTCTCTGGAATTTGGGACCAGAACATGTCCTCTTGTCTGTGTGAGGAGGGGGACACATTTCCCATTGATGCCCTGCACAGTGCTGGGGGAGGGACTGAGCATGGTGTGTGTGTGTGTGTGTGTGTGTGTGTGTAAAAGTATGTGTGTGTGGAGGGGGGGGGGGGGTAGGTAGTTATGGAGGGACTGTGTGCCTATGTGTGTGTGCGCTTGTGTGTTTGTATGTACGTAGATACTGTGTGTATGGTGGAACTGTTTGTGTGTGTATGTGTGCATGCATGTGTGTGTGTGCGCGCACACGCATGTGTGCTGTGTATGTGTATATGTGTATGTGTGTGTGTGTGTACGTGCTCTGCATGTGTACGTGTGCGTGTGTGCATGTGTGTGCGTGTGTGTGTGTGTGCGTGTGTGTGCATGCATGCGTGTGTAATGTGAACACAGTTAGAGGGTGCCCTGTAGTTCTCCTCTCTTGTTGCTGTGATGAAGTCAGGGGAATAGAGCCTTGGCCAGAGGTCAGGGGTCAGGGGTCAGGCTGTAAATAAATAACACAGGTATCCAGCTAACAGCGCTCTGCAGAGAGCTGACACTGTTTGACTGGACTCCAGGGAAACAACTCACACTGACCTGTTTTAAGTGGGTGTAAAGCATGCTTGCAGTGTGTGTGCAGTGCGTGTGCAGTGCGTGTGCAGTGCGTGTGCAGTGTGTGTGCAGTGTGTGTGCAGTGTGTGTGCTGTGTGTGTGCTGTGTGCATCCTGTCCAAGTATGGGGAAAAATACTCTAAAATGTATTTTTACAAAATAAACAATGGCTGCTTAAAAAGTGTATGTTTTACTGGGTTGATGTCAGTTCCCTTTTCATTCCATCAGTCCAGATAATGAATCGATCATCAGTTTACATCACTGTTGTCATCATTAATGTTATGTTATGTCATGTCATGATATGTCATGATATGTCACGTTATGTTATGTTAATTGTTAAATGGTTTGGTGTGTAGCCTCCATGGGTGAGATTATCGTATGGACCTGGTCTGAATGTGTTTTTACCAAAATATGTTTCTGAAGTCCTGGCCTGGTGCTCTCTCCCTCACTCTCTCGCCCCTCTGTCTCTCCCCTCTCTCCCTCCCCCCCTCTCACTCTCTCCTCCCTCTCCCTCCCCCCTCTCCTCCCTCTCTCCCTCCCCGCTCTCTCTCTCCTCCCCCCCTCCCTCTCCCTTCCCCCTCTCTCTCCTCCCCCCTCCCTCTCCCTCCTCCGTCTCTCCCTTCCCTCCCCCCTCTCTCCTCTCTCCTCTCCCCCCTCCTCCCTCTGCCCCCCCCCCCCCCAGTGAGGACTACATGGCTCAGTTTGAGAGGCGGGACCTGCGGGCCTTCTCCGTGGAGCCGCTGCTGCTGTACCCGACGCACTACACGGGCGAGCCGGGCTACGTCAGCGACACGGAGACGTCCACCATCTGGGATGACGAGGCGGTGAGCACGGACTGGGACCGGCAGCACGCCCGCAAGACCGAGCAGCAGGGCCGCATCCGCCCCCTGGCCCAGAACAGCGTGACCGGGGACACGCCCCCGCCGGCCGCACGCGCGTCCCGCGACGAACTCTGAGCCCGCTGAGGGAGGGGCTGTCTCACACACACACACACACACACACACACACACACACACACTCTCACACCTAAACACACACACGCACAACTACATACACACATACACACTCACACACACACACACACACTCTCACAACTAAACACACACACACACACACACATACACAACTACATACACACACACACACACTCTCACACCTAAACACACACACATACACACACACACTCTCACACCTAAACACACACACACACACACACACACACACACACTCTCACACCTAAACACACACACACACACAACTACATACACACACACACACTCTCTCACACACACACACACACACACAACTACATACACACCTACACACACACACACACACAACTACATACACACATACACACACACACAAGTTTATATGCAGTGCATGTACAAACACACACAGACACTAGACACACTCTTAACACAGTCCTCTCCCTGCAACGCTGTCCCCTCATTGGCTGCCTGCTGGCCTACAGCATAACAGCGGGCTGAAATGCGTATACCATTGGCTAGCCGTTGAGGGGTCGGGGGGCGGTGCCTGTGCACTGAATCAGGAAGTGGCCAATCGCCCTGCCTCCTAAGCTTTATTTATTCCTAATGCTCTCCCTGGTCTCAGGCCGTCCACTCTGCTTTCTCAGTCACCACTGGGGAACTCTGGGAAACTTTGGGAAAGACTGGGATACCAATAGGGAAGACGCTGAGAGAGACCGGGAGAGCTTGGGAGACAATGGGAGACACTGGGAAAACTACAGGGGAGACACGCTCCAGTCCAAGATCGGACTGCGGAAGAAAAAAAATCAGACACGCAGTATATATTTTCAAAATGAAAGTGATTATTGTAATTTAAGAACAGATGTGGTTTATGGGAAGCCATGGGAATAAAAAAAAAGGAAAAAATTCTTATCAGCTGTCTGAAAATATCTATGTGTATGTGCTTATGTGCACCCATGCATGTGTGTGTGTGTGAGTGTATTTGCATGTATGTGTGCATGTGTGAGCTTATGAGTGTGTGTACATGCGCGAGTGTGTGTGTGTGTGTGTGTGTTTGTGTGCGCCTGTGCACATAAGTGCATATTTGAGAGTGCATGCTTATATGCGCGTGTATGTGTCTTGTTGAAATCTGAGACCTTCTTTGGGTTACAATTGACCTTTGACCCTAGTGTGGGGGGTCCACATATTCACGTGGGGTCTGATGGTTCTGTGGTTCAGTCTAAGCTCCGGGACAGACTGACCCTAAAGTCATATGATTGGGCTGAGGGGGGGTCCATCGAAGACTCCGCTGGACCGGTCTGCTTTTCCATTGGTCATCTCACCACGTAACCGTGGTTGACGACCCACCGCCATTTCTGCAGCCCTGTGACTGTTGGCGTGCGGGGGGCATCCCATAAATCCGTTCACCCCCGGAGTGTTGTGAGGTGAATTTGAACTTTGCCACCTCGGCCTGTGGGGAGTCCTTGAAAAACAAGCCTTCAGGCCCTCAACCGGAGAAGCAGCGCTAAAGGCTAATGAAAGAAGCGGTAGGAGGCGGCTTCAGCAGAGCCGTTAGCGTCATTGCAGATATGAAGTACTGAACCTGGGTTCTGCAGCACTGCTCTGTACAAAGGAATCAATAAACCCCCCTCCAACACGGTGCCTTTTTACAGAAGCTGCAATAACGAAGTCGAGCCAGATAAATACACTCAGAGGTTGTCACACAGCTGTGACCAAATGGATTAAGGAGAAACACCATTTTGTAATTTTCTGAGTTTTATTTTAACAAGATGGGTAATTATTGTTCACACCAGTTGGGGAAAGTGAGTCTAGAGAGGCTGTAAATCAAGGTTGAGTCATGTTAGCAGAGGTCAAAGGTCAGAGATGTGAATGCCCGCTCCCGAATGTGACGTCACCCTAGGAAAAGCAATAAGAGTGTGATTAGCCCCCTTGGATGGGGGGGGGGCATCGGTCTCTCGCTCAGCGGGTTAATCGCCTCTCTTGCTGCGCGGTGCAGCCGGCGAGAGCCACGATTTGAAACCCGCGGGAGACCAGTCTCCAGTTACCTTGGCTACAGAATTGAACATCAACTCTGGAGCAGCAGTAAGACTGCGATTAGTTGCCTTTTGCTTGATATCCTGGTATTTAGCTTAGTGGCTTAATCGCATCTCTTTTTCAAAAACCGCCATGGATCTACCTCTGTTAGTCTGGCTTGCGCAGAGCTAGGAGGTCCTGGATTTTCCTACCTTTTGAAGGCTAGGATTTCTGGAATGTTTTATTGTTCAAAATTCTAAGTCAGTTTCCAGAACTCCACTGCTTTCTGTTGCCAGTGGTGATTGTGACATCAGCATTAGAATGTTCAACTTAAGAACATTCTAATCACATATTTGTGATGTCACACAATAAAGGGTTCATTGAGCTGACAGGGTTAGTCAGGGCATCATTAGGCTGAACAGACTGGCCCATGCTGACCTTTCCATTTCCCTGTTCACGGATTGTTTCCTTGCCTCTATACTCTGTAGCAGTGCTGCCCATCCTTATCCTTCAGGGGACCGACCGCAAGGCCTTTAGACTTATCATTACTCAGCATTTATTCAAACAATTAGGGCAAGGTGAGTTCGATCACTTCACCGGGTTTCTTGCGTCTGGATTGGCTGCCGAAGAACAGAAGCCAGCTGCCCTGTGGTTCTCCAAAACTTGAAGCCATACTTGCGTAGGTTGTGAGAGAGTCGGTGTATAAATCGGTGCGTGTCAGAGTCAGCCCGCTGAAGATGTGTGCCGGAGTGTCCCCCGATGATCAGCCTGTTTCGGTTTCGTGGGCGTGTTTTAACGCGTTTGATATATCAGGTGTCAGTGAGGTTCAGAGACTGCTCGGGGATGACTTAGAGGTGAACACCCAGCTGGTGAGATTATATAATAACACATGGGTCTGGTCTGAAATACAGTGTGACTGCAGAAGAATATGTCCCCCCCCCCCCCCCCCCTTGCTTCCCCACCCTCCAGCCCCTGTGACAGACACAGTCTGGATCCAGGGAGTATTTGACAAGGCCCAGAACTGCCTGTCCATCATTTAGACGCATTGTGACATTCGCTGGATTTTCTATTACATAACATGTGCCAATGAACGGCTTCAAAACGATCTGCTAGCCCCTGTATTCCACTGCTTCCATGTGTCTCTTTAAACACTTTAAATCCGCCTGCATTTGATTACTGCTCCCGAGCAGAGTGGTATGAGAAGCTATGCTGCCACCTACTGTCCTTGTTGGGTATTGCATGGCATTGCAGCTGGCCTTAAATATCCTGCAGATTCACATGCAGACGCGGAGAGGGCAAGGGCAGAGGGGGTTCAGTCCTCTGCTTGTCCCTGTCTTTGTTGAGTCCACTGTTCTGCTGAGTAGATAAGCCTACATTAGCATCTAATTGCATGGATAGGAATCACAGTCAGCAGAAAATATGATTTATGGATGATAGTTAAAGGTGTGTGTGTGTGCGTGTGTGCGTGCGTGCGCGCATGTATGTGTGTTTCTGTGAGTGTGTGCGTGTGTGTGGGTTTGGGTGCATGCATGTGTCTGTGAGTGTGTGTGCGTGTGTGTGTGTGTGTGTGTGTGTGTGTGTGTGTGTGTGTGTGTATGTGTGTGTATGCGTGTGTGTGTCTGTGCGTGTGTGTATATTAAAAAGTGAGAGAGAGAGGGAGTGAGAGGCAGAGATAGAGTGAGTGAGAGAGAGTAGGAGAAAGAGAGAGATAGAGAGGGAGTGAGAGAGAGAAAGAGTGAGTGTGAGAGATAGAGAGGGAGTGAGAGAGAGAGAGAGAGAGAGAGAGAGAAAGAGTGAGTGTGTGTGAGAGAGAGAGAGAGAGAGAGAGAGGAGCAGTTCCTGGGTGGCACCAGGTTCAGTACAGCAGCTGGGAGGAAATGCAGAGAGGACTCCATACCTCAGTGGAGCAGGAGCCAGGGAACGAAACACAGATTAGGAAGGATGAGCTGCAGGAGAGGGGGAGAGTCTGCAGCAGACCTGACTCCGTATTCCCATCTCTCCTCTCTTCCCCCTCTCTGTCTCCCTCTCTTTCCCTCTCTCCTTCCCTCGGTCTCAGCGCTGGACTCTCACACCGATGGACAGGCTCTGCATGCGCAGTCAGGTAAGAGAGACGGGTGAGCCTCTAACGCTGTACTCCCACACAGAGCCACGCTTGGGAGGAACTGCTGAACGCCGCATACTGAGCACCAGCGTAGCAGAAGCCGAACTGTGTACGCATATGCGTTACTGCATTTCATGGTGTTGGGCAATGAATGCTAGCACTGCGCATGGTTTTGTGTGTGTGTGTACACGCACGTGTGTGTGTGTGTGCGTATGGGTGTACGCGTGTGTGTGTGTAGCACGCTGCTGTTTGTGGTTCTGTTATTTTCTGGTGCTCGTTCTGTAGCACTGGACGTGTGCACAAGTCAGCATACTGTACGTACAGGAGCATAACGGTGTAGCAGTGGGGCTCGTAACTCTAAGGTTGCAGGTTTGATTCCTAAGGAGGGGTGCTGCTGTTGCAGCCTCGCATGAGTTACATAACCTGGGTCCTTTCCGTAAATATCAAGATGCGTTGATACAGCTGGGTGAGCTTACACAAAAACATGCGCACATGATAAGACTATGAGCTGTGCACTATAAGCTGAGCAGTAAAATATATAAATGTAGGAGTGTGTGTGTAGGGAGAGGTACAGTATTAACCCTTTAAGATTACAAATATGTGATTAGAATGCTCTTAACTGAACGTTCTGTTGCTGATGTCACAATCATTCCTGGCAACTGAAAGCAGCGGAATTCTAGAACACTGACTTAGAATTCTGAGGGGATAAAAAACATTCCGAAAAGCCAATTTTTTTACAGGGTTAAAAGAAGGAAGGAGGGTGTGTACATCGCCCCTCTTAAACACAGCCTGGGATATTCATTAGTTCCAGGCTGCTCTGTCACATGGCAGAGCAGGATCCTTCTCCTCCCTCCTCCTCCCTTCTCTGTCCTTTTCTTGTCTTCCCACCCCTCCCTAACCCTTACCTCAGCTGTCTTCTCCCAAAATCCCCACCCCTCACATCAGCTCCTGCCTCTCCCCTTCAGAAGCCTCTATCTCTGTCTCCCCTCCCCCTGTCCTGTGACACGGGTCCCAGCACTGTAGAGCAGTGCAGTATAATGCAGTGAACAGCTGTACACACACACACACACACACATGCACATATACACACACACTCTCTCACACACACACACACACACACATATACACACACACTCTCTTACACACACACACACACTCTCTCTCTCTCACACACACACACACACACGCACACAGACACTAACACACACATACACACACACTCTCTCTCACACACACACACACACACACATCCACACCTACATGCTGTAACAAAGCCCACACAAACTGAATTCAGACCAATAAATATTGTATGCACAAACAAATGCAGACACTCACAGTGGACACACACAATACACATGCACACATGCTCACACACACATACACACACACACAATACATACACACATACACACATAGTTTTGACACATGCACAATCATGAATATACAAACCTGCACATGGTGTTCACACACAGATACACACATATTGTACACTCATGCACACATGCATGCTACACACAAGCACACAATACACACACATGTTCGTACACACATGCACACATACATACTGCAAACACATACACACACACACAGACCCACACACAAACTACTCAGACCAGTAAATATTGCATACACACACAAATGCAGGCATTCACAGTGCGCGCGCACACACAGATGCACACACAAACACGCACGCAAACACACACACACACACACACTCATGCATTCGCGTACGCCTCCACCCACCCGCAACTGATTCAGCAGTCAGACACAGACCCTGAGAGCATTAGCATGCAGGAGAAGACCGTACAGACACCGGCGGATACGTTCAGTTCAGCTGTATCTGCATTTGGCACAAATAACACCGTTTATTATTCTCTCCTCCCGCTCGACAGCCGTCATGTTTGTTCCTGCCGCTCTGAAGAACCGCAGAATGGTTTAGGATTTGCACCTTAAACTATTTAAACTATTTCAGAGCCAAAAAATAAAAATAAAAATAAAAAACCCAGATGGGAGATGAGCCATTAACTGTTTGGGTAACTGATTTAGCTCATCAGTTCATCCCCGAGTAGCAGCTCGAATCCGCAAACCCTGCGGCTCTCCGCGAGAAAGAGCGGATGCCGCCGACGTGCGCTATTTATAGCGGGGCCTTCCTTTCCGGGAGCTCCTCCGGCTGTGATTGGCTGTCGCTAGGAATCTCCCTCTCCGTCACCTTCCGCACCTCCACGGGGCGCCCGGGCGGCAGCAGGACGGAGGAAGAGGAGGACGAGGCTGAAGAAAGAGGGGAGGGGGGACGGCCAGGGCCGGGCGGGGGCAGACGGACGTGCCGCACCACGTTGACGGGGGGGCGACAGCCGGTCCTGACAGGGAGGGGTTTGGCGGGGTGGGGGGGCATATCGCGAGGGAAGGTCCCTGGCGGGTAGCGGTGGAGATGTGGGGGCGGGAGCAAGGTGAGGGACCGCCTGGCGGGCGTGGCCGGGGCGGAGTCAGAGACGGAAGCGCCCGGGGCGGAGTCAGAGATGGGCGCGGCCTGGCGGGACAGGTCCAGGAAGGCGGGGCCGACGCCGGTGACGGCCGAGATCCAGACGGCGTTGAGCCGGTCGGCGGCGGCCCGGCTGGGGGAGGGGGCCGGCGGGGGCGCGGAGGGGGCGGCGTCCCGCACGAAACCGCGCTGCAGCTGGGCCCAGGCCCCGCCCGAGATGGGGCTGAGGGTGAGGCGGGGCCAGAGGGCGGCCAGGCGCCGCAGCCCCGCCCGGTTCTGGGCGCCGCCGGGCCAGCGCTGGTCGGCGCGGTACAGCTGGGCGAACAGCAGGTCCAGCCGCACGCCCGGGTGGAGCTCCAGGAAGCGGGCGATGGTGCTGGCGCACAGGCCCGGGGGCTCCTCGCAGGGGGTGGAGCTGCTGTACAGCATGATGTAGCTCACCTCCTCGCCCGCCTCCATAACCAACTGCAGGTACCTGTTGGAGGGCGGGGCCACAGACGCCGTCAGCTCCGCCCATGCACACCCCCCCCCACCAGCACAATCTGCAGCCCCTCAGTACTACAGGCTCCACCCCAAAACTGCACCACACCTTCAGTACCACAGTCTCCACCCCCACAATCTCCATCCCCTCAGTACTAAAGGCTCCACCCCCAAACTGCTCCACTCCCTCACTATCACAGTCTCCACTCCAAAACTCCTCCACCCCTTCACTGCCACAGGCTCCACCCCATGATCATAGGCTCCACCCCTCACGGCCACAAGCTCCACCCACAAACTGCCCCTCAGTACCACAGTCTTCACTGCCTCACTACCAAAGGCTCTGCCTCTAAGCTGCCACACCCCTTCACTACCACTGGCTCCACCCACAAACTGCTCATCCCCTCATTACCACAGACTCCATTCCCTGATTATAGGCTCCACCCCCTCTCAACCACAAGCTCCTCCACCCAAACTTCTCAATCCCCTCATTATCACATGCTCCACCCCCCCTCACAGCCACAAGCTCCTCCACCCAAACTTCTCTATCCCCTCACTATCACAGGCTCCACCCCCCCTCACAGCCACAAGCTCCACCCCTCAGCTTCACCCTCCTCTCTACGCCTCACTGATCGGAGATTGTGGGGAGTAACTCACCCCTCGGGGCCGAAGAGCAGGGTTTCGGGGTGCAGGCCGAGGCGGGGGCACCCGCTCGCCCTCCCCCTCTGGAGCAGACCCCCGCCGGGGCCCCGCAGCTCGTAGAACGCCAGCAGCGCAGGGGACCCCGAGGGCCCGGTGGGGAACCCGAACGCCTCGCAGAACTCAGAGAAGGGCACGGGCGCGTCGGACCCCGTCCGCACGTGATGGGGGCACTGCGAGCACGCGGGGGGGTCCCGCACGCGCCCCCACATCCCGCCAGAGTCTGCAGGGGACACCACAAGGGAACAAACAGACCCGTACAAGACTATCATCCTAAATATGCAGCTGTGCAATATCAGCATCACAGTGCTGTGAAATATCAGTATAACAATACTGTGAAATATCAGTGTCACAGTGCTGTGAAATATCAGTGTCACAGTGCTGTGATTACTCAAGGTAATATCAGGTGGCCTGCTACAGGTATAGGGGAAAAGGTATGGTGAAGAGCTTTGTGAGCAGTTGCCCTGGACTTACATAGAATGTGTTTCTGAAAATGTGCACCAACACACCTCTGGACTACCCTTTTAAAATAGTTAATGTAATTATTTGAACCCAGACCTGGAATCAGCAGATAACGAAGGATCAGACAGTTTCAAAAAATCTAACGGAGTGTAGCTCATAGCTCTGTGAAATACAACTGTGAGTCCAGTCTCACCGTCTCTCTGTTTCCTCTGTCAGCCTTCTTTCTCCTGCAAGTCTTCACCCGCTTTTTGTGTGTCTCTTCCTCCCTCTCTCTGTTCCTGTGGAAAATAAGGAAAAAAAACAGATTTTATCAGTCACTGCATCTTATTGACTGGCTGTGGTTTAAATCAGCGGGAGATGGGGAGCTGTCACCAGTGTAGCGGCTGTTGGAATGTTTGTGTTTTCTGATTAGAGTGGGCCGGCATCGCTATGGCAACCTTCGCTCAGGTAACGCAGGGACACTTCTCGAGTGTGGAGCGTACAGTATTTTGGGACTGCATGCTGCTGTTCCACCGATGACCTGAAGAGGGCAGTATAGGACAATGCGCCCCAGAAAATGACTGAACTGCATAGAGGGCTGTTTAATTTACGTAAAAAGAAACTTTTTTACTTTAGCATATTACCGACGCAACGATAGGTGGTTGGGAGGGCCTTGCACCTACAAAGACCCTCAGTATGTTGAAGTACGGGCTTCATGCTTCACTGAATAATCTTTTGTTTGCAGGAGAATAATGGGTCTAGATGAGCAGAGTAGCCTGCTGTTATTTTTCTTTATTCTGTTATGTTGTGATGTGTGACGTCGCTCCACCAAGGCAAAGTATTAGGAATTACTGTTTGGGAGGCATGTTAAAATACAATTAACCTAAGTGTGTGTGTATCTATGTGTGCATGTGTGTGTGTATGTGTATGTGTGTGTGTGTGTGGGCATGTGTGTGTTTGTGCGTTGTGAGTGTCTGCATTTGTTTGTGTATACAATATTTATTGGTCTGAATACAGTTTGCGTTTGCATGTTTTCCAGTCCTTCTCCCTACGTGTGTGTGTGTGTGTGTGTGTGTTTCAACCTGCTGGGTGGAGAACAGACCTTTAGCACCTCTGACTACAGAACTGCCACGCTCTGCACCACACACACACACACACACACCACCGCTCCTGTAGACTGCACCCTGACGACGTGTGTTGCACTATGGTCACACACACACACACACATCTCCAAGGTCACCCTGTGGGCGGGGTTTACATGGCCCTCAGAGAATGGTGAGAATACGTTACCATGGCGTTAAGAAGTTTCCTCTGGCCTACACCTCAACATGCGCTGTCGATATTTATTGTGGTCAGCCTTCCAGGTAGTTCTTAGCCAGATATGTAGCTGGCAGTCAGTGGATCTGCAGTTGGAAATGTGCATCTGGAATCTTCCTTGATTTTGTTGGAACAGCATTTTTTTTTGGCTGTAAATTCAATAGTCATGTTCTGTTGTTCTTGTTCAGCAGTGTAGGTTGTTTGCAGCTCCAGTTTATGATTTTGACATTTCGCAGATGCAAATGCAGATTTAATGGGACTAGAAATCACCACTAGAGCTGGGCATAAGCAAAGCTGTAGTCAAATCTGTGCTATTGTGTAGATGCAGGACACATGACTTTATAAATGGGATGCTACTGATATTGGCCACCGATGTTGTATGTCATATTTTCCCAGCAAGAGACACAGCAATTCATTTTTGTCCCCTGTATGGGACATGAGTCTCAGGTCTTAATCTCAGGAACCATACCACTATGTTGAAACTCACACTACAAAACTAGAAAAATAAGTATATTTCCACAAGTCTTTTATTCAGACTTTAAAATCTTATCTGTATTACTTTTTTCTAAACAAGCAAAATATTGTCAATGGGGTATGAAAGTTTCACTTGTCGAGCAAACAGTAGCTCAAAACGGTACGAGACATTCCAGAAAAATAAATAATACTTTTGTATATGTATGTTTTTCACTGCAACATGTTTTGGTCATCCAAGAAACTTGCAACTTATGTCAAATGAATTTAAATACTTACAACGTTTTTTTTTTCTGACATTTCTCCGGAGGTTAGTTAGTTGTGTTGAGGGCGATGGTTTTTTGAACACAGGTTGGGCAGCATGCCGTTCGGTTGGGGCGTGTGATGTGCGATGAGTGGCGGTTGGCACGTGCAGTTCCTGTTCACCGCTGAACACTTTGTACGTTGAGTAAGAGACAATGGAAGTATAAATACGACCTTTACGCGGAATATTGTTCTCAACCTGTTTTCATTTGTCCCGTGCGATTTACAACCGCGCAATAAATTAGATAATTCTTACCCAGCGGCCCGATAATTCCTTTTCTCTCAAACTGACGGGCACATGCACAGATCATCTCTGCTTGAAATCGTCAACATGCTCAAACTGTGATCATGGAGAGCAACTTTTTTTATATCGACAATATCAATAACAGACATATATATTACCTCAGTCCACAAGGCACTAAATTAATGAGGGGGGAAAGCAACGCTGCCAACAGGTCCAAACAAATCCTCAAGAAAATTCACTGGTTTTCTTTTCAATAAGAAGTATAGAAACTACCATTTAATGCATAATTAATAAAAGCAGAATCACCAGCTAATTGGTATTGATTATTCAGCTAATTGGTAGATTTGTTAAGCGAACGTACAGTTTTAGAGTAAGGATGAGCATAAAGCTACATTTTAGCCTTTTTGTTTCCTCAAGAGCTGCTACTGGGACTTAGGGTTCAATAAGTGTGAGTGTTCAGTGTGTATTGTGCAGTCTATGGGGTGTGTTCAATGAATGTTCAGTGTGTGTTGAGCGGTATATATGGGGCATGTGTTGTCTGTGTTCAGTTTGTATTGAGGGGTGTATGGGGTCTGTGTAGTGTGTGTTCAGTGTGTATTGTGCAGTCTATGGGGCATGTGTTGAGAGTGTTCAGTGTGTGTTGAGCGGTATATATGGGGCATGTGTTGTCTGTGTTCAGTTTGTGTTGAGGGGTGTATGGGGTCTGTGTAGTGTGTGTTCAGTGTGGGTTGAGCAGTATATTGGGCGTGTGTAGTGTGTGTTCAGTGTGTGTTGAGCAGTATGTTGGGCATGTGTAGTGTGTGTTCAGTTTGTGTTGTGGGGTGTATGGGGTCTGTGTAGTGTGTGTTCAGTGTGTGTTGAGCGGTATATGAGGCGTGTGTAGCGTGTGTTCAGTTTGTGTTGAGTGGTATATGGGCCGTGCGTAGTGTGTGTTCAGTGTGTTGGGGGTTGCATGGGGCTTGTGTAATGTGTGATCAGTGTGTGTTGAGCAGTATATGGAGTGTGTATAGAGTGTGTTCAGCGTGTGTTCAGTATGTGTTCAGTGTGTGTTCAGTGTATATTCAGAGTGTGTTACGGGCTATGAGTCTCCTCCAGCTGTGTAAACTGTACTGCGGTGGTGTCAGAAGAGAGAGGGGGGAATTGGAGAGAGAGATTGAGAGAGTGAGAGAGAGAGATAGGGTAGAGAGGATGGTTGAGAGTGAGGGAGATCCTGTGTTTGAATGTGGGGAGGGTAGCAGTGGAATGAACAACAGAGAGAGGAAATGGGGAGGGAGGGAGGGAGGAAGAGAGGAAGAGAGGGGGAGTACGCTCCAAACCCAGCTTTTAAAGAAATCCCAAAGCAGGCCATGCATATTGTTGACTGTGTTATTCTTACTGTGGCCAGGACATATTTATAGCATTGGTGCACACATTACAGCAAAGGGTAACTGTCAGCATGTATTTGGTCAGTAAAAAGCTTGTGTGTGTGTGTGTGTGTGTGTGTGCGTGTGTGTGTGTGTGTGTGTTTGTGTGCGTCGCTGTATATTGCTCTATGTACTTAATTATACGTGGGCTATGTTTACATGTGTAAAGGTGTGTGTTTTGTTGTACGTAATTGTATGTTTATGCTTGTAAAGACGTGTGTGTGCGTGTGAGTGTGTCGCTGTATGTAATTATATATTTATGCGTGTAAAGGTGTGTGTCTGTGTGGTTCAGGCTGATCTGTGTCTGTGTGTGGCAGGGATTAAGACGGTCAGCGTTGACCTGGTTGGGGAGCTGTGTTGCGTGAGAAGCGAACAGGAAGAGCTCAGAGGCCCCCCAGGCCCGCTCCGGATGTTTCTCTGTTGATTGTTGCTCCTGTGGCTGCTGATTTACCTGGAGACAGGAAGGCAGGTCTGGCAACCAGCGCTGGCGCAGCGTTCCGACACGACTGGTCTGCCATTAACCCCCCTTCCCAACCCCCCCCCCGTCCCAACCCCCCTTCCCACTCCCCCCCCCCTTCCCAACCCCCCCCTGTCTCAACCCCCCCGTCCCAACCACCATGGCTGTTGTTTATGTGTGTCATCTGGTTAGTTAAGAGTGCTTATGCAAAAGGAGCAAGTTTGTGTTTCTTTGTGTGTGTGTATGTGTGTGCATGTGTGTGTGTAGTGTATGAGTGTGTATGTGTGTGTGTGTGTGTGTGTATGTGTATGTGCGTGTGTTTTTGTTAGTGTGTGTAGTGTGTGTATGTTTTTGTGTGAGTTTGTGTGTGTAGTGTGTATCAATGTGTGTGTGTGTGTGTACGTGTGCGTGTGTGTGTTGGGAAATCAGGAATGTGTGTGTTAGAGAGTTGTGCTAGGTCCTGCATAATCCAGTTTCACGCATGACTGATCATTATTGAGTGCACACACTCATAGACACACACACATGCAAACACACATGCGCTTACACTTGCTAGCATACTGGCACAAACACACATATAAATACACATGCACATGCGCTAATTTGCTCACTCATACATACAAACACAAACACATGCACATTATCAAAAATACTGCATACAAACATATACACACCTAGGTACAGATACACACATACTTACACAAAAAACAAAGACCAATGCACACACATGCTCAGACATGAATGCACATAAAAACATACACTTGCAGTCTCACAAAAACACACACATGCTCAGATATGCATTCAAATTAAAACATACACTTGCAGTCTCATACAAAAACACGCACACACATACACACACACACACACATTTGAATTCTTTATTTGACACCATAGTTACACATATACAACAAATGGGCACTTTTTATGACAGGGATGTCTCAATAGACTCAAGAGTTAATGCATATAACAGTTTCCGCACAGATTGCTAAACTGATTAATCATACACACACACACACACTCACGCACGCACGCATGCACGCACACGCACATGCACACACTCACACACACACACACACGCATACACACACACACACACACACACACACACAAACACACGCACGCACACACACGCGCGCACACACAGGCACACGCCCACACACACACACACACACACACACGCAGACCGTACCCTTAAGCACGTTCACTGTCGCGCATTATGGGCTCGGTCAGCTGTGCGAGCCCTTCCTCTGGCCGGGGCGGTAACACCGCACTGAGCACGCTCAGTACCGCCGCTGAGCTGTCCTTTAACGAGCGGCTTCAATCAGTAACTCGTGTGCGGCCTGGCCTGGCCCCGCTGTATCACCGCAGCCGTTACCAGATTGTCCCAAATAACTCCCCCGCCGAGATTCCCCCCCTTCCCCCACCACCACCACCACCACCGCCTGCTCTCTCTTTCTGTCCGCCCCACAGTGACGGGACCACATGCCGGTGGTCCTCTTTGTACTTTTTGAGGGGTTGAGGGGAGACCATAGATGAGCTCAGCAGGGGAAGACAGAGGGGGGGCGGGGCACGCATGACTAATACTGCTGTGCTCTTAACTTTCTCTCTAACTCTCTCTTTCTCTCTCTCTCTCTTCTCTCTCTCTCCCTTTCACTCTCTTCTCTCTGTCTTTTTCTCTCTGCCTCTCTTTTTTCTCCCCCTCTTTCTGTCTCTCTCGGTTTCTCCCTCTTTCTCTCTCTCTCTCTGTCTCTCTCTCTTTCTCTCTGTTTTTCTCTCTCTCTCTCTCTGTCTCTCTCTCTTTCTCTCTGTTTTTCTCTCTCTCTCTTTCTGTCTCTCTCAGTCTCTCCACACTCCACAATCCCAGACACCAGTTGGGTGAAGGGAGGGGGGGAGGAGGGGGGGGCAGGGCCTGTCTCTGGCTCCTCCCCTTCTGTACTCATTCAGACTGAGGGAGGGACCAACGGAGAGACAATAGAGCACTAATCACTCATGTGGGGCCAGTGCTGTGAACACTGCCGCCGTTCACACACACACACACACACACACACACAACACGCGCGCGCACACATACACACAACACACACACGCAATGAGCGAGCCGAGATGGACCGGGAGGAGGGAGGGTTGAAACCCGCCGGAGGATTCGACAGGGAACGAACCGTGTCCTGAACTTCGCTAGCGCCCCCGGGTTCGGAGCTAGCTCAGCCGACGGGACCAGCGGCTCGCCGGGAGTCACGGCAACGACTCGGGAACGGAGAGCGCCGGGAGAAGAATCAACATCAGCGAACGAGCGTCCGTCCGGCTGGGGACTCTCTGGACCGCAAGCGCACAACTTTTGACACAGAAGTTCATCCGCGAGAACAGACGCTGGTGGAAAAAAGAAGACCTGCAGAAGAGATAAAAGAGAGAAAAAGAAGAAAAAGAGAACAGGAGAGAGGGAAGAGAGAAGCACCGGGGCACATCCTGCCCTGTGGAGTTGAGCGTGCCCAGTCTGCCATGCCGAGGCACGACCCGGTCCTCTCTCACTACCCCCTGGTCTCCCTGCTGCCCTGGCCCCCCAGCCCCTACCCTGCCGAGCTGGAGCCCCCCCTGCTGGAGGGGGAGGATGGGGTGGCACTGCAGAGGTACCAGCCCCGGTCCCCGGACAGCAGCCCCCGCCCCTGGGTCAGTGAGTCTCCCCCCGTCTGGGTCTGTGTGTCTGTGTGTGTGTGTCTGTGTGAGAGTGTGTGTGTCTGTGTGTGTGTGCGTGTATGTCTGTGTATCTGTCTCTCTGCAATGTCCATGTGAGAGTGGCTTTCAGCATTGTGTGTATGTGTGTGTATGTGTATATGTGCCTGTGAGTGTGTGTGTGTGTGTTTGTGATTGTCTGTCTGTGCATGTGTGAGTTTGTGATTGTGTCTGTGTGAGTGTGTGTGTGTGTTTGGGATTGTGTGTGTGTGTGTGTGTGTGTGTATGTCTGTCTCTCCGCAATGTTTCTTCAGAGTGGCAGAGTGGTGTATATGTCTGTGTCTGTGAGTATATGTGTGTGTGTACATGTGTGTGTGCTTGTGATTGTGTGTGTTTGTGTGTGTGTGAGTGTCTGTGTGTAAGTGTGTGTTTGTGATTGTGTGTGTGTGTGTGTATGTGAGTGTGTTTGTGATTGTGTGTTTGTGCTCATAGAGCATAATGTACGCATTTGGTGTTTAACCTTGATCAGCTTAGGCTAATGATTACATATGACTGTCATATTTATCACTGTAATGCTATCTGCATGTGTCCTGCTGTTTCATTGCTACTTGTCCAGGGATAATAGATGATATTTTACTTTATAGCGAATTAAGGAACAGCCAAGTAGCTGTGCAAATGTCCATACTAAATAAACAGCCAAAGCTGATACATTTTTCCAGTTCATTCATTAAATGCGGCTGAATTTCCGTTGGTTCTCCTCACTTGACTGAAAATGAAATGTACCCAAACCCCTGTGATGTTTTGCACCGTTTCCTGCTCGGACAGTCCGTTTCTCTGTGTGATACCTTCATCCGCTCCCACTGCCTTCGCTCCAGCCAGGAAACAGCGCCCCCTAGCTGACCACTATCGCCCTGCCATTGGCACAGACAGATGTGTAGCATGAAATCTGTGTAAATGCAGTCCCTTCTCAAAGAAAACTATTTAGTCCAGATCTTTTGAGGCCCCCCCCCCCACCCCACCCCCCACTACGGCACCCCTGGGCATAGCCTGCCAGCGTTTTTTGTAAATTGACTCTAATGTAGTCTGCTAACAGGCGTTTGAGGTGTAGCAGTCAGGATGAGGATTAGCTATCAACAGAAGGCGAAATAGCTGGCGAAGGACGCTGCCACCGGCGGGCCGCTGGGGTGCAGCTGGAGTGCCGACGGCGGTCCGACAGGCGCTCGCCTGCTGGGGCCCGTGTGGCGGCAGAGCCCAATGGCGGTAGACGCTCTCTCTCTCTGTGCGCTCGTGCACGCACGCTGTCATCTGCCCGCCATCTGCGTCCGTCCTGGGGGGGGGGGGGAACAGTGGGGTGGGGGACCGCGCGGGGTCAGGGTCCGGGTCGGCCCGGCAGCGGCGGCGGCGGCGGCTCCCTTTGATCTGGCGAGGGCAGCGCTGGACGGAGCAGCTGGACGGGGTCGCTGGGACCCGCGCGGGGCTCCGAGTCGTAAACAGACGACGAGCTGGTGCTGCGTCAGGGGGTCTCCAGCTCTGGTCCCGGGGGGGGGGGGGGGAGGCAGCTGCAGGCGTCCCTTGCCCTCCTCAGCACTCGAGCGTTTGATTTCCCGGCTGGCTGAGGGGGCCACGCGCCCCGCTTCCTTCCGAGGCCCAAACTGGCTGAGGGTTCAAAGGAAACTGCAAAGGCCTGCAGGCACTGCGGCCCACCAGGGCTGGGGTTCGACACCCCAGGGCAATGTGCTGCTCTAGTCTCAGTGCTGGTCTCTCAGTGCTGCTCCAGTCTCAGTACAGCTCTAGTCTCAGTGGTGCTCTAGTCTCAGTGCTGCTGTAGTATCAGTGCTGGTCTCTCAGTGTTGCTGTAATCTCAGTGCTGCTCTAGTATCAGTGCTGCTGTAGTGTCAGTGCTGGTCTCTCAGTGCTGCTGTAGTATCAGTGCTGGTCTCTCAGTGTTGCTGTAATCTCAGTGCTGCTCTAGTATCAGTGCTGCTGTAGTGTCAGTGCTGGTCTCTCAGTGCTGCTCTAGTCTCAGTGCAGCTGTAGTCTCAGTTCTGCTCTAGTCTCAGTGCTGCTGTAGTCTCAGTGATGCTCTAGTCTCTGTGCAAGGCAGACTGAAACAGGCCAATCCCTATGCAGACCTATTTCAGTTTAAGGTCATCGGTATGTAGCTGGGCAGCCACTGGATGTTCTCCACAATGACTGTGCCTGAATTTTTCCTTTGTGTTACTGAAACGCTTATTTATACTATGCAGTTAATGGAGAAAAACACAAAGCTGAGCTATGCATTCACTGCTTTACAGGAGTTTTCACTAAATACACAGCACAACACGTGACTTTCGTGCAGTCATGTGATGCAAACCCTGCCAATTGTAACCCTCCCTCCCTGGGGTGAGGCTCTGTGCAATGTTACCCTATACAGCAGGCCAGGCTGCACTGGCACAGCCAGGTCAGGATTAGATCCTGAACCACAGGGCACATCACTTCACTATGAACTAGTCCCTTAGCTGGATGTGCCACACATACGCACATGTACACACATGCACATACACACACACGCACACATGTATATATATATACACATACACACGCGCGTGTGTACACACACACACACAAATGCACACATGTACACACACATAAATGTACGCATACACACATAAACACACACACGCACACACACCACTCAGTCACTCAGAAATAAACACACATACATACACATACACACACGCATACATATTCACACAGACACACACATACAGTATACACAAATATACACATACATACATACAAACAAGGACACACACACATAAATCTATACACACAAACATATACAGACACACACAAATACACAGTCACACAGTCACACACACACACATAGCCCGCTCCAACAGTCTGGCCCCACTGCTGTAGGGGTGCATTGTGGGGACTTCACAATGGTTAGAACAGTCCCAGCGGTGTTATTGTGGGTGGGGGTGGGGGGGCGGGGGGGGGGGGGGTGGAGGACAGAGGGGGGTGACAGGGGGGGGCAGGGGGGGGTGGAGGGCAGAGGGGGGTGACGGGGGGGGCGGGGGGGGGGGCTGGTGGAGGGCAGAGGGGGGTGACGGGGGGGGCGGGGGGGGGGGGGGGGCGGACTCTGAGCGGGAAGCTCGCCCCTGTGCCGGCTCAGCAGTTCCGCCAAGCCGCGAGTCACGCGGAGTCCTGACGCTCTGACCAATAGTGAACCGGCTTTCAGGGAAACCTCATCATCACTTCCTACGGCCGAAACACTGAGCCAGCAAACCCCACGCCACCGCGGTACAGCAGCTATGACAACAGCGCGACCAACCCCCACACCACCACAGTACAGCAGCTATGACAACAGCGCAACCAATACCACGCCACCGCGGTACAGCAGCTATGACAACAGCGCGACCAACTGCGCGCATGGACTGTGTGGCGTACGGTGTACGGGGACTCTGTGTGTGTACCTGTGCACATGTGTGTTGTGTGGGAAACGCATTGTGTGTGCGCGACGTATAAGCTGTGTGTGTGTTGTGACATGAATATGCTGTGTAACCTCCTGCTGTTTGTGTGTGTGTGGGTGTGTGTGTGTGTGTTGTATGTGATGTGCATGCTGTGTGTGTGTGTGTGTGTTGTATGTGATGTGCATGCTGTGTGTGTGTGTGTGTGTGTGTGTGTGTGTGTTGTATGTGATGTGCATGCTGTGTGTGTGTGATGGGGTTTCCTCTGTCTTATCTGACATCCTGGCTTGCTCCTCTCTCCTCCACACACATGGCAGAGTTTCCGAGCATTGTTCCTCAGAGAACGGGGGGGAGAGAGAGAGAGAGAGAGAGAGAGTGAGAGAGAGGGGCAGAGAGAGATGGACAGAGAGAGAGAGAGAGAGAGAGCATGGAGGGGCAACCTAGCTCTCCTTGTATCTCGAAGGTTCTGCACGCATCGGAGAGGAATCCCGTCCACAGGCTAAACACTCTTTGCCGTGTGACACAGTTAACGTGTGTCTCTTATTAACCCCTAAACCACATTTTCCCCCGGGTCTCTCACTTTCACCCAGCAGGCTGGTCACTCGTTCCGTTCAATTCCTCCTTCTCTCTTCTGTTCCTCTTTCGCTGTCTTTTTTTAATTTCGTCCGCTCATCGTTTTCTTTCAGGCCCTTTGCGAGGAGTTTCCGTTCTTTCGCTGTCAGATTAGCAAGTTAATTTAAAAAAGAAACTTTAACTTCTCCATGAGGTTAAACAAGTTCTATAGCTAACCGAAACCGTCCCTGTCAGCTTTTATGAGCTGTTTTGAATATACAGGGACTTGGGCTGTTTGTATTTTAACAAAATGGCTGGGCATCCTCTCCTTATCCCTAACTTCCCCCCCCCCTGTTTTTTTTTATTTTTTATTTTAATACCTCTGCTCCTTGGAGTATCTGAGGTACTGTTATGAAAGCAACCAGGACGGTTATAAACAGGTAATTGGGCTAATCCGTTTTAATGGTCCTGTTCTCCTTGGTGATGAGGGTTGAGCAAAGTCCTCCCGCGGCTGCGTGAATTCTCAGGTATTTCACGTCACTGTGAACCACAGGAGTCGTAAAAAAAAAATAGAGGAGTGCTTAGCCATGCCTTGCAGTGTATGTATATATATATCGTGCTTGCAATCTGGAAAAGTCCGGACTGAACAGTTGAGTGACTTGGCGCTGAAGGTCAGTGAACTCTGGCACAGGGTTGCATTCGCTCAGCAGATTCCTGCAGTTCTTCACAATACACCATGCGGTCGATACGACGTAGGTCACCATAATTACGCAAACAGTGTACCGCAGATCGCCTTCAAACGCGAGGGAACGTGATTCTCCGACCGCGGACACACAACAGAAAGCCGCTCCCTTCGCACCGCCCTTCTCCAAAGTCCATTTTTCGGCCTCTGGGGATTGATCTGAAGGATTATAATTGAGGATACACGGGGTGCGCTTCGAGGCAGTGATCTTAGTTTTATGGTGTTTCTTTAAAGACTTGTTTCTTAAGAAAGATTTTCGTGCAGCACTGACCCATAACCCTGCAGGGTGCGTGGAGTCCGTGTGTTCATATTGCCCTTTGGTCTGGTTATTTCTCACTTAATAACTCTGAGCAGAATCTACTGAGCTCATGTGTTCTCCGAATGGATATTCTCCCCCTAAGGTCTTATAATATTAGGATCTGAAGTAAGGCAATTACTCACTACAGTCATAACTTTCAAAATGGCCATGTTCAATGTCACGGTACATTTATATATGTGCGTAAAAAAAACCAAGATCAAGATATTATCACTGACTGGTACAGCCATATCTGTCCCTGTGTCTTTCTATGGTGTTTGAGTACGTTTTGCACAGAATTGCAGGCTGGGGTGGTGGTGCCAGCTATCGGAGAAGCAGTAATTTGGTTCAGTCGATCGTGTTTACTGGCACAATGCAGTTCGGCTTATAGGCTTCAGGGCCGAGAGAGAAAAGCACCGAGCTCACACACAAGCCCTCCACTATTCTCTCCGGCCTGCTCACACAGCTACAGCCACCCCCATGTCAAGGTCAGAGGTCAAGTGGATAAAGGGTAAGGGGGGGGGGGGGGATCAGGGGGGGGGAATGGGTGGTACAGTTAGGCTCTTCAGTCATTTGTGATGTCACAGAGGTCTTTGTGTGGGCATGAGAGCCTGGCATTTCCTCACCAGGGGACCGGGGGACTACTGAGCGCCCAGCTGCTGAATTGCGTTATCGGAGTCATATTCCTGGGAATTGGGTTGGATGGGCCACGATCGTGTGAAAGCTCAATAGATGGGATATTGTCCCACCCCATCCCCTTAACCCCCCCCCCCGTGCTCACATCTGGCCCAACAGTGTAACACCACAGGGTAGAAACTCAGCTGGGGACAGTAGGACATTGACCCGGACGGAGAGCCGAGGTGGGGTGGGGCTTTGGCCAAACACAGGTGCTCTTTGGTACCAAAATGTGGGTGTACAGTCTCACCTGTGAAGAGTCACCTTTTCTCTCTGCCCCTCCAGAATCATCACCCCCCCTCCCCCCCCCCCCCACCCCAGGCTCGCTCTATGGGGCTGGTTGTGAAAAAAGAGAAATCCCTCAAAAACATCCCCTTCCCTCCCACCCCACAGGCCCTGATCCTAGTCATGTGTCCTGGCTTACTGGAGAAGTAGGAGGGGGGGAGGAGGAGGAGGAGAAGGCCAGGACGGGGAGTACTAGGAGGGGGGGTAGGACAAAAAGCTGAACTGAGGTCCGGCGTGGGTGGAGCTCAGGCCAGCGAGCACGTGAGCTACAGACCTGGCAGAGCATGTGGTGAACGTCTGTGAGCCGCGATGCGTCCGTCTGAAGCGCTGCCAGAAAGTTCCGCGCAGTCGGTTCTATTTCAGTTCGTTCAACCCGGGGCAGACAAAATTTCAGTTCACGAGTTGGGGGGAAAATGGGCACAATGTTCTGTGTGAAATCTTTGAAGTGACAAATTGAATTTTCAGTCCATTTTCCTGAATTGATGGAAATGGCATTGACCCCAACCCAGCCCTGACTGTCAGTAACAAGCAATAATGTGGATGTAGAAGTGGGACGTTTTCTCCTATTGGGGGAAAATGCAAGCTGAGACTGTGTTTTATCTGTGGGTTAATGCATATTGTTATTGTATTATTATGGCAGTGAAGGAGATGTGTTTAATATTATATATTAAATATTAAAGTTAGCTAATGCTTGCGAACGCATTTACACCTTTTCTGTTTGCCACGAATGTTTGTCACTGTTAGCAAACAGTCTGAAATGATAGATTGTGACAAAGAAAAATTAGTTCAAAAGGAGAAAATGTCAAGAGAACTTAAAACATTAATGTGATTATTTTTTTATTGGTTACGAAAAACAATCTGTGGACTTATGTGCAGAGAAAATTGTTCTCCTTGTTGTCTCATTCATCTTAATTAAATAAAATTCGTAGGCGCAGAAAACAGAAAATCCGATTTAAAAGAGTTCAACAGCAAATGTTACACCACAACGTCGTTTGCGTCGAAGGTCTGCCTTGATTGCATGCCGGTTAATCAGTGGGAATAACTGTGTACTAAAACTGTAGGTGGCATTGTCAATAGGAATGATTGCTTAGTGAACCGAAACGTAGCTCAATTGGCATGATCGCTCAGTTGGTATAACGAATCATAGCTGAATGATTCAGCCTAGTGTTGTGCTGCAGACTTTTACGGATGCGTTATGCCATTTTTTAAAGGATGACGGATCGTTATATTGTCGTTGATGGCGGTTCATGTATGGGGGGCATTAGGGGCGGTAACGTCTCCGGTCTTTTAGGGAACAGATGGCCGTCCCTCTCACTGCAACAGGAGGTCATCTTGGCAGCGCCTCTCGTGTTAATTAGAGCTTATTAGCAGGGGGTCACTGGCGGGGCCGCCGAAAACACACCCAAATGGCTGCTCGCGGTGCCTGTAAACAACTGATACGCGCGCGTCCCTAAAACACAATGCTGGACCGTCCGTTTCGTTCTGGCGCCCTCCCAGCAACGGCAACGCAGTAAACACGGGCTACGCGGGCTACGCGGGCGGCGGGGTTCTCTTGATTACCGGTGAGCACAGCTGAGATCGCTTGTCGACGGCGACACACGCTACGTCCTTCACAAGCCTATCTTTCGTCTGACATCTTAAACAGACTGCTGTCCCAGCCATAATCCCTGCAGGGCCTCCTGTTTGAAGATTAATGGGCAGGTTTATGTCGTCCACATGACTCATAACCACGAGAAACCTACACCGAGACAAAAACGAGTGTTGAAACCTATCGAAGGTCAGATCTTGAAGAGGGAGAGAAAGGGTAGAAATGTGGTTAAGGAAAGGGAACAGGTGACACTTTGTGGGGGGCAGGGAGTCAAACTGTTTATCTGTGGGACTGCAGGTCTGGGACTGCAAACCGGGAGAAGAACAGGTGTTTAGATTAGGCATGGCATAGTTTCGAATTCATTCTAAATGGGAACAACTACTGGTGCCCTTGAACAAAACTGTGGCTTTGTTGATTCGTCAGTATTTCCTGTAGGCTGTGTACGCTTGCGAAGTCACTCAGGGTCGTCGCCTAAAGCCATAAAACGGCACCAATTTACAGCCATGGCAAACAAAGATATTACAGACTGCCCCCTGCTGGGCATAATACCTCAGCGACGATATCTCCCAGCCCTCAAACACACAGGCGCACACACGCAAATCTGCTTGAGCAGGAAACTGTGTTTTTAGAATTCGGGGAAGTGAGTCTCGGCTGAGTTTCTGACTCCAGTTAAAGAGATGCTGACAGCGGCTTCCTCAGCACTGGTTTCTAGAATCACGAAGTTTCCGCACATGACGCACTTCAATTCGAGTTCACTGCTGACGACTTCGCATTTAAGGGAAATGATCCGTATTTATACGAATGAATAAGCGTTTTGTTCCATGACAACCGGACAGGACTTCTCATTGAAAAAAATAAAAAAAACGATTTCAAAATTCTGTGGAACTCTAACCAGTGATTCTGTGAACTTACGAGTTGGGAGCTAAATTCACAGTGATTAAGTTGCAGGTCTTATACACGACAAATTGTCCACCACGAAGGAGTATGCTTAACTCTCATGGGCCACATTTGATTTTTATTGGATGTGTATGATCTCAGGGTGGCATGGTGGTGTAGTGGACAGCACTGTCACCTCACAGCAATATGAATCCCGGCCTGTGTTCTTGTGGGTTTCCTCCCACAGTCCGAAGACATGCTGGTTAGGCTAATTGGAGAGCCGGAATTGCACACAGGTATGAGCGTGTGAGCGAATGAGTGTTGTCTGTGCCCCATGATGGACTGGCGACCTGTCAAGGGTGAATTCCTGTCTCTCACCCAATGCATGCTGGGATAGGCTCCAGAACCCCCCACCCCCCCCACCCCACTGCGACCCTGACCAGGAGTAGACGAGTTAGATGCATGAACTCTTTTAAGAGTTGAATTAGCACTGAACATTTTATTATCTACTGCAGACCTAAAAACTGAGCTGTTTTGTAGCTGTTTTGTCTGAGAATGTATAATGTGTAATATTTTGCATATGTGGTGTTGGATTGTATTTTACGATGTAATAGCTCCTTGTTGCTTGCCTTGGCCAGGGCTCCCTTGTAAAAGAGACAGGCATCTCAGTGGGACTCAGCTGATTAAATAAAGGAGAAATACATTTAAAAAAATGGTTCTTCCATGAAGTTGGTCCTTAAGCTCTGGTCTGAGGCTGCGTGAGAACAGTGCTGTCAGACATGCTGGTCTGCTCATTCTCGCACCCCAGCCTGCTGATCCAGAGCAGGGTATGGAACCTTCATGCTCCTCCACACAATCCCCCCCCCTATCCTGGTTGAGGATATCCTTGCTTTACTGGAGTCATCTGTTGTCCAGCCCTCTTCCTGGAGAGCTACCTAATCCTGTAGGTTCTTGTTTGAATCATATTTTGGCACAACTGATTACACTAATTAGCAGCTCAATTATATCACTAGCTGTTGAATGAGGTGCACTTTGTTAGGGTTGGACTGAAAACCTACCGGACAGTAGATCTCCAGGAGCAGGGTTGGGCGGCCCTACTCTGGCTGTTGAGTGAGGTGTGGCTTTGTTAGGGTTTCAGTGAAAACCTACAGGACAGCAGATCTCCAGGAGCAGGGTTGGGCAGCCCTGCTCTAGCTGTTGAATGAGTTGTGTTGTGTTAGGGTTTCAGTGAAAACCTACAGGACAGCAGATCTCCAGGAGCAGGGTTGGGCAGCCCTACTCTAGCTGTTGAATGAGGTGCACTTTGTTAGGGTTGAAGTGAAAACCTACCGGACAGTAGATCTCCAGGAGCAGGGTTGGGCAACCCTACTCTAGCTGTTGAATGAGGTGCACTTTGTTAGGGTTGAAGTGAAAACCTACCGGACAGTAGATCTCCAGGAGCAGGGTTGGGCAACCCTACTCTAGCTGTTGAATGAGGTGCACTTTGTTAGAGTTGAAGTGAAAACCTACCGGACAGTAGATCTCCAGGAGCAGGGTTGGGCAGCCCTGCTCTAGCTGTTGAATGAGGTGCACTTTGTTAGGTTTTCAGTGAAAACCTACAGGACAGTATATCTCCAGGAGCAGGGTTGGGCGGCGCTGCTCTAAAGCCTGTGTTCCCGCTACAGCGCTGTCAGTCGGCCAGTTTCCATAGCGCCCGGCGGTCGGCGGTCAGGTATGAGGACAGCGGGAACGGCGGTGCCGAGCAGGAAGCAGACAGGAAGTGCCACAGGAAGCGGGACGTTTCCTGGAATGCGCAGCTTCCCGGCGGCGTGCGTCATGACGCAGCGCTGCTCCCGCATTTCCTCCCGCGCCGCATCTCTCCGCGGCTCCGGGAACACGGGGGCGGGGGCGGGGGCGAGGCGACGGACCCCCGAAACAGACCCCGCAAGGGTCTGGGCTGAACTCCGTCAGACAGACAGACAGACAGAGAGAGAGAGACAGACAGAGAGAGAGACAGACAGAGAGAGAGATACAGACAGACAGAGAGAGAGACAGACAGACAGAGATGAGTGGGCTGCCCTTCAGCGAGGTTTACAAAGTCTTTTCAGGACCCAAAAGTGAAATAGCACTTGAGGCAGCACTGCCGGAATCGCCCCAACCGGACAAATGCCCTCCTCTCTGTAATATAACATTTATCTTCCAATAGCCAAGCCTCACTGCGGCAGCGGTCTCTCCCACTGCTGCCGTTCGGTGAGTTTGTGTGTGTGCGTGTGTGTGTGTGTGTGTGCGCATGCATGCTGGCAGCACAGTTATTGCCTCCAGAACTCGTCATGTTTATATTTGAGCATTAAGCTGAGGCTCCTATGCAGTGCCCCATCGAGGACTCAAACTCTGGGTTATAAGCCGCAGGCCCGGTTCAGTGCAGGCTGCCCCCGAGGTCGAAGCAGTGCGCAGTCGGTGCAGCGCAGATCACTGCTACACGCCGCCATTGCGGTTGACTTTGAGTGATGCCAGTGATGTAACAGCCAATATGAAAAGCCTTGCGTCTGAGCTGACATTAGGTAGGGCAACTGCACAGGGAGATGACATCATCTCTCCCCCCTGGATAACAGCTGGCCTCTTGGGAGGCACAGGGGGTCGTGACCTTTCCCATGGAAGAGTGATGCTTCCCAGACCCCCAAAGATGGATGAGCAGGGCCAGGCTCACCAGCCTGGGAACTGGCCCAAAACCAAGAGGAGAGGGTGGGCTTCCCTGAACCCCTTGCTCGAGCCCCTGGGTCAGCTGGCGCCCATGCGGCTCAGGATCAGGTCCTCTGGGTAGTGTTCTGGAACGTCAGAACGTTGCCAATGGCAACGCGCAAGTTAGCGGCCCGTGATGTGACGTCGTGTGACGATTTACGCGATTTGTTTTATTTTTTTAATCTAGCAATGGAGTGTGACATGGTTCTTGGTTGTAGTAGTTAACCTAGATTTGGTGATGTTCCATGCGTGCTATCTCTGGTCTGGGAGTGTTTTAGCCAGATTTGTGTCAAGGTTGCGCATACAATACACAACGTCATTATGTTCTCTTGCATCTCTAGCAAGTCACTCTAGAAAAAGAGCGCTTGGTAAATGTGATGTCTGTGGACTCAGCGGGGAATTTAGACAGTCAGATTTCATAACTTTGCTTGTTCTTGTCCCTGCAACTGTGCTGACAACGACGGTTTAAAAGCCAAGAATCAGTGACGGGATCCCTCAGCCCACACACTGACACGCTCCAGTTACATCAGTAAAGTTATCTTCCAGTCACAACTGCGGATTTCCAATCAAAGCCGATCATGCAAAGGCTTCGTCGGCTCAATGCCGGTTAATCTTAACAAATCAGCGCAAAAACAAAAAAAAACTTTTCTCACATTTTCCAAACAAAGGCGCGATAAAACACCGTCGCATAAAACTGCACATTTGCCGTTTTGTCGGCGCGCACAATAGTGTATATCCAAACTACCAACAGCAGAACAAAAGTTGAAAACAATTACACCAGACCCCCAGAACACCCTGTCACAGCGTCTTTTCTTTCAGCTGTGTGAAAAAAAAACGAGAAAGAAAAAAGGGGGGAAGAGGGGGGGACTGTGAGTTCAGCGGGGCGGAGCTCCCTCATTCACTAACGGGGAGACGGAGGGAGAGCCGAGGATCTTGAAAGAAGTGAGGAGGAGGTGCCGGAGCGGGGGCCAAACAGACAAGAGAGTTGTGACGGATTGTACGTGTCTACTGGGGGAGAAAGGATTTACCGAGGAGGATTTTTTTTAACGCCGTAGTGGATGCTATTTGTTGGTTGGAAATCTTGAAAAACTTCAGCCGTCTGGGCGGACTTGTGGCTGGAACACGGATGCGGCTCGCGGACCATGAAAGAAGCGCTTACCATGAAATTCGCCTGGAAAGCTAAGATGGTAAAGGCGCTGCCGTTCAATGCAATGTATATAATAGACCGACGAAGGTTTGCGGTCTCTGACTTTGTGCTCTTTGAGATAAGCCTGTACGAGTGGTGGAGGGATACTGGGAAAATAGCGGATAAAGAAAGGTTTAGGGGGAGGCGGGGTTAAAAGCAAACATTTTGATTAAAAAAATATATTATTCGAAGTTATTTAATTCTTCGTATGAATGCAGGGCTTTAAATAACACTGTTTATTGTGATGTTGGTGGCTGAGAACGCCATTGTTTAAAACTATAAATATGCCCCGTTATGTTGGACCAATCAAAATGAAAACTTTTGTCTAGCGGCTGCGGGATAAACACAATAGGGAGCCGATCAGTGTAAAGAGTTTAGTGTGTCGTTATTTTGGGTGCATTGTTTCGCATACTGCTGATTAACAGGAATACTTATGATTTAGCCCGTGAAGAATGCGAAGCTGATATTTTTTTTTTCCCATAGCATCTTTAAATTATGATACACATGATAAACGCAACAAGTTTGGTACTAAGCAAACTGACAAATTTGTCATTATACTTGATAGTTCACTCGCAGTGTATTCAGGGTAACATTTTAAACGTTGTGGAAATAGTCGTATTAGATTGATTACAACGCCGTAACTGTTTGGTACGATTTTGTGAGTAATTATCTTGGCGTCCAGTTGAAACGGAATTAGTCTGTTATTGTTTTTCGAGCTATTTTTTCTAAACATGCTGACATATGTAACGTGTTTCGTGATGATGTGTATTATGAATTTTATGGAGGTGGAAGGAAACAATATTTTTTTTATCCTCCCAGTTAATCTGCGTCTGTTGGAAAATGACCGATGGTATTTTTCCAGTAAGCGTCGTTGCACAGACCGCGAGATTACCCCCCTTAACGACTGAGCGGACAGAGTTTAAAACCCACTTTAAAACCGTTTACGCGCAGCACAAAGAGTTGGGATCTCTGCAGACTGTGGGCTCAGCAGGGTCGGTCAGAGAGCAACAGGACCTCCTGCTTTTGTTTTTGAGCGCGGACTGCGTGACTCACTGGAAGAGGTATTTATGCCACGGCACTGTACCGGAAACGGTTGGATATACAGGCAGACAGACGGCCCCGTTTCATTTCCAGAGGTCACCGTTTTCCACCGTCCTCCAGATGTGTGTACCTTATCAACGGAGATGACCCACTGCAGAAAAGTAAATAAATAAATAAAAAAGTGCACCTTACCCTTGGTCACCACCTTGAAGGGGCACCACTGCCTGTGTAGACTATTGGTTTGTCTCCTAAATGAACCGCTCAGCAACCAGAGATAGCTGTGTTTCTGAGAGCCCTGGAGGGATTTTTGGCTCTAAACCTTAAAGGGGGCGGCGGTAACATTGACCTTTGACCTCTGTCCGTTGCCTCTGCGCACTGGGAGAAAGTGAGCATCCTTAGGGTCAGGCTTCCCTGGTAGAGAGTGGCTGATTCCTGTTAGTGGGTTTTTTTTCTCCTCTTCTCCAGTGGAGTCTATGCCCTCTCTCTCTCTCTCTTTCTCTCTTTCCTGTAAATCGCGGAGCGGGGAGCAGCGGGTGAAAGGATGTGCCGTTCCTCTCACTGCTCTGGCCTGTGTGTGGCTAGAGCAGCCTGTGTGCCTGTGACTCAATATCCTGCCTGCTGGGGTCGCCATGGCGAGGCGAACGCGTGCTCGCCTGCTCGTGTGTGTGGATCTGTGTGTGTGTGCGTGTGTGTGTGTGTGTGTGTGTGTGTGTGTGTGTGTGCATGCGTGCGTGTGTGTGTGTGGATCTGTGCGTGCGTGTGTGTGTGTGTGCGTGCGTGTGTGTGTGTGGATCTGTGCATGCGTGTGTGTGTGCACGTAATGTGGGTTAAATTTTAGACTGGGGTCTGGGTGTTATTTACTTTCTGGCTGTCAAAGCTGTGACCCAAACCCCCCCCCCCCGCCCCCCCCAAAGTGCTGTACTGTCCCACGCCAGCCGTGATCTCAGTCTGGGGTGTAGGGAACATGCGTGGGCGGGCAGTGGAGCGGGAGGGGAGGCGTTGGGGAGGAACGGGGGTAGGAGGCGGGACGCTGTAGTTCTCTTCTTTTTCTCTGTCTCAGACGGTACCAGTAGACTGTTTTGTGGAGCCGGCCTGTCCCGTTGGCACAATCAACACCCCCCCCCCCCCCCCCAATTCCTCCCATCTCACACAATTGCAGCCATATGCCCCCCGTCCCCCCTCCTGCCAGCCACTTTTCTTTCCACACGTGTTTATTTACAGATTTTGTTCCCCCCTACCCCCCTCCCCCCGCGATTGTTGTCGTTGGAAACAAAAATGAGTGCTTTTTTTTTGTATTTTTGGTGTTGCTTCACAGACTTGTTCAAGAGATGTGTTTGGAGTTGTAACACTAACCGTCTGTCCCCCCCCCCTCCTTTCCCACAGAGCTCAGTGCAGGACTGGGGAGAGGAAGTGGAGGAGGGGGCCATATACAATGTGACACTGAAGAGGGTTCAGATCCAACAGGCCGCCAACAAGGGAGCAAGATGGCTGGGGGTGAGTGAGAGGGCCCTGCTGCATCACTCTCTACACCCCAGTGGGCAGTAAATAGATCCACACAAACACACCTGTTCCTACAGCGCTGTGCTCCCTGGATGCACACGTGTGCACCATGCATGCATGCGCACACACACACACACACACACGCGCACGCACATGCACACACACACACGCGTGCACACACATACGCACACGCACAAAGTTTATAATAACTTGGATTGTATGTTCCTCTTGTTCCTTGAGCCTTTAAGGTGCGAGATCACAAATGTTTGATTTAGAATGTTCTCATCTGAGCATTCTAACGCACGATGTAACAATCGCTGCTGGTGTTTTGAAATCAGTGGGGTTCTAGAACACCGAATGAATCGAATTTTGAAAACAAAACTGTATTCTTCAAAGGGTTAATGCATGGCGATTAAGTAGAATAGAATAAACGGGCTAAATAGAATGGCTAAAGGGAGAGATGACCGAGCACCTGAATATGCTGCAGATCTTTTAAATCCCGGCCGCTGGAAGCAGAACCGAGTGAGATCATGTGTTTGCTGTGAACGCTTCCAGACTCTTTAACAGTCTGCCAAGCGACATTAGGGCTGCACAGCTTATCACGCATTTTAACGTTGTCTTTTTAAATCCTTGTTTTTAAATGTGTGTTCCCTCTGATTACCTGGTCCTTAAAGGTCCTTGTTTTTACATGGGTGTACAGTGATTTTTATAGTGCCTGGATTTTGACTTGCTTTCTTGTTGTAGCTTTATGAATGATGTTAATAAAAGTATCGTTATCATAATTATTGTTGGAGTAATAATAATAATAATAATAATGGTTACGCACTCTAAAGAAATAGAATTATTATTTATTTCTGACACATGATCCAGCCCATGTCTGTAACCAGTTGCGCACATACACATTAAATGAATCGCGCGATAATACAAATAAGCAAATGCAACACAACCACACACCAGACTTTCCACGATGCACAATGGGAGAGGTGGAGTTTATCGCTGGCCCACTGTCACTGGGGCCATACCTGCTTTAGAACCGTCCGGATACAGGGAAGAGAGGAACAGAGCGTGCTCTCCAGAAAACTGCTGAGAAAACAACTCTTTCTGCGACCAGCAGCCGCACGAGCCAGCCGCTGAACCTGGCCTTTGATTGGAGCTTAATCAGGCTTATTGCCCGGGTGTGTCTTTGTTTTTGAGAGAGAGAGAGAGCTGACTGCGCAGAACTCTGTTTCTATGGCGTTTTCGGATTTGGAAGGCCGTAGTTTTCTTTGTATATGGGAGAGACCCTGGGTCTGACGTTGTTGCTGAGTATGTTTATCTTGGAGGTAGGGAGAGATTTTTTTTTTTCCCCTTCAGGAAACCAAACTGGGGGGGGGGGGGACTTCTAGTTTAGCTCGATATGCATTCTCCATGGTCTTTTCTGTGACCAGTTGATCGCCTATAATGTCTGAAACGGGCGCATTGTTCAAGGTGGAGGTGCCCATGCTATTCGTGAGACTAGATCAGTGGATTGCCGATCGACCCGATTGCTGTCAGTGGCACAGGGTGCTTAATGGCAGAGGAGATGACCAATAAGAAGCTAACATTGTCTGACAGTAGCAGCGTATCGGACTCTGTCGATCACTGTGCGTGTGTGTACATGCGTGTGTGTGTGTGTGTGTGCGCGCTCGTGTGTGTGTGTGTGTGTGTGCGCGCTCATGTGTGTGTGGCCTGTTTTTCAGCTTGTGCATTGTGAGCTTTGGGGTCCAGGATGGCGCTGTGTGTGATTTATTTTACTTTTAGCTGCTCAGCACATTGCTGTCCTAGCGAACGGTGCCAGAAAGCCAGCTGCACCCAGAAACGCAGTCTCCCCTCTCTCCCCTTTTTGACGACTGTTTTGGAGCAGGAGAAGTGGGCCGGGGGGGGGGGGGGCAGGGCAGGGGGGGCGGAGTGCTGTTTGATTGAAAGCAGATTGTGCCGCTTCCTGTTGTAGCGTGCTAGCAGCAGCACCACGGGCTCCTGCTCCCTCCCTCCCTGTCTCTCTCTCTCTCTCTCTCTCTCTCTCTCTTTCTTTTCTCTTTCGCTCTCTTTTTATTTCTTTTTCCTCTTTTTTCTCTCTCCCTCCCTGTCTATTTCTCTGTTATTTCCCACTTTCTCTAACTTTCTCTTAACTTGCTTTCACCCCCCCACCCCCCCCTACAAACATTGTTACGACAGTTACACAACAGCAGGACACATCTGTGCAAAGACTGAGTATTAATGTGTCTTCTGTCTGTGTCTCCCTCCTCCTTTTTTCTCTCTATCTCTCTCTCTCTCTCTCTCTCTCCTGGTTCTTTTGCTCTGCCGTTTCCTCTCTGCCCTCCCCCCCCTCCCCCCCCCCCCCGCCAGGTGGAGGGGGACAGGCTGCCCCCCGGTCACACGGTCAGCCAGCTGGAGACCTGTAAGATCAGGAGCATCCGGGCGGGGACGCTGGAGCGGCTGGTGGAGACGCTGCTCACCGCCTTTGGCGACAACGACCTCACCTACGCGAGCATCTTCCTGTCCACGTACCGCGCCTTCGCCGGCACCGCCGCCGTGCTGCGGATCCTGCTCGACAGGTACGCCGCCGCCGAGCCGCCGGCCGCGGCAAAAAACACACCGCGGGTTCCGCTGGGAGGTTCTGCAGAACTGCGCAACTGCGCATGCAGCCGCAGAAACGCTGCAGAACTGCGCAACTGTGCATGCAGTCGCAACAACGCTGCGGGTTCTGCCGGGAGGTTAGACTTTAGACGGCACACAGTAACAGCATGCACTGACAGATAGCAGTACACCCTCAGGCCCGGTCAGAGAGGCCTGTTGTTCGAGGCGGCTGTGGCTGTGGGGATCGGGCTTTTCCCAAAGCGAGCCCTCCTGCGCCTCGGTTCTGTGCGACTGCGTGCGCGTGCGGCCGCAAAAACACTGCAGGTTGCGCTGGAGGCGCTGCAGAACTGCGCAGGCGGCTGCACGCATCGCTGATCTGAGACTCAGTGAGCTGCGTGTGTCAGTCAGCAGTGTGTGTGTGTGTGTCAGTGACTTTTGTTACTGTCAGTGACTTTTAGAATTGTGCAAAGAAGCAGGATTATGTGGTGAGGGGAAATATCAGGGAGGATTTTTTTTCGTAAAAGTGAGATCAGTCGTGCGTGGCACGTCTCGCCTGTGGAGGCAGAGGGGCGTGTGTGGGGGTGTTCACATTGAGGGCTGACGCAGTGCTGGATGCCCTCCAGACTGGGGTGAACGATGAGCCCGGAGGGGGCGAATAGCCTTGTCGCTGTCGTTCTGTGTTCTTTTGTTCTGGCGAGTGCGCGAGCGCTCCCGGCGGCGCAGAGCAAGGGGAGCTGCGGGCGGTGATCACTGATCACTGACACTGGCCTTGACTGCTGGGACTGCGGCTCTAAGACCGCTGGAGAGGAAATCTGTCTCCTGCGTCAGCTTGGTGCAGTTGGGCTGTATTGGAATCCCAAGAATACACTTGCGTTTGCCAACGCATGTGCTGCAGTAATAAATCCATCTCTCTCTCTCTCTCTCTCTCTCTCTATCCCTCTCTCTTTCTCTCTATCCCTCTCTCTCTCTCCCGCTCTCTCTCTCTCTCTCCCTTTCTCTCTATCCCTCTCTCTCTCTCGCTCTCTCTATCCCTCTCCCTGTCTTTCTATCCCTCTCTCTCAATCCCTCTCTCTCTCTTGCTCTCTCCCTCTCTGTCACTCTCCAGGTATGGGTGTATGGAGGACAGTGAGGAGGAGGATGGACAGGTCAGGTCTTCTGAGAACAAGGGAGAAGTCAGGAAGTAAGTGTCCGGACACTTATGATCACTAAGACTGTGTGTAACTAACAGCTTTCATCTCCAGGTCTTTCATTGAAGGGCTTTGCAGTGTAGTCTGGGGGTGAAGAGACTCCCCTCAGCCATCACAAATGTGTAGCATCCAAATATGGTGACGGGCGGCAGCCATTTTGTGCCAGAAACCTGTCCGCGCGTCAGGCTGTCCCATGCTGACCCATCACGTGTGTGTTTCCTCATGTCTGTGTCTCGGTTCTGCCCTCCCCCGATGGCTGTGTTTAACGCGGGGGAGTCACAGGCGGGGGGCGGGCTTAAGTGGGGCTTCGTGTTTCGGCGAGGGGGGGGGTGGGGGGGGCGTGTCAGAACGCAGCATCACAGTGGAAGTTCTAAAACATGCTGAGAGTCTGAGTTTCCCGGCCCAGGATTTAATACACTGGCTTTTAAAAAAAAAGGAGGAAAAATGCAGAAACTGTTTCTGCTTTGCTCACCATCTGCGCAGTAGTGTTTCATCACTCACCTCTCCTCCTCTTCCTCCTCTCCTCTTATCCCCCTCCACTCCTCTCTCCCTTCTCCTCCCTTCCCCTCTTTTTCCCTCATCTCCCTCTCCTCTTCTCCCCCTCTTCCTCCTCTCCTCTTCTTTCCCTCTTCTCCTCTCCTCCTCTCTCCCCTCTCCTCCCTTTCCCTCTTCTTTCTCTCATCTCCTTTTCCTCCCCTTTCCTCTCTTCTTCTCCTCCCTCCCCCTCCTCTCCTCCTCTCCCCCCTCCTCTCTCAGTGCCCTGGCCTCCATCTTGCGGGCCTGGCTGGATCAGTGTCCGGAGGACTTCCAGGAGCCGCCGGACTACCCGAGCTTGCGCAGGGTGCTGGAGTTCCTGCAGAGGGCGCTGCCCGAATCGGAGCTCTTCCGGAGGGCTCACAGCCTGCTGGAGCAGCTGCAGAGCCAGGCTGCCCTGGACCCGGAGTCCGACGGTGAGCCTCTGCTCCGGAACGGTCCCCTGTCCCAGCACCGTCTCCTTTCCGTGACCCCCTTCACTGTCCCCTGTCCCAGGACTGTCCCCTTTCCCTGACCCTTCACTGTCCCCTGCCCCGAAACGGTCTCCTTTCCCTGACCCTCCATGTTCGCTGGGACGTTCATTTCTTTCTTTCTTTATTTATTTATTATTTATTTATGTTTGATCATCCTTGATCATCTGTCGCCCCTTGCAGCCGGTTTCCACGGCAACATCTCCTTCTGCCTCGGGGAGGAAGACGAAGTGGAGATCGAAGTGCAGGAGGCCTTCCTGTCCTTCGAGGCCGACCTGGTGGCGGAGCAGCTGACCTACATGGACGCGGTAAGACTGGAGGAGGAGGGAAGGGGCGTGTCTTATCAAACTTGGCCCATGTTTTTGGTATCAGCCCTTTAAGGTGTGAGATCACAGATACGTGATTAGAATGTTCTTAACTGAACATTCTAATGCTGATGTCACAATCACTGCTGGTAACTGACCGCAGTGGAGTTCTAGAACATTGACTTAGAGTTTTGAAAAAGAAAACATTCCAAAAAATGCTCTTCAAAGGGTTTAAACCACAGCCCAGAAACCTTCATTATGAACATGGAAGTGGCTTGTTGGGTCTTTTTGCCTGTACAATAAGCTGAACACCCTAAATTAATTTCTTACAACATATTAAAACTAACACTGATGCATTACAAACGAAGGCCACGATACAAGACCTGAAAATAATAAATTATTATAAATTATAACTATAACGCAGTTTTTTTTTTCAAAGTAAGTGCTGAAGTGTAAACGCCTTGAGGCATACTTTAAAAAATAAATGCCTAGAGGTGTCATTTCTTTAAAAGAATAATCACTTTATTTTGAATCGCTCTGTCTCCCTCTGTGGCCCTCCCAGTTGCTGTTTAAGAAGGTGGTGCCCCACCACTGCCTGGGCTCCATCTGGTCGCAGCGAGACAAGAAGCAGAACAAGCGCTGCGCCCCCACCATCCGCGCCACCATCACGCAGTTCAACGCCGTCGCCGCCTGCGTGGTCAGCACCGTGCTCCGCCAGCGCCAGCTCCGCCCCCACCTGCGCGCGCGCGTCATCCAGCACTGGATCGACGTCGCCCAGGTACGCCGCGGGGAACGGCTGACAGCCACCCCCCCTCGCCCCCCCCCCCGTACAGGCGACACACATCCCCCAGTTTTACCCGTTTTTGAGCTGCCCTGCTGTGTCTCAGCCCCTTTGTGTGTCTGTGTAATGATCTGAGCCGGAGTGAAATGGCTGATGAATTTCAATGAACGCATTAAATTCAGTTGCCTGACCACTACAATTATCTGCTCTGCTAGACTCCCCATTACCTCCCTACTGCCGCTTAGCCAGACTTTACCTACCTACCCTTACACTGGGCTGGCCAGCAGAGCATGGGCTCCCCCTCAGTATTCCTGAAATATATCATCCCCCCCCCCCCCCCTTAAGTTTTTTCTCACCACTGTTTGAGTGTGGGGTTTTTCTTCCCTACTGAATAGTTCTTGTGGGGGGTTTTTTTGGGCAGTTTAGGCTCAGTCTGTCTGACTTGTCCTGTTTTCTTGCGAAGTGTCTTTGTGACGAGGTCTGAGTTGTAGGCGCGGTGCTAATGAGGTTTTATTGAGCGTGGTGATTTTGGCTGAACCGCGCCGCCTGTCCCTGTCCCGTCCCTCAGGAGTGCCGCATCCGGAAGAACTTCTCCTCGCTGCGCGCCATCGTCTCCGCGCTGCAGTCCAACCCTCTGTACCGCCTGAAGAGGGCGTGGGCCGCCGTGCACAAGTGAGTCCCGCCCCTGTGCGTGTGTGTGTGTGCGTGTCAGTGAGTCCCGCCCCTGTGCGTGTGTGTGTGTGTGTGTGTGTCAGTGAGTCCTGCCTCTGTGTGTGTGTGTGTGCGTGTGTGTCAGTGAGTCCTTCCTCTGTGTGTGTGTGTGTGTGCGTGTGTGCGTGTGTGCGTGTGTGCGTGTGTGTGTGCGTGTGTCTGTGTGTGTGTGTGTATGTGTGTGTGTGTCAGTGAGTCCTGCCCCTGTGTGTGTGTGTGTGTGTGTGCATGTGTGCGTGTGTGCGTGTGTGTGTGTGTCAGTGAGCCGTGTGTGTTCAGTGAGCAGAGTTTTCCCCCCTGTCAGTGTCAGTCAGTGTTTTGAGTTGCTCACTGAACATTGTTAGCCAGGCCTCAGTGTCAGTCAAAAGAGCAGTGGATTCTGGGAATGTGAGTCTGGGAAGTTTGCAGTGAAGAGTTAGAGAATACATTTAAGGGACATTTAACAGTGTGTTTACACGTTCTTATAATTTCTGTATGAAACCCCCCTTGTTCTGGTCTGCTCAGGGACAGTATGCAGATGTTCGAGGAGCTGTCCGATATCTTCTCCGATCACGACAACTACCTGACCAGCAGAGAGCTTCTGATGAGGGTAAGATGCCCATGTTCTGTTATTCAGAATATTTACAGTTACAGATATTGTGAGGTCATACTGGTGTCATCAGTGATGTATTAGCGGTGTCCTGGTGTTGCAGTAATGGTATTAGTCAGTAGGAGCAGAGTAATTGTGGCAAACATGCCTCAGTTATCACCCCCGTGCCAGGACTGTAGTATTTTTATTCCATGTGTAGTGTTCCTATGCATGCTGGGATGTCATTAGCGTAAGTGATTAACAAGCAGCACCTGTGTGGTGAGGCTATACTGATGGTTTGTGCGCACCTGCATCTTCTTTCACAGGAAGGAACCTCTAAATTCGCCAGCTTGGATAACTGTGCGAAGGATCATCAGAAACGCACGCAGAGGAGACTGCAGCTGCAGAAGGAAATGGTGAGTGGGGGCAAGGGGGGGGGGGGGGGGGGGGCTTGGGAAGGTGTTGCTTAAATTGGGGAGTTCTGTGGCTGCCGTGATGGGGCCCAGCTGTTAACCGTGCTGTGTGCCCCCGCAGGGTGCCATGCAGGGCACGATACCCTACCTGGGCACGTTCCTAACGGACCTGACCATGCTGGACACGGCGCTGCCTGACCTGGTGGAGGTGAGTCTCGCCTGCTCTACGCTTCTGTCTGTCTGTCTGTCTGTCTGTGGGTCCGTCTCAACTTTGCCGCTGAACAGTGAGTCATCTGTTTCAAAGGAAAAGAGGGTGTGAGTGTGCGTGCGTGCGTGTGTGCATGCGTGTGTCTGTGTGTGTCTGTGTGTGTCTGTGTGTGTGTGTGTGTACCTTTGGCAATTTGTCCAGCAAAAACTTACTGCTTTTCTTTTGCCTTTTGCAGGGTGGCCTGATTAACTTTGAGAAGAGACGCAGGGTGAGTGATCTTTATCTGTTACACCTGCGTCAGACAGTTATCCCAAAAGCTTTAACCCTTTAGACACCAGTAACGTTCCTGCTGATTACTGAAAATGTATTAAAACACATTTTTAAAAAATAATAATAATTTCAACTATATTCAGAACAGAATTAATTTGCAAAGTCTTCCATGGTATGATTTGGTTAGTTGCGCGTTTCTTTGAAAACCCTGGTACGCTATGCTAAAGTAGCATTCAGGTGCTCCTGTGACTGACATGCCCTCGTGGAAGATTCTGGAAGGGCTTGTTCAACCTTTGTAGGTGTGAGATCACAAGTATGTGATTAGAGTGTTCTTAAATGAACATTCTAATGCTGATGTAACAATCACCACTGGTAACTAAGCAATGGAGTTCTAGAACACTGACTTTATAAAAAACGTTCCAGGAAGCCCGACCTTTCGAAGGTTTAAATGAGCATGTGACCGTGTGTTTGTGACCGCTCTCCCTCCCCTGCTCTGCCCCGCAGGAGTTTGAGGTGATCGCCCAGATCAAGCTGCTCCAGTCCGCCTGTAACAGTTACTGCCTGACCCCTGACCCCGCATTTCTGCGCTGGTTCCACAGCCAACCACAGCACAGCGAGGAGGAGAGGTACGCACCCACCTTCTCTCTCTCTCTCCTCCCAACACCCCATCTCTCTCCCTCTTCCTCTTCGTCTCAAAGTCTTGGTCCACGATCCTTTGCATGCAGGAAAGGGAAGTCAAGGTCTGTGAGATTAGTGTCCTGCGATCTGATTGGTTCTTGCGAGTTTTGGCCAGTGTTTTATCACAGGGTCATTGGTGGAGTTGAGTTGAGTTGCTGCCTTCTCAATTGTTCCTGTAGCAGTTTCATGTTACTCTTCTACCTTCATCCAGCTGTTATATTGCACTCATATGATTATCTTGATGTTGTAGGTTGTTGTCATGCCTCCTGGTTTGACCTACCATAACTTTCTGACCTAGCCTCTGCTTACTGTGTGAACTGGATTTAGCGTGTTCATGGCTATGAATAACTATTACATAATGGGTATTGTACCTTATCGGGCCTGTGTTCTGTAATTGTTCCAATGACCTTTGGTGTGCACTTATTGTACGTCGCTTTGGAGAAAGGCGTCTGCCAAAGAAATGTGACTGAGGGCGTTGTGTGAGGCGTAACGCTCTCTTCCTCTTCCTCCTCCTCCTCTTCCTCCTCCTGCAGCTACGCTCTGTCCTGTGAGATTGAAGGAGTGGGTGACAGCAGCCCCACCTCCCCCAAACCCCGCAAGAGCATGGTGAAGAGACTGAGCCTGTGAGTACTGCCTGGCGGTCTTACCCCCCCCACCCCAACCACACCCCCCCCCCCCCCCCCCCATTACCCTCACTGACACCAGTAGTGTGTGGAAAAACTCCACAGAATCACCCTGGAACAGGAGAAACTCCCATTTCAATACAAACAGTCAAAACATTACAGCCAATCAATGCATTCCCTGCAGTGCAATGCAGTGAATTGTAATATAAGTCAATAAAATATGTTTTATTTGTCATGAGGGGTCAATTGTAATGGGAGGGGTGGAGGAGGTTGGGGGGGGTGGACCATTGTAAAAATGACAGCCAACTTCCTGGAGTATACATAAATAAGACACACAATGCAGAATTCACAATAAAAACAACCACACAGTAAGCGCGCAGTTTCAGCTCTGGCTTGGCGTAGCTTAAAAATAAAAACAGTATAAATGTAAAAGGTGCAAAGGTGCTAAAAACAGAAGAGTGTGCATTAATCAGTGCCGGTAGCCGTGCGCTGCTGTTGTTTTTAACCGCTCCCGTCTTAACGAGCGTCTCGGTTCGCCAGGCTGTTCCTCGGCGCCGAGGCCACGGCCGCCAGCTCCCCGGTGAGGGAGAGCCCACGGTCGCCCCCTGCTGGCAGCTCCGGGGAGAGCATGGACTCGGTCAGCGTGTCCTCCAGCGACTCTGGCCCCTCGGACAGCGAGGGCCTGACGCCCACCCACACCCCCGACATCGCCGAAAAGAAGGTACCGACCTGACCCCCGACGCCCGGATAGCTCCGCCCCCGCTCGGCCGCTAGCGAAAACCGCTACCTGTCCCACAGATTCTAAACCAGTGGAATTGATGGTCAGCTCCTGTGTTCCTTGTGTCCTCTCTGCTTGTAAATGAGAGCGGATACCGCTTTGTATCAGTGGTTTCTGATGCTGTATTGCAGTACGGTTGTCATCTGTGGCTTGTGGCTACATTATTGTCCCAGGCCGAGCTTTTTAATGAGGTTTCTGCCTCAAACTGGAACGTTTTGGCTTTGAGACTGAACCCTCACAGTTAAGGATGAGCCCTGTGTAACTGTGCTAACTTCTGCCTGTCTGTCTCTCTGTGTGTCTGTCTGTCCGCCTGTCTGCCTCTCTGCCATCCGTCTGTCTGTCCGTCTCTGTCTGTTTGTCTGTTTGCCTGTCTGTGCGTGTCTGTCCGTCCGTTTGTCTGTCTGTCTTGTCCGTCCATCCGTTGGCGCCCCAGCTTTCCGAGTCCTCCTCCTGCTCCTCGCTGCACTCCATGGACACGTCCTCGTCTTCCGCCAGCGCCGCCGCCGCCACGCCCGCCACGCCCACCTCGCCCTCGCTGCCGGCCCCGCCCCCCCGCGCGCACCGCCGCTCGGCCTCCCTGACCCCCGTCTCGCCCACCTCCCCCACCCTCCTCCCCCCCGCCTACAACACCCAGGCCCAGGACGCCTGCATCATCCGCGTCAGCCTGGAGCACGGCAACGGAAACCTGTACAAGAGCATCATGGTGAGTTCGGCCTTCGAGAGTCAGGAGATAACCGTACAGTACAGTCATCGCCGGCTCTTCACGGGAGTCCATCTTGGCTCATCATTTACCTACACGCTATGGCCTTCAGCACTGAAGCATTCGCAGTATTCAGCATTGTGTCAAGCTTGATCTTTGCCCTGACAACTACATTTTTGAAAGAAGCTTTCTGACGTCAGCACTGATTTCATTTTAACGTGAAGAACTTGCGTGGCAATGACAGGGCAGGGGTCTTGGCCTCCAGTCCCGGAGGGCCACGGCGTCTGCTGGCTTCCTTTGTGTTACAGCAGATCCCGAGTCCTTGGTTATAGACTAGACCGGTCAACTCATCCGGCTCTCGGCTTGTCGTTATGGAAACAGCCTTTGAATTTTTGAGTTTTAAGGCCGGTGTCGGCGCTGTGGAAGAGCTGTGAGTCAGGATTCTGGGGGCTCACAGTAAGGCGCTCTCTCTCTCTCTCTCTGTCTGCTCTTTCACAGCTGACCAGCCAAGACAAGACTCCCGCAGTCGTCTCCAGGGCCATGGCCAAGCACAACCTGGAGGACGAGCCGGCCGACGCCTACGAGCTGGTCCAGGTCATCTCCGACGAGAGAGGTGAGGGGGCGGAGCGTTTTTGTCCGTCGCTAGCGGACGCCGCGCCGGCCTCCTCCTGCCCTCGGGCCCCTGCGGGGCGTCCGCGTTTCTGTGAGGGAAAACGCAGCACGATTCAGATCCGCGTAATCGGCCGCTTTTATTGGCCAGTCGCTGAGTAAGCTGGGCTTGGGTGCGTTTAGAACGCATCGTCAGAACCTGACCGGGTCAGTGCAGTAAGGGCCAGGCACAGGTGAACAGAGGGCGATGGGCCCGATCAGGCCAAGACTGCATCTCTGGTGTTCAGAGCACATGTCAGCTGGTTCTTAATTCTGCTTTTCAGTCAGAGGACTTCTTCAGACCTCGCAGGGGGATGTAATACATCCACTCTGAATGGGTGAATGAGTGATGGTGAAATGCTGAATCGTCCTGATTCGCTGGCAATCGAGTTTTTTCGCTGCTTTCTCTCAGTCCTTTATTCTACCTTTCACAGTCTTGTCTTCTTTCCCTCAGATTCATGCAGTTGGTTTTGTTGTTTTTTTTTTTTAAGTTTTTTTTTTTTTTTTTTAAGCCTCTCTCTCTTGTTCTCCTTCTACTGCGGCCCTTTCAACGCTAACTGCTAGCGAGAAGCTGCTAATAGATGTAGCAGGGATATTCGTACTGATGCTTTTACACATTTTGGGCTGAACTCTGGTATTTTATCAGGGCAGTTTCTCATGATCTGTCTCCTCGCCCGTTTCAGAGCTGGTGATCCCGGACAACGCCAACGTCTTTTACGCCATGAACACCTCCGCCAACTTCAACTTCCTGCTGCGGCTGCGCGGCTCTGCGGGACGGCCCGTCCAGCTGCGCAGCCGATGCAGCTCCACGCTCCCGCGCGCGCAGCAACGCAGCTGCCTGTCACTGCGGCTCAGCAAGGTCACACTGTAGCCCCGCCCCCCCCCCCGAGGCCAGGGCAGGGCGGGGCATCCACGGGAGGGCGGGGCTCAGACAGACCGCAGAGACTTGTTTTGGGAGAGCCGGAGAGGAAGGGGGGATGGGACTGAAAGAACTGGAGAGCCGTACTCCTCTTTCCCCTCCGCGGATCCCCCTGTTCTTCAGCTGCGGCCTGCGCTGTCCTCAACCTGCCTGCACAGTGACTTCAGAGGCGCAGACAGACACACAGACAGACGCACTGCGCAGACGGACGCACTGCGCCACCACAATCCCAGCGGGAACGGAACCTCGTCGCGCCGAGAGAATTTGCACACGCGCGCGCACGCGAAGGAGATGAAGTCCCTGCTCTCCTCCATCAGTTCCCCCCCCCTTTTCCTTTTTTATTCACTGCTATCTTTGTCTATCCTCTGGCCCTCCTGCTTGTTTCCGGTGGGGAAGGAGATGAGGGGCGGACAGGGCGAAGAGGACTTGATCCTGTTGCCTTTTGGTGATGATGAATGGACTCTTGCGTCAGTATTTTTTTGTGGGGGTGTTGCAGGAGCTGTGATGTCACTGTGCCCCCCCCTTTCCCTGTGCGTGCACTACGTGGACAATGAGGATTACGCTTCTCATATTGTGAGCTGTGTGATGAATGCAGTATCTGCGTTCTGATTGGTTCCTACTTGGTTTTAACAAGTCTGTGAAATGTTCTTGTTTTCCTGTTGATTGGTCGCCTTCAGTTTCGGGGTCCGGTTGCACAAAATGGGAGTTTCTCATTGGAAGTCTGGCTTTACCCTCCCTGGCTGCCTCTCAGTGATTGTCCAATAGAGTTGCACTTGTTTTGTGGTTGAGCAAAGCATTTTGGGATTTGCACTGGGTGTATTGGTAGATTCTGCTCCCCATACACTGATTCTGGATCAGTTTCTGCCTTTTTCCACATAGTAAATGGACACAGGACTAGAGTAGCACACGGTGATCCTGGATCAGTTGTTTGGGGTTTGTAGAATGTACTGGGAGCTTGTGTACTGAGGGTCAATTGGAGGTCATGAAATTCCTTTGTCTTTTGTGTGTGTAATGTGTGTGTTTTTTTTAAAATGACACAGGACAGAAAAAAAACGTTAGAAAATGTATAAACATGAATGTATAGACGTCGGCTGGAATAGCGGAGAATGTTGTTTGTTTGTTTTTTGTTTTTTTTATAACTGGACCCGGAACTCGTAGTAGTTCCTGTACAGAAACCGCAGGATTGTGTAGCTGCAGACATTCTGCTGTATGTGTGTGTGTGTGTGTGTGTGTGTGTGTGTGTGTGTGTGTGTGTGTGTGTGTGTGTGTGGAGTTGTGTGGGGAAGGCCACGCCTTGTAGCGGACAGTGCACACACATCACATTGACGATTCGTGGGCACCGGGAAAATGCACAAGGCTGTGGTCCTGGCAGTGGTGCTCTGACGCTAACCCACATTGTGTCCGCCATGACGTGTCCTCAGCACTGTTCCCCCTCACTCTGTTCAAAACGTTGCCCTCACAGACTCACTCCCTCACTCACTGTCGATTCTCTCGCCCTTGCATAGACTCGCACTCGCACAAACCCGACACTTGTCACTGCAACGCCCAGTGCTGACCCCTAGTGTTGAGGAGGCCAAAGGGTGGAACTGAAGCAGAAGGGATGACGCGGTAGTCTCCCACTTTCTTCTCGCACAAACCAAGACATGTCACTGTAACGCCCAATGCTGACCCCTAGTGTTGAGGAGGCCAAAGGGCGGAACTGGAGCAGAAGGGATGACGCAGTAGAGTCCCACTTTCTTCTTTCAAATGCAGCGCTTGTGAACTGCTCTCCGAATGCCGTCACTTTTTCCGCTTTTAAATACTCTTTCTTCACTGCCAAAGAATTCTCTACATGCAAAAGTAAATAAATTATTATCATTATCTTCTTTTGTCGTGTCTTGTTATTGAGCTCGCAAATAATTTGCCGTTTGAGGTTCATCGGTTTTGAGAAATGTGACCAGGTCGACGGCCATTTAGTTAATATTGACTGCGTGCTGGAAGGTCAAATGCAGGGCATCAGTGATAATGTGTGTTGAGATGGTATATGGAGGACAGACGTCACATCGTGGAGAAACAATATTAACTGGCGTATAGGTAATACTGAGTGTACATAGGGAAGTAAAATAATCTAGGTTATAGTTCAGTGTTCTCAAAATATTTTGCATTATCTTAGTATGAACTGAAAAGTAGTCATCCCGTATTTAATACAGGATAATACAATTCCGCAGTTTTGGAGTTTTTATTTTAATGACATATATTGCCTCGAAAATAATTTTGATTGCCACACTTAAAGCTTTGAATATTTGCCTTGCCTAGAAGTGAACCCCGCAATACTTTTTCTAAAATTGCAATTCCTTCAGCATCCACAAGGTGGCATTTTGTGCCCATCATACCATGCTGATATTTCCTTTCAGTTTGAAAATTCTTTGTTTTCCCCTGTAAATTGCAAATTCGAATGCATTTGACTGGATTAAATTCAGCTGGGTATGACAGAAATGTGTCCTTGGGTGACTCAACACCTACCACTGCCCTTTATTTGGTTCATATGCAAAAATGTTAGCTTGTGCCCAGCGAATGGGTTGCTAGTTTCTAACCCAACCCACTTTCGATTGCGTCATTGTGACATCATCACAGCGGCCTCACAATGGAGTTCCATGATCGTCTAGAAACTTGACACACCCTCTATGGTTTAGCAGGGTCAACAAACAGGACCTCCAGTGCACTTTTAATGATTTTATTTCATTATGTCATTTATTTTAAAAGCACTGACAGTTTTATTTTTAAGCAAACAGAAAAGTATTCCAAACGATAAAATAAGCTATAAAAAGAATATTTTAACCACACGAATAATATGATGTAATAAATTAATGAGGAATTTAAAAAAAACAAAAAAAAAACGCTCACACAGAGGAGCTGTCCAGGAAGCAAAATTATTTTACACATTTTATGAACCTGAGAGAAGACACTTCCAATGGTGCATAAATGAAAGCCTTAACAACCCTTCAGCATACAACAACCATGGTAAATAAAACCAGTTTAAAAATCCTGAATTTGCAAATCTCACAGAACCGCACGTTCGTTTAATCAGTGTAGATCAGGTACTGCTGGACAGCTGTTCGGATAACGTGAGGCTGGTGCGGAGCTGTCGGACTGGAATTAATGAGGTTGTGTAAAAAACTAACACTGAGGCTAAGATCAGGCGGTGCATAAATATCATCCCTGCATGAGCCAGCTATCAGAGTAACTGATACCCAACACAATTAATTTTCCAGTATATACAAACATCGCTGCGAAACTTTGTGTTGTTAACGACTCTTAACGCGGTTCCCAGGGTTGCAGTACTGTCTGCATCCCGGGCTAAATGAAAAGCACATTAATACAAATAACAGGGTGAACCATGGGGTTCATGACAGAAGAAGCACAATATGAGTGTGACCTGAAATTGGTGTGAAATATTCAATGAAATGAAGCATATGCCAGAAATTATATTTTACACATTAAAGAAAGGGAATGCAATTTTAGTTGAATAATGTTTGATAATTTAGTTGATTGATTAGGAAATACTTATATCCAGACCCTTGAGCATAAGCACTGGACTTAGGAACACATGAAAAGCTACTGAGGTCTCTGACCACAGACAGTAGAGAGGAGAGAATGGCCACCAGTTAAGCCACATACTACCAGCCTCAGAGACATTTATGGCCTGAAAAAAAAAAAAAAAAAAAAAAACTATTCCTCACTAATCAGGGAAAAAATCAGGAGCAGCCATAGCTCTCAAAATATAGGTTCTGTGTATGAATGGTGCGATTCATTTTTTTTCTTCTACCTGACAGATCTATCCCTGACTCAGCCTCTCGACAGGGCAGTGTGAGTTCTAAGAAGAAAAAAGGAAAAAGACATATGATGTAGGTAATCTGGACTAATTTGCAGTGTTAAAATCTTTTTCAATCAGAGTTCTGTATTAGAACTAACATTTCTGTGCTACTGGAAGTTCTTCTTTTTCTCCTAAACTAAGCTAACATGATTGCCATATTTTACACAAAGGACAAGCATGTAACAATTCAGTTGTTCAATCTTTTAGTTCGTTCCATTGAATGCATTCCATATCCATACGCAATCAAAAATATATCGCCCCCTAGTGGCACAATATACGAACTGTGGGAATGTGCTTTCCTTGCAAAGCTTGTGACAACCCCTTCCCGCCACCTCCACATCTGTCCCCGCCCTGTAAGATGACTAGTGCCAGTAAAAGTAGAAAAATAGTAAAACTGTAGATTCTTTTCAATTCTACCCTTCATTTCACGTCCTCGAGCACTTAAAACTACCACGGTGCAAAATGTCTACTGACTGGCTAATAGGTATAATATATGCAGTGTGTGCATGTATATGTGAATGTTCACATTGAGGCAAGACATACACTGCAGAAGCATGTTCCGGAATTTTAAAAAAAGAAGTGTAGGATAAAAGACTAGCAGCTATATGGGAATCAACACACCTATAAGAAAAGTGCTATATTGCACGTACGCAATTTTAACGTGCCTTTTGGCACTTGCCAGTACACAATGTCTATCAAACTAATGGTGCAAACAATTATGATTCATCTTAAGGCTTCCAGAGGTTCTGTTGAGTTCACTTATACAAAGGCAACCATCCTGAGTTTGGACAGCCGGTAAAAGGCAGTTGCAAATTTTCCAGAGATAATATTTCCCCCTCCCCCCCCCACACACACACACAGAAAAGCAGCTTTAAACTAACTAAGCAATCACTCCTCATATATACGGACTATAACAAAGTGACAAGTCGCTAAAAAATAAAAAGCACTTACAGAGCCATCTCTAATGCAGAGGTTTCAGAACTGAGACGATGCACTGTAAGCAGGTTGTGCCAACAGTCGTGCCAGTGAAACATCTTGCCAGTCCTTAAAACTTTCCACATCTAAGGTGTCTTTGACCCTTACACAAAATATACTCATAAAAAAAGCAGCAGCAGCTAAATGCCATAACCACGGTAATAGCACTACACTTAGAAAAACTCCTTAAAAAACAGAACAGCTACGATATCTGCAGCATCTGCAATAAGCTGTGTGCCCAGCAGAGCGGGGCCAAAAAATTACTCAAAAGTACTACAAGCCTTTAGATGCCGGTACATTTCCCGCAGATTACATGATTTGTCTAAAAGAAACAGCCATTATCACCAGTATTCAGAACGAAGATTCTTAATTCTTGTTGTATTGCAAGTTTTGGTCTGGCGAAGCGCTCTGCCAAAAAATTCTAATGGACCCGAAGGAGCGCTTTCCCACTTTGCTGACATCTAAAGTGTTAAAGAGCACTTCAGGGGTCCCGCCCTGGTCTGGTGTCCGCGGCTACGAACGTCTGGAAGGGGGCCGGAGAAGTGAAAGGCGAGACCGTCCCGTTCCCTGCACCCTGACTCGAGATCTCGCTGGCCTCCCCGTCGCCAAAAAAAATCTGGCCTGCACATGCAGGAAGCCCTCACAGCTGTGGCAGCTGCAATTCTCAGCGCTCAGGCCTCTAACGGGACAGGGAGCCAGCCAACACAAAATGTCCTCACGACGTTACCGCAACGTGTTCTTCAACGTCGTTCCATTACCACGGCATTGCAGCAACGCTTGTTTAGGACATTTTGTGTCAGCGGGAGACGCAGGCCAAGGATTTATCAGTACATTAACCTGTAAGAAAGAAACGGACCCATGTTTACTGGATAAACATGAGTGGATAAACATGTGCATCTCTCCTCAATACCATTGCGAGCGCAGTGAGAAGTGAGGAGTCTGGGCTGCACTTCTGTTTGTTCTGAAACAGAGGAATTCTGAGCAAACACGCCTCTCTCGCGTTGTCTTCATTTGGGAATTAACTGTCTTTTTCGGGCTGAAGCTACCCATCCTGGGACCGGCAATGCAGGCTGAGACTTCCGGCGTTCTGAGGGTGGGGGGGGGAGGGGGTGGGACTTCCGGCGTTCTGGGGGGGGGGGGGGGCGGCCGATCCTCCACCCCCGGGACCCTAACGGCCGATCATGGAGGGGTGGTAATTGGGGTGGCGGCGGGCATGCTTGACCAGGTGGTCGCTGCGCATGAAGCGCTTGTCGCAGAGCGGGCAGGGGAAGCGCTTCTCGCCCGTGTGCGTCCGCGTGTGGCGCGCCAGCTCGTCCGAGCGGGCGAACTTCTTCTCGCAGTCCGGCCAGGTGCAGGGGAAGGGCCGCTCGCCTGGAACAGGACCGCAAAGAGACAGGGGGTCAAACAGGGGGCCGAAAAAAAAAACACACCAGCCGGTCCCACCCCATCCGGGACCCAAAACAAACAAACAAACCACCCTGAGTTCCATGCGGCGCACGGGGGCCTACATGAAAAAGGAAGAAAAGCCCCCCCCCCCCAAAAAAGGAAAGGAACCCCCCAAATTTAGAGAGGGAAAACAGTAGCAGGATTGTTACACAGCATCACGAGGCGGACTTCAAAAGCAACGGTGGATAAACGTGTCTCATAACCAAAGATAAGAGCAATCCAACAATTTGTTCCTTTTCAGATTAAATTTACAGATAGGCTATAGTTACCATATTTTACCTACACTGTCGACGCTTATCTCATTTATGTTCTAATTTTAGAGTGCATCGCACCGGCGAGCATTTTATACCGACGTGTGAACTTTGCCCCGTAGAAATATGAGGAAAAACAAAACTGGAATCAAGTGACGGCAAGTAGCTATGAATCTGTCGGTAAGATCTCATTTCTCACTGTGACGGTGCATGAACGTGTCTTAATATCGTCCACGTGTGCTTTAAAAAAAAAAAAAAAAAAAAAAGTATGTGTGTGTGCTTTGTTTTTAAATGATTATTTCAATGGTTTCTCTAGTTTGACCTTATGTTAGGCGTGGTGTAAAGACAGAAAACAAACAGAGCTTGAGGAGAAAATTCGCAGTGAACCTACAGTTGCACTCCTAGTAAAACGACTAGTGCTTATTTTTCTAAATCCTTGTTACCACTTTCAAGGTCTCTGTTATTTCCCCCCATCTTTTCTTTTCTGTTCGGCAGCCATCTTAGACTAACTGCAGTCGTGCAGAAGTTAAAACAACCATAGACTACGCACAGTGCCGCAAAACTAAAACTTAACTGACTCTCTAGAGGAGGCCTACAAAGAGCTAGCTCGCGGACAGAAAATCCGGTTGCATCTGAGATTCAAAACGGCAGCTTAAGCCCAGACGTACAAAGGCAAAATTCTGCACAAAACAGCTTTCCTAGTAAAAGCCTCAAATATGTACTTCCTGTTACATCAGTTGGACTCGCGGCCTGGCTCTTGTTTTCCACGGGAACACCAAGGCCTTCTTAACGGCCTTCTGATTTGATTTAGCTTTCCACGAAAACTTTATCCAAGAACAATACTGTTGTTTTTTTGTTTTTAAACACACATGTGTATTATCACTGATCATATCCTTACACCTGAAAGTATTCATGGATCAGTTGTTATAGGGTGGGACTACTCTACTACATCAAGCATCTGTTATCTGAAAAACGTGTTTTCTTAACAGTTTGTGGCGTTGATAGTGGCAGCAATTGTTAAAATATGAAATCACTATGAAAAAACTTTCAACAACTGTGACTAAAATGGAGTATTTTCATTTTAGTCACAGCAGTAGTACGGTGTTGTGGTTTCATATTGAATTTACACATTAATACGAATTTACTAATTGCATCCAAACTAGATACAATCACCTATAAACTATTATTTGGTCCGTAAGTATTTATTGCCTAAATGATGCACTATGTGGCTAACATCTGATTCCTCAAAATACAATGTAGCCTATACGCTGAATCCCCAAAACACGTGTCAGCAACGTTTCTATGTAGCTGTGTGATTGCATTCAGTAGCCTAACTTTAATAGCAAACATCTGTAACCGGCTTGTACGCCAGCCCTCCATGAAAGGTAAGGAGAGGGGGTTTCTAGGGGACAACTCAGAAAGCCGGTGAAAAAAACAGTAAACAACAATTATTTGTTCGAGGCAAATTCTCAATTATTTCAACGTAGATTGCTTTCCGTGAACTCGCTAAGCCAAGAGTTACTAACAATCTAAATTACAGTGTAGTTTTTTTTTCCTCATCTCATTCCAATCTGTTCGTTATTTTCTTTGTTCTAGTGTTCAGTTCTTTCTTTGTTCGTTAGAGTATTGTACTGGAGTGACCCGCTTACCAACTCCTCCTCTCTGCCCCCAACCCACCCTACCTACTTAACGCAGTGTAAAAAAAAAAAAATTAAAAATGAGAAATTTTAGTGAAAGGGGATTTAATACTAACTAACTAGCTTGTTGTATACGCCAAACATCTACAACTGTGTTCGTAAAAAGGTTTTCTTTACATGGATAATTCTGCGGCACCCTAACGCGTGAAAGTTTGTTTCTTCGTGCCCATATTTTGACTATGCATGCCTATTACTGAATCCTACGCCCCGTGTCACTAGCGATCACCTCGTGCGAGCTCACAAAGCCTCACTTTATGTGGCCGACTACACAGCAGTGTAGAATAAAGCGTTTTATATTCATATGATTGTAGGCATTTTTCTGGTTTTAAAATTCTAACGAGGAACAATCTTGTCTGCCTTTCTCGGTTATAATTACACAGCCTAACATATTAGCAGCTTTCAAAGAACGACCTCGTTTTACAGCAGGCGAACGTTATCTTACACAACACCACACACCCCTCCTACTCTTCGTGACCGCACCTGTGTGAGTTCTGATATGCGCCTTGAGGTGAGACGATTTTCCATAGACCCGGTCACAGCCGTCGAAAGTACAGCAGTGCCGCTTCATTGGCGATCGTGGTGGCCCTCCCTGGAATGTTTTCGGTTGATTGTGCTGTCCGGGCGTCGGCGTGGAAGAGGGAGTCATGGTGGGGGTCGGGTTTGTTGAGTCGGACAGCGTGGTGTACCCGCTTTCCCCGTGAGAGAAACTGTCCACGTCTCCGATCGAGGAATTGCTACTTTCGGAGTACGCCGACATAGGTCGGAATTTGCCGTGAAGATCCGTGAGAATTCCGGCAACCTTCATTATGTTGGTTCCACCTTTCAGCATGTCCCGTACTTCCCTGTCCTCATTCGACCCCTCTGGATCCCCTGAAGGACGAGCCTGAGGGGGGCCCAGGGCAGCAGAGGTAACCGGGGTAGGACGATGCAGGACCGGCCCACTGGATATAGACACCAGGCACTGAGCGGCGAAGTAGTCCGAATACGCAGTCATTGACATGCTTTTTCTCTGTACACTTGCTTGTGGCGCCACGGGATGGGTGGAAATTCTTCCGTGGTCTCCGATCAGGCTTGTGATGTCCAGTTGTATCTACCGAATTACGCAGCTTTGTATTCGGCACTTTCGACGACAGCACGTGACGACTTTCAAAATACGAACTGAAAGAAAACTGAGCGAAAGAAGTTAAAGATACACGCGGACCCATCCATGCGTAGCCCCAGCGCGCGTGCTACACTCAGTTCGCTTCATTGTGTCTGAGAGCAAGCCGGTGCGGTTCACGCCAGTGTGTAGGGAATCACGCAGTGACGCCGGCTGACGTGAATCGCGGGCGGCGAAGAGGAAGGATTTTACAGGAATAGAATAGAAGGAAACAAGATTTTCTCCTGGTTCTGTCGTGGGGCCAAGATTCCTTGCTGGTCTACTGGCAAATTACGTGTTGCCATAACCGTTTCAATTAGATATGTGAAATTCCAATATAACAATTTCACTTCTTCCCCGGAGTGCCCTTAAGTAGATTATTTAAATATTCAAAATATTCTGTTACATTATAATTATTAGGCTACTGTAGCCCCCTTGGCCTCGTGCTCCAGCCCCACCCATTCGCACAATCCACTCCCCTGTCGCCATCTCGACTTTAGATTTCACTTACGCGTTACAGAACACAGGCTATTAAACACAGTGATTTGCGTTGATGTTGGCATTAACTAGAGTAGAATGCCTTTACGGTAATTTTAAAAGTCAGTTTATGGTAATTCAGTGGTTGATTGTGGGAGGTCATTTCTCAAAAAATGGTTTCATCAATTGTATTTGTAATACAGAAATTCCTATCGTGTAGCCTACCTCATTTCATTTGGGCACACGCGCACACGCACACACACGTGGGTACAAAGGTCCGAGGTCTGACCTCTTTAAAAATTCGCCTGGTTGCCTCTGTTGCCAATATCTACTGCAGGCCAGCTTCAGCATTACGTTTATCGCGATAAAACGGTTGTTTTCAAAGTAGCCTACTAGACCTAATGTGGTTTTGAATAAGGACTCTATTTTAGCGTAGTGGGTAGGGAGTTAGTATTATAACTCGGAGTTTGTGGGTTCAGTTCCTAAGAGGGGTGCTGCTCTTGCTCCCACAAGCCAGATAATTGACCTCAATTGCTACCATAAATAACCAGCTGCATAAATGGACTGTATAGAAATGCAGGTTTCTCTGGATAAGAGTGGCTGTAAAATGTAAAACAATTTGTTGCCATCCCATTTTGTTGCCGTGAAAATGAAACCAAGCTGGATTTTTCAGTTAAATCTGGCAATACAGGTATTGCCTGCCCTGCACGACTGTCTCTCAGATGTCAAAAACATCCGTTAATTAAATTCAGATGGAGAAGGTAAATGTACGGGCATGTTTTTCTGAACTGTGTAGGACGGGTTTCAGGGTGGCAGTGTATTTAAGGTCAAAGAATGAGTGAATAATGACAGTGAGCCAGCTTCAGAGGACGTGTGGGAGTATCGGCAGTGTAGCACAGTGGGTAAGGAACTGGGCTTGTAACCGAAAGGTCATAGGTTCGATTCCTGGGTAGGACACTGCTGTTGTACCCGTGAGCAAGGTCCTTAACCTGGAACTGCTTCAGTATATATCCAGCTGTGTAAATGGTTATGTAAATGTTGTGTAAAGAGTTGTGTTAGTCACTCTGGATAAGAGTGTCTGCTAAATGCCTGTAATGTGGATAGGTCAAAAACGAACACTAAAATTGGCAGGTCGCCAATACCAGGGGAAATGAGACTGCTACCGCAGTTTTTGGTTAGGCAGTTTGGCAAACGCCTTGGCGCTTCAGGGTTTTCGTCGACTTTTCACCACAAAAATGTTCACCAGGTGGAAATGTTGTAACCCCGGCAACAGCACGGGAACAGCAGGACCATGGCAACAGCTTGGTTGCCGTTGGGCGTGGTCAAACGGCAGCGCTGATGATTTTTATCTGCTGTAATCCATGCTCCAGGTCATGAGGGCATTTGTGTAAGAGGCCTGTGTGTGTGTGGTGCACGCTGGCCTACGTAGTCTGGTGAACCAGTGGGGTGGGGGGGAAGGGTTTGGATGTAACACCCATCTGCCAGGATTATAGTCCTCCTCCCTCTCCACTGCAGTTTGTTGAGAATAGGTGGATGGGGGGTGGGTAGGGGCAGAGCTTAGGGACTGTACTGTAATAATTAAAAGAGAGATAATTGGAGTTTTTTTTTTGGCTACAGATAACAGCCCAGTCCATCTGTCAGGCTGTGCAGAAGCCCCCCAGCCCCCCAGCCCCGTCCCCCCATCTCTGTATACACACAAATAGCAGCAGTTATAGACAGCCATTCCACACTTGACTTCCCTGCTTAGTTTACAGAGGAGCACTCCCAAGCCAGTGCAAGCCAGGCTTGGGAGAACCTCGAGCAACAAACAGACCAACACCAGAACAGACAAACAGACCAACACCAGAGTTTCCAGAACATTCTTCTCAGGGGAGGCAAGTGAAGGAGTTCACAAAGTTCATTAAAAAAGGAGAAGCAAGTGCCTGGAGACGGGGGGGGGGGGGGGGGGGGAGAGTCGTGCGGGGGCAGTTTTTGCAGCAAGCAAACACTGTTTTTTCCAACGACGGGGATTGAGAGCTCACTTCTATTCTCTACCACAGATGCCCCGGTATCTTCACATGACAGAAAAAAAGCAATTTATTTCCCATAAATCTATCATAGGATCTCCTCAGCTGCGTGGTTGACTGCACACAGTGTTGCAATATCTCGTTTGAAAAACCTGTTGGGCATTCTTTTACCATTAACTGGCAATTCCACCTGTTGTTTGGTTGAGGATCATAGTTTAAAAAAAAACACCCATAACAAACATAATTTGTTATCATTGACATAGTTATGGATGCATAAACCCAATGCATTTGCTGAGAGAGACTGCTTATTGCTTATGTCTCCAATGTTCTGCAGTAGTTTGCACACTACTAGTTTCTGTCAATTTCAGCACTGTTTTCTTCATTGAGGAATAATATCAAGGCAAAACTGTTTTTTTGTTTGTTTTTTTTTAATCAATTCATGAATTTATTTAGTTTTTTTTTTATTACTTCTGGAAAAAAGAAACAAAAATGTGTCTTTTTAAAACTAAAAATGGAAAATAATAAAGTATAGCTAGTTACAACAAAACACACCAACCCTCCCCGTTCCATTAACTCACAGCCCCCACCCAGAACAACCATTCTGAAAACAATACAGTACACTTACATACATCTCAATTTGAAAAAGCAAAAAAAAACAAACAGAAAATCATATTTTCTCACCTTTTGTTTACAGAAAAAAAGCTGTGTGTGTGTCCTTCGGGGAATTCAACAATTCTGAACTCGCACACAAGTCATGGACACACACACTTGCACGCACACGCACATTCGCACACACACTCACATGCACGCGCACACACACACACTACGTCATTCCTTCATCTCCAGTTTTCAAGTCGTTGGATTCCCCACACCACAGGTCCGTGCATAAATGAGACACGCACACACACACACACACACACACACGTACGCACACACAGTCCCTCCCCATGTGGGCATCCAGGAGCTCAGACAGGACTCCGCGCTCAGGTCAGGTGTAGTCTGGCCTCCACTACGAGCTTTCGTCTGGTACTGTGTGCTCGTATGTCACTGAGTCACCCCGGTTACAGACCTCTGATTGGATGCCTTGTCGTCTTTGGCGCTGATGTAGGAAAACTTCAAAAACAAGAAGTAAAAAAAAAAAAAATCCCCACTAAAACTTAAGCGCGCGCGCACACACACACACATACACACACACACACACACGCACACACACTATCTGCACCCTCAGCATGTTCGCTGAGCTGCGGCAGCTTTATCCACGGGAGCCAAAACCCCGAAATTTCAGAACAAAGCTCCCCTCGGCCTCCCTGCGAGGTTTCCCCTCAGAGGGAGCGCGACCGGCGGACGGCGGATGGCGGAAACCGGAGAGGTGCTTCTCCCACCAGCGCCTCGCTGAGAAGGCGCGCCGTGTTCACAGGCGACCGCGCGCGTCGGCCGACTCCGCCCCCTGCGGGACACTTAATCCGCTCGTCCGCGGCGCCGCCCGTATCAAGTTACCCGGGGGGCTCCGCCGCTGCGCTTTCGGTTTGACCTCTCGCCCCGACGCCCGCGGCCGAAGCGGGACGGGTGCGGGGTGCGGGGTGCGCGGTGCGGGACCGTTCGGGTTCACGGGCACGCGGCCAGGCCCGGGGTTCTAGAACGGGACGGCGACAAATCTAAACGACAAAAAAAACCAAAAAAAAAAAAAACACATAAACCGTTGGCGGAATCCTGGTTCAAAGACCGACCTTCCGAAAAGACCACACACGGGCGAGCGATCAGAAACAAGATCAGCACTCGTCTCTTTTCTTTCCCAGAATTCACCCAAGAGTCGCGCGACCTCGTCGCCCCCGGCGGCGACGTGCGGCTGCGCGGGTTTGCGAGCGCGGCGTGGCGAAGCCAAACGCCGGCGGGCAACAGCTGACGAGCGCGGAATTCGTTATCCGCCGAAATTAAACAAACAAACAAACAAACCGTCCACGTCCCAGCCTTATCATTACAGGGGCAGGGAAAAAAAACAAGGTTTTGGGTGAGCGTTCTCAAAATGTCCGGAAACAAATTGCACTAGCATTACTTAAACCTCTCCAGTGCCCTCCACAGTCACTGGACATCAGTAATGATGTCCACAGAAATCTCTGCATCAAAAACAAAAAAAACAAAAAAAAACTATGTTGCAAAAGACTAGTGAATCCTGCAAGATCATCCATCTTGGTTAAAATGTATTTCACACACACGCTCACTGTAGGAGGGTTTAGTGCGTTCGCTCTACTCATCTTCGACCACCTTTAGCAGCAAGTTCAGTACTTAATATATCCAGCCAAACAGCCTCGATGAACAAAAAAAAAAAAATGGATTGGCCCAGGTTTGCATTAGAATTGGCATCACTAACATTAAGCCCAGTACTCTGCAACATGTGTTTCCAAGGTACAGATTACAAGTGTAAGGTCTACTCGTCACAATCATTAGCTGCAGCTAGTTATACAACAGAAGATGCTGAATTTATACAGCTATGTCCACTGTGTATGGCGATGAAACCCTCGCTTAAAAAAAAAAAAAAAAAAAGTTTAAAAAAAAAAACGTGGGGAAAATAAGTAAATTGGTTGTTTGAAAGAACTTTGAAAGAGTAAACGTTGAAGCATAAACGAGCGACTGTGAGGAATTTCTGCCTGCTTTGTGGAATGAGTGTGCGGGAGGACAGAGCTGAATATGAATGGGTACGTAGCAGTGAGAGAGGCCAGCTAACAGTGCCCATCTGTCTACCTGGCCCAGGTATCTACATGCTAATGCGTGGTTTAAGTCCTGCAGTCTAATCATATCACAGACACTGCATGTAACGTATTAGGCAGGACAGTCAGAGGATGGGCAGATGTGAGAAAATTATGTCTATTTAAATTGAATTTACAAGTTTAAAAAAAGTGTTAAACACCGATCGACATCTCTCCGCATCACCCCTTTAAATTTGATAACTAAATCTCGTCTCTGCCAATTTAAACTTAAATGCTATACGTCTGCCAAACAAAAAACGACTTCCCTCAGTTGTACGTGAATTGTGGCTAGCTTCACTCGCTAATGAGAGCCGATCACAGCGCTGCACAGTGGAGACACGCCTGGTGTCAAAACCATCTCTACTAAAAGCTAAAAGAGCACAGTTGCTTCTTATTCTAGAGCACAGGGCCGGGTAGAGCCATGGCTCTCCCTGGGGCCCAGCGATAACCATCACCCTGCTGAATGACATCACTGCACTGGCTGTGTGGCCTGTGCACACAGCGTTCTCCTCAAACCGATCATTCGATATATTATAAAAAATACTTTTTTTTTTTTTTTTGATTGCTTTAAGTTATTTTTTTTTCCAGGATATAGATACCTATTAAAGAGATATAATGAAAAAAGCAGACACTTTTGCAGAAACATAAAATGAAATAATAATCTTTAAAAAAAAAAAAAGTTAATTCTCCCAAACATTGTTACATTAGGGGAGTTCAGACATTCCTGTAGATTGAAAAAAATAAAGACTGTTTACACCTTTAAATGGTTCATTCAGCAATGACACCCTTTTTCGTAAAATCACCGTGTTTCTTGGTTCAACAACAGATGTTTTAAACAAAATATCTTGGCACTACCTACAATTGATGTAACTGACATTAGGTTGAAATATGTGCGTATGTATGTTATGTATATGTATACATAAACACACACACGCGCGCGCACGCGCACACACACACACACACACACACACAGTGACTTCCTCTCTTGTTTAGGAAAACAACTCAAAACATTAACCAGAACTCATGACAGTTTAAATGTTTGTGTTCTCTTTCCGCACAATGACAGGTGAGCTCATTATCGTCAGCTGATCAACAGCACCAATCGGGTTACTCTACCCTCTGAGCTCCCTGTTTCCGATTGGCCGCTCGGAATGGCGGGAACGTGCAGTCACAATGGCGGTTGGGGCAAACGTAGTGTCCGCACTCTACAGGGCAGTCTGGAGTAGTGGTTTTAAACATCAGGGTCCGAGCAAAAAAACAAAATCCACTTTTGTGTCTGGCTCAAACTGGCCTGAAACGGCCCCCTGTGAGGGGAGGGTTTGGGGGGGGGGGTGGGGGGGGGCTCATGGTCATCTGGCCAAGCAGGTAGCCATGGTTTACAATGCCCTCTCCATCTGGGGGGGGGGGGTAAAAACAGTGATGATGGTAGAGAGAGAGAGGGGAGGGAGATGATGTATGTAGGTGTCAGTCTTGTTCCTCGTTTAAAAAATAATAACAAAAGAAAAGGAAAAAAAGTTATTTTTTTTGTGTGTGAGAATGCAAAGAGCAAATACGGGCAGCTGGGCCTCTTTAGTGAAGCTCCCAAAGGGGTGAAAACTCGCTGGAACTCAAGAGGGGACAGAACGGGGGGAGAGGGGGAAGGGTTTCTCTGTAACACCAGAGGTTTTCCAGGCTTGGCAGGCGGTTTGATGTGTCTAGGACACGCATGCGCACGCACACACACACGCGCACATACACTCACACACACACACACACACGTCCGCGCACACACAATGGCTGGACAGACGAGGGGTGCCTCGGGCTGCAGAGAGAGACCCAGCACGCACTTCTCCATCCTCACGCCATTGCGGGCGGACAGACGAATGAGGGAGGGAGGGAGGGAGGGAGGGAGAGAAAACGAAAGATGAGGAGAAAGACGAAGCGAGCGGACAGACGGAGGCGGAGCTCAGGCGTGCTGCGCGGTCAGCTCCTGGCCAATGAAACGTCGCAGACGCTCCAGGTATTGGCTGTACAGTTCGATGTCGTTGTGCCCCGCCCCCTCCACCCACAGGGGCTCCACGGCCTTGGGGCAGCGCTCGAACAGCGCCAGTCCGTGAGAGAAATCGATCACCTCGTCCTCCGTCCCGTGGATGATCAGCACGGGCGACGTGATCTTGGAGACTTTCTCAATGCTGGGGGAGAGAGAGAGAGGGGGAGGGAGGGCAGAGAGGGAGGGGAAGCGAGAGAGAGCGAGGGAGAAAGAGAGGGTGGGGGAGACAGAAGGAGGGAGGGGGAGGGAAGGGAAGTGAGAGAAAGAGAGGGAGAATGAGGGAGGGAGTGAGTGAGAGGGGAAGTGAGAGAGAAAGAGAGGGAGAGAATGAAGGAGAGCAAGAGAGGAGTGAGGGAAAGAGAGGGAGATAAGGGGAAAAAGAAGGATGAAGATACAGGATAAAAGGGCAGAGGGAGAGAAAGAAAAACAGGGAAGGAAGGAAAGTGAAAGAGAAGGAAAGTGAGAGAGAAAAAACAGGGAGGGGGGGGAAAAGAGAGGGAGGGATAGACAAAGAGAGAAGTCCACAGTCAGGAACGGTGTGCATGACTAATCGCGGCACTGGTCTGATTTATTAGCCATTGGTCAAAGTAGACCTGACCAACTGCCAAAAAGGACAGAGTCTTCAAGCGCACAAGGCCCTGTCACGTACAGTTTATAATAGCGAAAGTCATTCAGTAACTTCACCAGCGCTTTATGCCTCTAGCCTCTGTTATTACACCAGCCCTTCAACTTTAATTACCCCAAGAGTCCCAGCATAGTAAATATCCAGCGCACTTTTAAAAAAAAGAGCCCAGCTCAGAAAATCGTTTTTGCTCGGTTTAACAGCGAGGCAAGCGGCTTCTGGAGTCACCGGGTCTCCCGGGCGTACGAAAACAAGATGAAAATGAAAACCGCTGGGTAGCTCTGAGCCGCGGCGCGGCGAACGGCGGTGTTTGTGGCGATAAGGCCGCGTATGGCACACGGCGATCCAGGCGGACCCACTCCAGGTGCGCGCCCTGCTCGATAAGCTCAGAAGGTCAAAAAAAAAAAGAAAGCACAGTTTATACAAAGTCTCCGGATTTGATTTCCCCGTCGATTCCCGTCAGAGCCTCGGTGTAGAGAGACCAAGTCCAAGGTGTGCGAGCGATGCATAATCAATAATCCACACAGTGCCTACTGACACAGGCTGAGGCTGAAACAAGGCCTGAGCCCGTATTTTAAAATCCTCTCAGACAAGGCATCCCCGGTCCATATTCTAACCTTACCCATTATACGCTAAATGGCAAAACTGACCGCAATAATTCATTCGTTCATTCGTTCAATGAACAGAGAGGAGGGCTCGGCCTATTCACAGATCCTGGGGAACACCCTGATATGGAAACCCTCACGGGTGGAACAGGAGCGGGAAAGGTTCCGGATGCTTCTGTACACAACGCCGACCAACACGACCTGCCAACCGACAGGAGGCAGAACTGCTTCCACTGATGTCTGGACCCCTACCCAACACGTACCAGGTCACTTTTTGAGCGCCATTCTTCTGGAACGGGCCCATACCGAATGCTTTTGTAACAGCATTCTGTCTGAATGGGCACACACGCCGAATACTATTCGAATGCTGATGAGAAAAGACCTGTTGCTAATTTTTAAAAAGCGAAAGAGCAGGAAGGCAACAGAAGCAACCAGGACGCTCACTAGGGGAAGGCGTCGAAACAGTAGGTCTTCTTGGTGTCCGGTATGTTGTGTGTGTGTGTGTACATATGTGTGTGTGTGTGTATGTGTGCATGTGTGTGTGTGTACGTGCGTGCGTGTCTGTGTGTGTGTGTGGACTCACTTGGGAAAGGCGTCGAAGCGGTAGGTCTTCTTGGTGTCGGGGTTAGGGTTAGGGTACGGTGTATGTGTGTGTGTGTGTGTGTGTGTGTGTGTGTGTGTGTACTCACTTGGGAAAGGCGTCGAAGCAGTAGGTCTTCTTGGTGTCGGGGAAGGCCACCCTCATGCCGGAGGTGAGCGGGGAGTGCAGGACCACGGCGGCGCACTCGTACCGCGACGCCAGGTCCACCGTGGGCACGGTGCCGATGCTCTGCCCGTACAGGATGATGTTCTCCGGGCTGATGCCATACCTGCGTCGCCGGGAGAGCGGGCAGCCGTCAGCGGCAGACGGGCAGCAGCTGGGGACGGGCCGGGGCATGCAAGCCATCTGCGCCGCAGAGAGTCTGAGGCGCTCTTAATTACGCTCAGCAGGAACGCTCTGTGTGTGTGTGTGTGTGTGTGTGTGTGTGTCTGCTATCCCTGTGAGTTCTGAAATACAACACCCCCCCCCCCCAACCCCCACTTCTCCCCCCCCCCCCTTCCCTGGGATTAAGTCTACAGATTTGACTTAATTTCAGGAGCATTTACGTTTAAGTTGATGCTCTAAATCAGTTTATACTGCAGGTTATTTACTGAGGCTGTTCAGCCTGAGTACACTGCTCAAGTGTACAATGGCAGTGCCCCGCCTCGGATTCAAACTCGCAACGTTTGAGTAACAAGCCCAGTATCCTAGCAACTATACTACACTGTCTCAAACTGCCTCTACCTCTACTGGTGTTTGCTTACATACACTTTAGTTGCTTTGGCTAAAAGCAGTTGCCAAACTTCTAAACTGTAAACCACTGCCGTATTATGGGTCTGGAAACTCCAGCAGTCAAGAGGCTAAGTACCTGGTGTGAGTGTCTGGAGGGTCTGGGGAGTATCTGGGGCTGCACAGATGAGGGGAGTGCGGTGCACAGGTGGGGACTGCGCAGGTGTGAGGTGGCCAGGTGGGGTGTGCACAGGCGAGGGGGTGCGCAGGACAGGGGTCACAGATGGGGGCTGTGCACAGGTGGGGGGTGCGCAGCTGTGAGGTGGCCAGGTGCAGGGGGGGAGGGTGCAGGTGGAGGGGGGGGTGCAGGTGTGAGTTGACCAGGTGGGGGGGGGGGGTGTGCAGGTGAGGTGGGGGGTGCGCACGTCTGAGGTGGCCAGGTGGGGCGGTGGGGCAGGTGTGAGGTGGCCAGGTTTTGGGGCGCAGGTGTGGGGGGGGCACAGGCGAGGGGGTGCAGCAGTACCGTGTGCGCAGCGCCTGCCACGCAGCGTCGATGTCGGCGTACAGGTTCTTCTCGGACGGCTTGCCCGTGCTGACGCCGTAGCCCGAGTAGTCGTAGGAGAAGATGTTGCAGTTGATGCGCGTGCCCAGGCCGATGTAGAAGCTGCTCATCTGGCCCAGGTCCACCGCGTTGCCGTGAGAGAACAGCACAGTGTACCTGAGGAGGGACGCAGAGGGAGGGAGGGCCGGTTAGCCGAACCGCGGCCGAGTCCAGTCTTCCGTGCATCTCTGCATCTCAGGACTGGACAGGCACATTCCCACTCAGGGTGTCGAGTCTTACAGCGCGACACAAGTCACTCACAGTGTGTCACATGACACCAGGGTTAGATGTTGGATTCAACCAATGCTGAGGCTGATCAATTTAAAATAAATAAGATAAAAGGTGATGTACGTATACCTTGTTTCTTTCATTTTTCTCTACACCCTGGCTTCCTATTCTCTCCCATACTTTGGTCAAATATATGTTTGAAATGTCTGAACTCTTAAGAAAGCACTCACATTGAAAACACTTTGTGAGGTCTATGAATTTTCAACAGAACATGTTACCAACCACACCTTACAAATCACACAAAACATGAACAAAAACAACAAAATCATTTTGGGAATATTTGTGAATACACCCTTTTTAAATTGCCAGCAGTGTTTGCCAATTTTACAGGTGTCTCTGGGGTTTGAACGCATAAGAAAGTACTTGAGCCTCAAGCTCAGTCACGAACCTGGCAGCGGGAGCACAGCGGATGTACATGCAGGCGACTCGGTTTCCACGACTGGAGCGCGTAAGGAAGACCTCGGAGCCCTCCAGCTCTCTCTGGGAGTACTGGAACTCGGCGCGTTCCGTCAGGTGGAGCTTCCATCGGCTCTCACCGCTGGTACCGCCGCCCCCGCCCGCCCCTCCTCCTCCGCCGCCGCGGGATCGAAGGCCTGACGCGCTCACTCCGCTGGCCACCGACCCGGCCTCCAGGTCCGGGAGAAGAGCGTACGTCGGCTCAGGAGGCAGAAAAGCCAGTTTGGCAGCAATGCGACTGGGGCACGGGGGGCAGCAGAACAGGCAGCATAGCTCACTGATAGGCAGACCGTTCATCTTTCACTGGAAAAGGAGGAGAAAGACGGGTGTTAATGGCATGGCAGGTAAGGGTTGAACATTCCGAGTTGTGCGTTGGCGGGGGAATACCTCATTCCTATACCGCACGGAGAGTCATTTTCATAAATAACGTGACCCTGGAATCAAAATATGAAACAACCGAACTACCCACGTAGACCATAGATCGCCTCTTAAATCTATAGCTATATTTATAAGGCTGGGGATTTAGAGATGAAGTCCCTTTATTATTTTTCCACAAATGACGGTAGTTAGTATTCAAGTCGTTTGCGTGTAACGCAAACCGTCAAGTTTAGAACAGCTTGGACAAATTAAACACAACCCACACAAGGAAGTAACCACGTAAACCTTCAACTGCACGCACACAAACCACATATCCTCGTTTACTCAGACAGATGCAGTACCAACACACAGGCCTGAACATACCAACACATTGTTATTCAAATATCCGGATGAGTGTATTTGCAGAACATGAAATACACAGCAACCCTCCTTAAGTACACGAAAGCGATCGCACGAAGCTGACACTCACTACCAAACGTTAGCTCGCCTAGCTAGCTTACAGTGTTACCTAGCCCAAGTGACGAAATACACATAGGCATGGCGCTAAGATATGAATACAATCACACAAACAGATTAGGTACATTAGTAAACATGATAATGCATTTTACATAATCTAATATGATTCTTTTAGAAAGTAGCCCGCTAACTAGCATTACCATGACAGCCAACTCTAAACAATAAGGCTGAATTAACACATACAATCTAGGGCTAGACAGGCTAACTGAAATACTTAAGCAAAATACCAGCAATAAATAAGCGAGTTAGTCAGTAGAGACCAGCTGTTTTTAAATATGAACTTTCGGAAATTCTGAAATAAAAATATTTTTATAGGGACATACAGTTCTGACTATCAAATTCAAATTCACGTCTGCCAGCATTGGGTGAGGAAGACTGACTTGTATAAGAAAACACAGTGAAATAACTTAATGCTACACATTCATTAAAATGAAATAGCTACTCCTACATAGCAAACCAAATGGATACTGTAGGCATCGTTAATAACGTAACAAGATTAACAAGAGCTACGGTTATTTTATCAACATTACAACATTGTAATTTATCTCATCCTACGCAATATAGCCAGGTTAATATGGTAGTTAACGAACAAATGTGCTCAACTCAATCTATCATAAGATCACCGTGAATGCGGGTAAGTACTGAGCCGGTCGGTCAGTGCATCAGTGGTGAATTGATGTTTGCTGGCGGAACCAGCAGGCTACAATTAGCTGGCTAACAAAATTACAACACTCAACGTCTAACGCTAGCTAAATAGCAAGATAGACAGTGTCCTATCTAGCAAAACTATGATTCTGAAAAGAAACCTGTGGCAGCAAAACAAGAACACGAGCAATTACATGATTACGAGCATGAAGACGTCTGTGAAAAATGAGAACAAGTCGTTCCTACTAACCAGGGAATCTTTACACACCACCACCTGAGACCTCTGGCTATCGGTTAGCAATATAGTAAAAACACTGATTCTTCAGGAAAAATAAATTCGCTTCCCGACAAGGCAAAACATTCTGTCGGAAGCTATAATAAGACAGATGTCCCGAATGTCCACCTCGCTTATCTACAACCGTAGCTAGCTTGTCAATACTACCGATTAACCACTTATTAGATGGCAAATTGTACAATATTTCCCCCCCGTCCTGTCCTACCTCAGCCGGAAGTCATGGAGACAGGACGTGACGGCGGAAGCTCAGTTTAGATTCCAATGTTACGCGCATGAATCGCCGCATGAAGCAACAGTCCTCCAACCACAGAACTGTGCCTTCAATGCATTACTGCAGTTCATGTAGTTTAATATCGGCTGTAGTTGTGAAAGTAAACACTTCACGAGTATCATAAACTCACAGAAAAAAATCTTCTTCCATTAGCTATAGGCTTCACAGAAATGTAAATACATAAACAGTAATCTGAGAAATAGGGGCAGCGCCAACCTGCATTATCAAATACTGCATTTGTGATGTAAAAGGTTTTGTTGATATACAGTCTATATACGAATAAGTATCATGGCTCCTAACGTTAGTACATACTAACACACAACACATGGTCCTATATCCTGAGACGTTTTAGGGGATAGCCTAAAATGAATTCTTATTCTACTTAAGAGAAGCCAGGAGCAAAGGAAAATAACTTAAATAAACATTATTTAGACAAAACTGAAAATCATCACTTATCATAAGAAATTAAATCAGAACAGTTTCTGATTACTCCACAGTGAACAGCCAGAAAAAAATAAAATTTGGTCCATGCACTTTGTCCCTGATAAGGAACAATTCAGATTGCGATAGGCCATATTCCAGCAGAATATTGCACTGTTTATCTGGACAGTATCATCATTCCAAATACTGTTAGCAATAAAATCTTCTCAGTTTAATTGATTTTCCACATTAAAAGCTAATTTTCCAAGTGTTCACTGGCTTGCGGTCACAATTGTAATTTTACATGACATATGGTTGCTCCTTCTCTCTCTACACACAAAGCTATTATCTTTATTTTTGTTTCACATACACTTGGTCACAGCAGAATATGGAATAAGGAAACACAGTAGAGGTGCACCCAACGTCTCCAGTACAATGGAGGAACGAAGACAGCACCAGCAGTAAAAATGAATATGTTTCGGGACCACATGGAGTAACAAGAATGCTATTTTCCACCACCCTGCAAGATGCTCCTCCATCAAGGATGAAATTAATTGGCTATGACAATAGAGGACTAAATTAGTTTTATTGGTCATTCATTAATCTAGCCATTGATTGATAACTTGCATTGCATCACCAAAAGGCTGAGACACAGAGTTAAAGGCACATGTGGCTTTAAATAGCTCACGTCACAGTGCAGCTCATCTTCTTAGTTGGCAGCTCATGTACCAGGTTAAATATAAACAGACTCATTACAAATGGGAACATGATTAATTTTCCCTTAACTGTAAGCCTATTTTCCAACAGCCAGTACAATATTATTTAACAGTTGGCTCAGAGTTTTGGCAGTTTTTCTTGCTGATGACTTCACAGCTGAGAATCGAGAGGCGATTTTATTTCCAAGCAGATATGAAATGGCGGAACCTTCATGCGTACAGGCCTTACAAAATTCTCCAAAACAAGGCACTGTCTGCACTCTTCAGTAATAAAAATCTCACGGTGAGACACCGGACAGATCAGCAAAGATTTACAAGCTCCAGAGAGAAGCAGCTTGTGATTCACAACACAAAGACACAGCTGCAACAGCCGACAACAACAGAATACCAGGGAGGGTTTCTATTAAATCTCACTATTTTCTTCACTTCATTCATACAGGGGGAAAGCATGGTGCATTACAGGTAGAGATGGGATCACTGCCAAGGATAGTGGCACTATCAAACCTGAGGCCGGACAACCGGGTTCGTACAAGGGTTGAGATTTGGCGGCCAAGCGGTCTCACCCCATGTCTTTTTGCTTTTGAATTCTGTGGCAGCTCCTTGAAAAGCTGCAGCTTATTCCAGAAGAGGGGGAGTGGGAACAAGACAGAGGGGGACAGGGGAAAGAAGACGAGTGACATTCCTTTGGTTTCAGAGACTTCCTGCAGGAAGTCCAGAGAACAGAATGTCAGAGGGGCCAGGGGCAGCTCCCACAGAAGCCTCTGTGGATCACCTGATTTCCCTTTCAAATCATTCCATTCCATTATTACATCACAGCTCTCAAACAGGCCAAGAGAACCAGTCAGCAAAGTGACATCACCGAGGGAAGTGCAGCACCACCACATTCCGAGAAAACTATGTCTTGCCAATGGTGATGGGAATGGCGCAATTTCCAGCCAGCACCACCATGCTGTTATAGAAAACATGTCAGAAAACATATTTCAGCCTTGAGGTAAGGGCTGAAATAAGTTAAATGTTTCAAGTGATCCCGAGAACAGTAAGAGGCATTGTACTACTCTGGACTGGTACAGTCTTTTCGCAGAAGGCAAGCAGATGTTTGTATCAGGTGTTCTTTGGCTGGAGCCATGTGATGTTGGTGCAGCTGCAGGAAAACCGCTTCTCAACTACAGGGCTGCAAAACCACATGAAAAAAAAAAAGTCAGTCCCACATCCATTTCCATCCATTCTATAGAAGTGTCCTACAGTCGTCATTTCCAGACGACACCGCTACATGGCTGCGCGCTGCAATTACTTCAGTAACCCACACATATTGGACATAAAAATAATATACCAGACAAGGTTTAAATTTAAAATAAACTTTGTGATTTTATTGTTTTATTCTTACACACCATACAATCCTAAAATTTAAAAAGAAAGAACGAAAAGATGCCTACAATCGTCTCTCTGGGAGGCTGTAGGCAGTCTGAGAGACTGACGTGTCAGAGGACCAGAATGCACTGGGCTTCAGCTCCCTGTGCCTCCCCGCCCTCCCCTCCCCTCCCCTCCCCCACCCACCCTCACATAATAGCTCATAACATGAACAGAACAGTCACTTGTCTGTTGATGTGTCACACGATAAGAAAAAAAACAAAAACGTCACCCATTCCATCCACAATTCATTTTTTCAGCACCGTAAACTCTTAGTTAATGATGAAGTGAGTAACCGTGAGACACCTGCCCCCCCCCCCCGCCCCCCCGCCCCCCCCACATAAGTAACATATGGTAATTCATTACTAAGCACATGAAAGACGTAGTTATGACAAGCTGAGCACAATGAGTAAGCCAACTGCAGCACCAACAATTTGTGCTAAAGGAGGCAATCAGGTCACAAGTTCAAATTCTTTTCAAAACAAACGTTTTTTTTTTTTTTCTTGTTATGATACGGGAGGCACAATCGAACCACATACAGAGGTGTTTCCCCCCTCCTCCTCCTCCACCCCCCCCCCCCCCCCCCGCCCCAACTATGCACACCTGTGTGAATGCTTGTATACAAGTTCAGACATTTCCATGAGCCTTCCAGCCACTGTCCAAAGATGTGCAGACAATGTGAACGACTTCCAACAGCCGAGGGAACCTCCATCCCGCTCGACCCGCGGCGCATCAACACAAACTCAAAGCAGGCTTTGTGAGTCCCCCTGTAACCAACCGCTTCTCCCGTAAACAGTAATAACACAGGTTCGGGAACACCCACAGGAGCTCAGGTAGCAGGAACACAAGAACTTCGGTGTGACTTCAGGGGGGGCTGCTTTTGAGAGCGCCGCCCCCCCCCCCCCTCACGAGCAGCTGTTCCCTGTGGCCGAGTCCCGGAGGAACGGGCAGCCCCGACACCAGCCAGCACGTTCCCCAGCGGCCGGCCGCCTAGCTTTGCTCACATCATTTCAGCCAATGGGATTGTCAGGGTTGATTAGACCTCACTTGAACTGCAACACAGAACCGGGGGGAGGGGGAATCTATGGGTCAGCTTTATTCCTTGTTTTTTTTAAAAAAATGTTTTACTTAACTCGAAAGGGTAACCTGATGGATAGACCTTCCAGTTTCTTGATCGCTGAAAAGCTCTCCGCACATTTAAGGTGTCGTGTCCAAGCTGCACTTCAGATATCCCTCACTTTTCCTCCTTAAAACAGGAGTTCCACTGTAGGATATTTTGTCCTGTAGTACTTATAGCAGTTGGGTGCTTTCATGTCACATCTAGATAACATGCTACAGTGCTTATTACAGGCACTGTAGTCTCTCAAGCTCAGATTATTTAAAACTGTAAAACAATGCAAAAAAAAAAAAAGAAAAAAAAAGGAAGGTAGCCAACCTCATGCTCACGGTAAAATGAAATCCTCAATCTTACCTATCTTAGAATCAGGAAACGTACAGCCTAACTTCAGCATAGAGACAATGGGCAAAGTCGTTCAAAACAGCACTTCAGTAAGACTTCAACTGGACACGCCGCCAAGGACATTTCCCATTACTTAGATCTAGCACCATCTCAGTTACCTGTTTGTCTACGAGGGTCGTGGTGCTTCTGTTTGTTTTAATGAGCCCTGTTTTAATTGTTCTATAGCTTCAGCTGAGGGAGGTTTTGATTTCTTTTTTGTTTTTTTTAAGAGAATTTTGGTCACTACAGGGTTTGATATGTGTAAGATGCATTACCACCATAACCATAGCAACAGCACCCCCTCCCTCACCACCACCACACCCCACCCCCATTGATACAATGATATGACAGAACAAAGAAGGCTTCAGCTTCTGCTGTTGTGCAGTGGAATGTGGATTTTTGATGGCTCCAAGTGGAAAGTCTGGTCACCTTCGAGAGAAGACAGACGAGAACATGCCTGAGGTGAACCCCTCACATGAGAACACCAGATACTGCAGACAAACATGTGACCATTAACCCAACCTCGGGGCCCTGCCACAGGAACCAGTGTGAGTTTGTTCTTTTACAAGCTCACATAAATCAAGGGTCCAACTTGACAGTTAAGCCAATGAAATAGAGAAAGGGGAGGGGGGGGAGGGGGTGCACAGAAGGAGCAGTGACGAGACCCAGTCAGACGCCGGATGTTAGCGACATTACACCCCCCTCAGGGCGACTCCAGACCTTTGACACAGCCCACCCTAGCTCCAGGACGCGAGCACTGACCGTTCGCGAAATAAAAGAAGGTGCTACACCAAGGACCAGCATGCTCTTTTGTTGTGGAGACACTCAGCACTGCATGGGCAACATAACAAAACACTGTCCCAACACGCAATAAATACTTCCGTACCCCTTTTGCTTTACCAAGCATTACCTCGCGACGTTCTACATATAGAAGGACAGTGAATGAACTGTAATCCATAGGGTATTTACATTGTACAGTACAGTCTTGTTAATTTGGGCATCAGTGGGTTCCAGGAATCCATGCTTTTGCGTCACGGTGATCTGGTGGGACAGGGACAGGGACAGGGACAGGGACAGTGCAGTTCCAGTAAAAAATTTAAAAATCTAAATTAAGAGGAGGAGGACAACCTGGGAGTGATTCTGACACAGCACGCAAACCACGCGTCGGTAGGCGGCAGGAGCACCGGACGTCTAAACCGTGGATCGACTCCAGCGAAGCCACGGCGAACAACCCCCGCTTCGCCAGGAATGATTTAACATACAATCAGAGGAAGAGGTTTCCGGCGATGAAGACACTTGTGACCTTTGACCCCGCTCCCCCGCTGGGTGCTCTCTCATCAGCACCCTTCGTTGGTTTGCTGGTGATTTAGGGACCGGGGGTGGGGGGTGGGGGGGACAGGGGGGCAGACAAACGATTCCAACCTTCTGCAGCTCGGCTGTTCACAAGCCAATTTCAACTGAAGCCGCGCCACATGCAGGGAGAATATCAAACAGGCACGCAAAGCTCCGTGTCCGTTTAAAACCTAAGGAAGTATTTTCAGTGCCTTACCGAACAAACTTGAGTAACTGCTGCGGAAACAACTGCGTTTGTGCTGCGAAGGTGAGGCGTGAAATTAGCTGTGCTTAGAACTGAAATCACTGGACAGTGGAAGGGGCTCTCTGTTAAAACTCAACCCCACGCCTGCATGCACTCACAGGAATCCATCACATATTGGAATTTGTATTTTTTTTCTTCTTTTTTTTTTTTTTTTTTTCGAAAGCTGGTTACATAATCAAAGAAGGAAATGCTTAAACACAAATCGAAAAGGTGTACAAACATCATGACTTGCTGACATGCGTCCAAACTTCCATTCAAACCAACCAATGATAATTTTTTTTTTTTTAAAAGGAAAAAAAAAAAAAAAAAAAAAACAATAAATAAATATAATGCAATCACACAATTCAAGCTAACTACAATATATTAATATAGATCTTCCATGTGTCATACGCCCATTAAAGGGCAAGTCTGGTCATAAATTGGAATTGGTGTTTTATGACGTCAAGTATTTACATTCACGACTCATTATTCTGAATGGTGCTTCATAACGGTTCGGTGCAGTCCCCGGTCCTGCAGCACACGACGATTAGCTGGCCTAACCACCAGCCCAACTCTTCACAGGAGCGGTCAAACGCGCAGGAATCACCTGTCAATCACAGCCGCGTTCTCCGCTAAAGACTCCCTGATCAAAACAAAGCTTTATAGAAGCTTTATTAAAATAAAACAACTAGGGAAGAAATAGAGGTCCACTAATGCCCGCGCCTGAACCCTACGTGCCCGAGCTGGACCTGAAGGGATGCCATTAAAATTCTAACACTGAGCAGGGCCAAGTAGCACTTCATTTGACCCCTAGGTCTGTCCCAGTTTCCTTTTAGCTTGATTTTCATGGTCTTAGCATTTTCACCATTTCAGAACAACGAAACTGTTACCATGCATAAACTGCACACAGACAGCAGCCCAACAAGCTTCTCCAGCCCATTTTGGCAGCTACAAAATCAAAGAGCCATCCGTGTAAAAAGCTATCCCCCCCCCCCCAAAGAGGCTTCTCTGTCTCTGAGGCACAGAGGACATTTCTAGACTAAAAAATACTACGCAGTACAGAACTGTCAGCTGTGCAAAACGGAATACTTGACACTGACCCCAAAACAAAAATTTCAATTTTTGACCAGATTTCCCCTTTAAAACAAAAGAAAACTAAAAAAAAAAAAAAATGGCTCAATCACACAAGTTTCTCAATCCCCTCAAATATCAGATTCATGCACCCAACATTAGTATGATAAAAGTCATTCGTATCAAAGAGACATTTCCTTGTAAATGCAGATTGGGGGCTAGACATTTGCCATTCAGGCAAAATGAAATAAAATAAAAAATAAGAATAAAAATAACTTTAGGAAAGCCTGAATGTGACAATTAAAGTAGGTCGACGTGAATAACTCTGTGGTCGGTGACACAACCCATGTGGTTTTATACACTGTAAATGTGTAGTTTCCCTTGTCATTCAAACAGTTCAAACCCCCAAAATCATACTCAGGGAATGTAAAAATAAAAACATACCATGTTTGAAGGAAAAAAGTGAAAAAAAAAAAGTTTCTAAAATGACAAAAGTGAATTTAAATGCCCAAAATGTCAAACCCAACTCTGCCCCTCCTTTCCTATCAGTCAACACACATTATCACTCGCACATTTGCTCAATCATTCGAGGAGAGAAGGGGGCGGGGCTATTTAAGAGAGGGGGACTGGGAGGGGCCGTATTGACTTGACCACACCCCCAGCTCTCCCTCCCCTACAATGAACAACTGGGGAAAAAAAGTGTCATTTCATCAGCTACTGCTCCCCACCACTGTTGATCCAAATTCCCTAATCAGAATGGATTCTGATGACGCTGGTCCCTCCTCCCTCCCCCCGACCCCCGCCCCCACCCCCCCTCACAATTTCTGGATCTTTTCGGCCACCACGACAGGGTTCTCCTTGCGTATGCGGGCGGCCGCGGCCCCCCGGTAGTCATAGGGACAGTCATGTTTGTCCGAGTAGCGATGTATGGCGCAGAACAGGTTGCCGCAGCGACAGTCAAAGCCTGGAACAAGGAGACAAGAGTCAGACTGAGGCTGGCGTTTGTGGCCTTTCTCCATGGCAACTTAACCCTCTTTGAATAAACAGGTTCTTTTTTGGAATCTCTTTTCAACATTCTAAGTCAGTGTTCTAGAACTCCGCCGCTTTCAGCTGCCAGTGGTGATTGTGACATCAGCAGCAGAATGTTCTTCACCGATCACATGCCTGTGATCTCACACCGCGAAGGGTTAATAAACGTACCAAAGCGGTTCCGATGCGTCCAGAGCTCCGGCAAAGTAAAAAAAAAAATAAAAAAAAAAACACAGAAATTTGCATCACAAGGACGGAGGAGCGGAGGCGACCGATTTAATCTCGTTGCAAAAAAAAAAAAAGAAAAGAAAGAAAAAGAAAAGATAAGGACAGAGAAAAAGGAAGACGGCAGCGGCCGAGCCGGCTCGGGGCCGACGCGGTCCACGGCGCTCGTTCGACGCGGCGTTCCAGGGCGCAGCCGTCTCCGCAGCGCCCCCCCACGAACCCCTCCCGCAGGCAGGCACTCCAGAGACGCCGCGGCCCTTCAGACTGAGCGCAGGCACCGCGCGAGCCCGGCGCGCGAGGCTAAGCTAAGCTAAGCTAATCAAGCGCTCAATCAAACGAAGGACATTTCGCACCGCTGCCTTCTATACAAATAAATTATCCACCACACCCACGCGCTATGAACGGAACATTCAGAGAAATTAAATATCCCAAAAACATGACCGAACAGGGGTGCGTTTAAAAAAAAAAAAAAAAGTTTTAAAGAGGCAACTGCCTGGCTTCATGCACTGGCAGTTTTATGATTACGAGCTGAGATTAACACACGTTTCGGGTAGAACAGCAGGGCAAAGCACTCACTCAGAGAGTTTTACATTAAAAAAAACACTTCAATTAAAAAGGTTTAATTTCAGGCGGAAGAACAATTAAAGCGGCCATTTTCACATCTGGCACGCCGGACCGCCAGCCTACCCAGAGCATCACCCACGAGCGAGAGACCGGAAATCTGTTTGGTTCAGTTTCGTCCAGGACAATTAGCGAGGTGCTTTTCACTGCCGTAACCAAAATAAAATAAAAATTATTTAAAGCACCTCGCTCAGGATCACGCTGTTCCTAAGCAACCCGTTCCTTTAACGCCTAATATCTGTCAGAGACGGTCATCCCGTTTGAACAGGCTGATTACCCGGCCGCAGAATGGGACAGCGAAAAACTCTCAAAAGGTAAACGCAGCCAAGATCTTGCTTCGTACGTACGCGTCCCTCAGCAAGCAACACGCATTTCACAAACCCATCCAGACTTCTTAATGATGGCACCAAAAAAAAAAAAAAAAACCCCAAAAAAGAAACACTACGAAGGGGGCAGGGAGTGACTAACGACAGCATTGCGGCTTTCGTATTTTTCTTCCGGAGAAAAAAAAAACAAAAACAAAAAAACACGTTTTTATTTATTTTTTTTTGGAATAGTAGCCACAACGCAGTTGCTGGGGAAATTAACGGCGAAAGCACGGGGGACCAGGAGCCCGGGAGCCTGCAGTCATCGAGCGCTGGGTTATTATTCACGCGGGAGTAACGCAGCCCTCCCCGCAGATCCGTAATAAATTACAGGCAGGCTTACACAGCTAATACACTGCCACCTGAAGTAGAGAGAGAGAGAGAGAGAGAGCGGAAAGACTTCCTGCCAAGACTGCACTCGCTACAGAAGACCCAACTCCATCCCCGCGAGGCTGGTTTTTTCATTCATTTAGTTTTGATATAAGCAATAAGTATTCATATCCCCGGTGCGAACAGAGGTAGAATTTCCAACTGCGTCTAAAGGAAAGTTACACAAATTAGCCCCTCCCCCTCCCTCTGCCCCTCCCCCCCCCCCAAGGCAGCCTGCGCTCTCATTGGCTGTTTTCGGTTCTCACCCGTGAGGCCCACTTTCTTCCGGCAGGTGAAGCAGCGGTTCTTCTTCTTGCTCTTGTCCGGGGTCTGGTCCCCGTCCGAGGAGGGCTGGGGGGCTTCCAGGGCCAGCCCTGTGGTGTGAAGAGACGCACGCGCAAGATCAGAGAGTTACTACCAGGGGGGTCTTTCACCAATCACCGGTTAGCCGGATAGCTGCGCCTCGAGTAAAACCCGGAACAGCTGCATTTATTTCAGTCCGCGTTCCAGATTCGGGAGGGTTCCGGGTTTTACTCTGTGCCGTTATCCAGCTAACTATAGTAATCCTGCTTTGTGAAACAGGACCCTGGGCTCGTTCCAAATCCCGTCTTTTTGTTATGAGAAAGCAGAGGAATACACTGTTCCTGAGACTAGAGACACAGCGTTCATTCGCATTTAGAATGACACGTGTAAGCTTTTAAAAGCCAAAGCGCGTGTAAACTGGGTCTAAACGGAGATTCCCCGCAGGGTGCAGCTTCAACGCGCGACGGGTAATCCCGTCCGCGCCCGACAGGCGCTAAGCTGTTCGCTCCAGGCACGTTCAGCACCAGGACAAACGCGAAACCGAGGCGGGCAAACACATCCAAGCTGGAGCACTGAACATAACAAAGATCCACGCAAAGAAAATCCAACAGAATGTCGATAGCCAACTCAAGTGTCAAGCGGGTCATGTTCTGGAGAAATCTCCAGCATCACCTACACTGTCAATAAATAAATATGGTAAAAATATGCTGAACATGATACATTTAATATCAAAATATATTTATATCTGATTATATTAAGTACTGCCCCCCCCCCCCGCCCCCCCATTCACATAAGGAAGCTGGATTTGAGCATGACACAAAACAAATAGCTAATTTTCCCTGGCTTGCATAAACAGTTGGTGCAATAAGCCAGCTTGCTTTCGGATAAACATGACTCCTGCTGCCCCCTCCCCCCCAAAAAAAAAGGAATAACTCTGTTTAAAACCACTCTCTCACTCATCTACACAGGCGTGCTTAAACAGCCCAGGTGGACCTGAGAAAGCTAATCCAACTGAAAGCATCTGAACAGACACGCCAAGTCGCCAACCTGTCGCAGACTTAGCGAGAGCTTGATCTGCCTCACTAACACTTTCCCTGGGAGAAAAAGACTTAGGGCCCTATTTTTAAGGACGCTAACGCCGTTGGCAGGTTACAGCGCACAGCAAAGAAAGGCACGTCCAAATGCAATACTTTATTTTAACAGGGCTAATGTACATGGCACCAGGGAAACTGGGCAGGATTCCTCCAATGGAGATTACAGCAGCTGTTCAATACTGTAAACTCCAATACCCTTTGCCTTCAAATGAAATGAAAGTGTAAGGTAAGAAAGTAGAGGAATTAACTGGCAAAAAAAAGCTTTTCTCTTCACAGGACCGTCTCCACTTTTCTCGTCATAAGAAACGAAGGTAGAAAACAAGTAGACGACAAAACGTGAAATTTCGCGGGACCAAGTGCTTCACCGGAGACACGGTGGATCAGGAGGAACGCGGCTCTCCCTCACCTGTAGATTTGGAAGTCCCCTCCTCTTCCTCCTCCGCTCGGTCCGAGTCGGTGGTCCCGCTGTCCTGGGAGAGGCTCATGGCTATCATCTGCTGGGTGACTGGGCTGGGGGAACTACAAGCCGGGAATCAGGTAATCAGCAGGGTTCCCCCCGTTTTCAATACACTACCACATCAATAATATATCGGGGGGGGGGGGGGGGGGTGATTATGGAGAAGAGGTGAGGGAGGGCAGGGGGGTGTTGCAATCGCAGACCAGGGCATCTGTAGTTTCGGCCAAAAAGGTTAAACAAAAAAAAAAATTTTCCAGGACAACTAATTATTTTCCAGGGGATTTAAGCTATTTACTCATTTTACATGACTGGAAAATTGCATTTTTTTAAAAATCCAGGTTTTCCAGGACACGTGGGAGCCCTGCATTAGGCATTTACGTTAAACACTGTTACACTTACGGCCTTTAAGAGAGGCTCTAACGCAGAACGGCTTACACAGATTACACCCCCATTATGCAGCATCAATTTATCCAGCAGGACATTTACTGCAGAACTGGATTCCTGCGAAGTTCTTTCCTCAAGAGCTCAACGGCAGTGCTCCAGTTGGGAATCTAACTAGCAAACAGAAGGTGGCAGGGTAGCATAATGGGTAAGGAACTGGCCTTGTAACACAAAGGTTTGTTTCCCAGGTAGATTGTATTGTATTGTACCCCTGTGGAAGGTACTGAACCAGCTGTACAAATGGATAAAAATAAACACCATTGTATTGTAAACGTACCGCAACCTCTTGGTTACACGCACTGTTTGTCATGGACCAGCTGCATCCAATGTTCAACTTAAAGAAGATCATCTCCAGAACAATGCTGAGCATCATCAGCAGGGTCAATGTCAATCTCGCTTGTTTTTTTTTTTTTTTTCTCCAACTGTCTCAAGTATCAGGGACGCAATTCTTCCTGCTAATTCGAACACCTGAACACCGAATATCACAGCCAGGTTCAGACTCGGAGACGGCCTCGGATGTGTCACTAATGCACACAAAGAGCTCATGCACCCTCACAGAAGGAGGGCGACGTTTAGCGATAGAGCCGAGCAGCAGGGGCCCCGGAGACACGCAGAGTCAACAAAGCCTGATGTTTACCACAGAAGGTCAACGCCCCATACCTGGATTTCCTTTCCTCGGATTTGGTGAATCCATCTGCGCTGGGGTCGGGAGTGGTCTCCACGGAAACACCAGCCGCTGCCGGGGACACCACGGGAGCTGCCGCGACTGCCGAGAACAAACACTGAGGTGTTACCGAAGGCAAAAACCGCTAAAAGTACAAAAACAAATTATATACTTTTATGTGTACATGAATGCACAGTCATGCATGCAAATTGCACTTGAGCGGTGATTTATTACAGCTAAAGCCTTGAACAACTAGCTTAACAAGTTCCAGGAATCCATATCTGTCGTCGGCTGGTAGATAAAAATGTTTACTTCTCTGTCCCGCTCCAAGCATGCCCCCCCCCCCCCCAACCCACCAGGTCACCGCTCCTCTACCTACCTGGGGGGCTGGCACGACCCCCTCCCTTTTGTCTCTGAAGGTGCTCCTTGTAGCAGACTGAGCACATGCCGTTGGTGCGCGGGTTACCGTAGAAACCACAGCCCGTGGTGCACAGCATTGGCACCTGTGTCTGGTTTGTTTCCTGAGCCATACTCGCAGACAGGGAAGGGCAGAGAGGTGAGGGAGGACAGTCCTGAAAACGGGGTTCATATTTTAGTGAATGCCACAAAAAAGACTCAATCAACATGGCTTTACAGCTTCAAACAACCAACTGAAGCTGCTGCTTATAATTTAGTTAATGTTACTCCACCGAGTTACTTGTTTTGCCTTTGCGATCCTTTGTTTCTAGTTCAAGTTGTTCGTCGGTAACTGACCAATCAAGGTAAGCTACCTTTTTACATTGCGGAAGCGAGCCAACCCTGGCGAGGGGCGGGACTTACTGCACTCGATAACCAGCTAACATAGCAACACATCTTATAAGACAAAGCGGTACTGCAGTCTGAAGTATCTCGGGGTCTGTCAAACCAGCTGACTAACAAATTTACGTGTGTGTCTGAGGAAGCGTATATTGAATACCCATAATAACCAATTAAGGGAATGAAGTAGAGCCAGGAAACATCAACGCGCTACACAAACGAACAACACAAGCCAACACCACCCCCACCCTCCACAATTCTGCCCTTCCTCCTAGACACCCAACTAGCAACCAACTGATGAATTTGAGCTGTTCGCTATCTAATCTATAACTGACTAGAAATGGTAGCTTGCTAGCCAGTGGAACCCGAAGAACACAAGTCAAATCATCCAACTTGCTCTCTAAATAGCTCTGTTAGGTTATTTTGGTAGTCTACCAATTACTATTATGAAGTAAGCTAGCGGAAGCTCGCCGTATCTACTAGTCTGCCTTTCATAAATCTTTTTCATAAATATTTTAACGTTAAGACTAGTCTACCGAACTAATATTAACTTGGCTAACACTGACAAGCTTACTAACTATACCTAGCTAGCCGACAGGCAGCCTGCGATAAGTATAGCTATTGTTTGCAAGCTGGGACAATCAACCACGACGACTGTCTGTTCGCCAAGTTTGGTAACGTACAACCAGCCATAAACAATAAACATAATGTGTAGTTAACCAATAATACATCCACCTCTAGATAGGCAACGTTCACACAGTAGGTACTGCACATTTGTATACATACGGGAAAAACTGCTTCTTGAGATTGGCATCACATCAGAGACAAACAAATAACGTTACACAGCTAGCTAGCTGAAGCTATTTCCTAGGTCAACTTAAACACATCTTAAGACTTATGTAGCCAACTAGTTAGCAAGCGAACTAGCAACCGTATTATTGTTTTTTACCTGGTGTGATAAAATTAGGTAGTTATACTAGCCTCGTTGTGAAAATATACTAAGATTAGTTGGGTAGCTAGTCTATTGTTTTCAGCCGAGTTAAGTTAGCTAAAGATAGCTAACAAGCTTACGATCTGGCTAGCTAGCAGTTAAGATACGGAAACATGGCGGTAGACTAGAGAAGATATGCAGAGACTATTGTTTTTGGCAGAAGAGAGTTTTTCCATATCCTCAAAAACAGAGTCAGAGGTTTTACATCCTATCTACAGTACCTGTTATCGCTAGATCCGAGGCTGTCGTCGACCTTGATCTTCAGCAGAATACGTTAATGTTAGCTAAATGTTAGCTATATAGCTAGCTACGGCTAATCTGCCCCCGGTTCTGTGCGCGGCCTCCCCCAGCCCCAGACCCAAGTAGTCATTCCAAACAACGAGCCGTGACGTCAGCAGTTGGGTTATATGCGCTATTGTTCACAGCAACTGTAACGGGAAAACCGGACGGGTGTAGGACGCATAGCCACGACCCGCCCCCCCCCAAAAAAAAAAAAAAAAAAAATTTTGATTAACTGGTACACTTCAGTCCCCGGAACGAACACCATTTTTCCATCCCCAAAATGTGAAAGAAAAGAAAAAGGTTGACACAGGTATGCCAGACCAGATAGCCTACAGGCACCGTGGACAAAAGTTACCAAACTCAACAGTACAGTAACCTAACGGATTTCCTATGCAGACAGCGTGTAATCATAATTTAGTAATTAGCTAATCCTGACGAGGTGAGATGTAAGGTGTGTGTAAAATGGTTTCACCGAACCGATGTCACTTAATATTCAATTAAGTTGTATTGTGGGGTGGGGTGGTGTTTCTGCACGCAGAAAGTTAAAAGGTTTCGTGGCTTTTCTATTTGTTTCAGTTGCCGAGATAAACTAAAAAACGTGGCATTGTAGGCTACCAGTTTAGGCTCTGTAGCAACAATATATTTATTAATTGTATAATTGTACAGTAATTTGATAAATTCCTCAGTTTGCTCTTAATCTATATTTTTCCTTTTTTGCAAACAACATAAAACATTACATTACATTTATTTCGCAGACGCTTTTATCCAAAGCGACGTACAAAAAGTGCATATCATGGTCGTAGGCAACTGCTGAACACAAGTTCAGAAAGGTATAATACTTATTTTGTACAGCTATTTCTAGCCAAGAACACAGTTCACACAGTGAACACTTTTCTAACCTAACCTCTGCAAAGCCAACTAGGCTGAAGAATAAGCTACAGTATTAGGACAAATACAAATTACCAAAAGGTTCTGGGATGGGGCAACATGTAACAAGTGACATGAAAAGGGTTTTTTTTTTTTTTTTTTTTTTTAAATTCATGAGTGAAATAGACAGCATGGTGGTGGTTAATCTAGGTATAGTCTGAAGAGATGAGTCTTCAGGCCACGGCGGAAGATGGGTAGTGAGGGGGAGGTTCGGAGAGGGACGGGAAGTTCATTCCACCACTGGGGAGCTAGGGTGGAGAAGCTCTGTGATCCCTTTGGGCGGGTGGGAGGGGTTACTAGGCGCCCTGCTGCCGCAGAGCGGAGTGGTCGAGCAGGCACATAGAAGCGAATCATGTCCTGCAAGTAGATGGGGGCTGTCCTGTTGGCAGCAGTGTAGGCAAGTGTCAGGGTTTTGAACCGGATCCTGGCGGCGACAGGTAGCCAGTGGAGTGATCGCAGCAGAGGAGTGACGTGGGAGAATTTGGGAAGGTTGTAGATGAGTCGGGCAGCGGCATTCTGAATCATCTGAAGTGGCTGTATGGCACAAGCTGGCAGGCTTGCAAGGAGAGAGTTGCAGTAATCAAGGCGAGAGGTCACCGTAGCCTGGACGAGCAGCTGGGTGGAGTGCATCGTCAGGTATGGTTGAATCCTTCTGATATTGTACAGAAGGAATCTGCAGGACCGTGATGTTGCCTTGATGTGCTCCTTGAGGTCCAGTTGGTCATCCAGGACCACCCCCAAGCTCTTGGCAGAGTGAGAGGCAGTCACTGTGGTGCCATCAACCGTGATTGAGAGCTCACAAAGTTCTAAAACAGTTCTACGTCAAACATTTCATTATTTATTCTGCCTACTTTATTATTTATTTTTCCCTATCTGTATTACCTGTGTGATGCCTCTTCAACATTCAGTAAATGTTTCCCCCCCACAATCGCCCCCAAGAGGTCAAGTATTGCTACTGTAATTTGGCGCGAAGACCATTTTTGGCTGGACCGCAACAGGGGGGCCAGCCCTACAAACGCGAATATCTGTGACTGAGTGATGAAGTTACACCATTGGTCGGCCGAGTTATGAAGTTACACCATTGGTCGGCCGGATCACGTGTTAGGTCCAGCCATATACTAGGTTTTAACCTGGTCTTTTTTTACTGACAGATCCACTCTACTTACACGCCAGTTTGTTGCAACCTTGCACATCCTTTCCTGAACTCATGCCGCTTGAGAATAGAAATGTTTGCTCTAGCAAGCTGCATTTGCACCTTCTTCAATATTACGTGCAGTGTCCAAATTATGTAATTATGAATTAAAGGACCAAACAGGGAAGAGAAAGAAGCTTTGACCCGTTTTAATGAGGGTATTTCTTTAATTACAGGTGAACACATAAGGTAAGGGAAACTACATTCTCTTTTTACATTAATAGCAGTGAGAAATTACCTCAAATCAGGGATCATACACACACACACACACACACACACACACACACACAGTAAAACACCCAGCCAATCTGTTGGAGTGTAAAAGATAGGCAAACACCACACATACAATTGTCAACAGGCTTATTTCCAGAGTACTAATAAAGAAAAGCTTTGACTTACTCCTTTTTAAATACTTCTGGAGCTGAGACACAATAGACAAATGATGATAAACAAACCTGAGCCTGTGCTGTGTTTTTGTCTGTGAGAGTATGAACTCTGTTCAAATGAATTCCTTTTTTCCATTAAAAACAAAATGGCAATTTTCAATTTCACAAATGACTAACGACAATGTTTACACATACTGTATCTGCGGCCGTCAACAGACCCTATATCATAAAAATAACTACATTTCTGAAAAATGAATATGAGCCTTTTAAATTTTTTATTATATCTATTTTTGCAGACTTTTATAAGTACATATTATATTTCCTCTTAGACAATTATATGCAACGTATTACAGAACATTCAAGCTGACACAGTCTTTGTTGAAAAAGAACAGGATGTGCAGTCATCAGATATTTTTCCAGTAACACTTCACAATAAGGTCACATGACCTGGCATTAACTAATGTAGTTGCTAAATACTAACTACCGAAAAGTTTCTGTACAGCTTTGTTAATGTACATCATTAATTCATGTTAACAACTACATTAGATTATGGAAATTCTTATTGGGGTTGAAAAAAAAACAGTTAATTCAATTGATAATGATTAACTAATTTTAACTTTACCCTATGTTTTGCTAATGTTTAAAATAATCATGTACCAAATACATTAATAGTTAATTAACTAATAGTTAATGTATTTTTAAACTACCAACTAAATTTCATGCTTAATGTATTTATACATCATGAATTCATGCCAAGAAATACATTAGTTAATGGCATATCATGTGGCCTCATTGTGAAGTGTTACCATGTTTCCTCTTTCCTTTTAGTGCTCATTTACCGCTCACTGATTTTTAGGGCTGTCCTTATCTCCAGGTTCCCCCTCCCCACCTTCTGTGATCTGAGGTGCAAATGGCCCCACCAGCCAGTTGAGGGGGGTGTTGTTGAGAAGGTATTCTGTCACGCCGTCGAGAGAGCGCTGAACCTGTGGGGGAAAATAATTTTAAAAAAATACACCAGACCGAATTCACACAACCTAAACCACATACAGTATGTGAGGCAGCCAATGTTAGCGGGTGTGACTCGGGCCCTTGTTTATAAAGTGGCTCGAGAGTAGGAGTACTGATCCAGGGCTAGGCATCACCTGGACCATACACTGACCTCATCCTGCATGAGCTACAAGGCAAAGCTGCCGATAGATCAGGGCCTTGTTTCAGGAAGCAGGATTGCGGAGTTAGCTGGATAACCGTACTGTAAAACCCGGAGCACTCCTAAATGTGGAACGTGGACTGAAGTAAAAACAGCCGTTCCAGGTTTTACTCAGCACAGTTACCCCGGCAACTCAGTAATGGTGCTTCGTGAAACACCCCCAAGCACTCCTACCCTGAGATGCCTCATAAATATGAACCCTGGGCTTTTTTCAACATTACATTACATTACAGGCATTTAGCGGACGCTCTTTTCCAGAGCGACTTACACTATTTTTACACAGCATTTACTTTGAATCCATTTACACAGCTGGAAATGTACTTAAGCAACGAAGATTAAGTATCTTGCTCAAGGGTAAAGTGACACTGTTCCTATATGGGAATTGAACCTGTGACCTTCCGGTTACAAGACCAGCTCTTTACCCGTTACACTACACTGCCGCCCAAGGCAGGACGAGCGACATTAAGCGAGACAGAAGTGAGACAGGTGCGGTCAGTGCAGGTGTATACCTGCGCCAGGTGGAGTCGAGTCTGCTCCAGGATGTGGGGGGAGAGGGTTCTGGCGTTGCCCAGGGACGAGTGCAGCTCCTGGGCCACCTGACGGGCGTTGGCCAGCTGCTCCTGCACGGCTCCAGGGAGCCCCTGAGCGCTGGACACCGCCCCTGAGCAGGCGGCCTGCACCTGCCCACTGAGGCCCCGCACCATGGAGAGGGCCCGCCACTCCAGCTGCTGGAAGCACACACACACACACACACACACACACACAGGGGGACATGTGGTGTGTTATACTGCCAGGCTGTCCACACACACACACACACACACACACACACACTCGCATAGTAACACACACACACACACACACACACACAAGGGTACATGTGGTGTGTTACACTGCCAGGGTGTCCACACACACACACACACACACAAGGGTACACGCAGTGTGTTATACTGACAGGGTGACCACACACACACTCATATACACACACACACACACACACACACGCAGACACACAATGCCATTCCTTCATATCCAGTTTTCACGTTGCTGGACTTTCTGTCTGCAACATTACACTCACAAGAACAGGTGGTATCAACTTCACAGGTCTACACAAGACCATACTTGTCAATGACATCATGTTGGCAGTGAGCTCTAGAAAGCAATCCTCAGTATTTGTAACTAAAAAAAGGCACATCTCCCATTATATGAGCTTTTAAACCTGCCAATCTGGTTCTCAGCATGTAAAAAGTACATGCAAAATAATGAGTTAAACCAGAAATATTTGCTCCTGCCACCAGGGGGCAGCAGGGTGTGCAGTTTCTGTTGTCAATCAGAGCTTCACAGCACAAACTGAAACAGCCAATAACCGTTACCTCACCTCACCTGGTTTCCTGGGTCTGAATCGGTCGCTGATTTTAACCCTTTTGTAGAGGAGGCCCTTTTGGAATGTTTTTTTTTTTTTTTTTCAAAATTCCAAGACAGTGTTCTAGAAAGTCATTGTTTTCAATGACCAGTAGTGATTGTTACATCAGCATTAGAATGTTCAGCAAAGGACATTCCAAACACTAATATGTGATGTTACAGCTTAATGAGTTAAGGTGACAGTTCAAGGGGTAAAGGAGCAAATACAGTTGAGCTGAGGTCACCATAAGCCACCGGAGGGCTAAACCTGCGGTCTCTCCTACCTCTCCCTGGTCCCCCTCGCTCTTCTCCTCTCCCTGTCCCTCCATCTTCTCCTCCTCCTTCTCCTTGGGCAGGGCCTGCTGCCACTCGGCCCAGCGCTGCTGCAGCTGCTCCGAGGCCCCGCCCAGGTGGGCGTTGGCGGTGGCCAGGGTGGCCCGCGCGCCCTCCAGCAGGTCCAGGGTGCTGCCGATTTGGGCCGCGGCCGAGCGGGTGACGTCCCGGGCCCGCTGGGCCTTGGCCAGGGACTGCTCCAGGGCGCGCTCCTGCACCTTGGAGGACAGCTTGCCCAGGCGCACAAAGTAGCTGCTGGGGCTGGAGCTCCCTGCTGATTGGACCACAGCCTCCGCGTCGGGCGCGGGTTCCGCGAGGGCAGCTATGGGGGGGGGGGGCATGAGTCAGGGATCAGGAAGAATGTGTCACCATGTCTTGTTTCTAGACACAACTTAAACATTTAGCAGACACATACAGAACAACTTACAATAGGTGCACTTAACAGAGAAGACCACCCACCTCATGAGACAGAGACAAGAACAGCTATAAGTGAAACCAGTGCCATGTTAGAGATGCATGCCACACGAGTGCAGTGCAAAGGGATAGATACACTGCAAAAACATCTGTCTTCAATCTGGCTCAACTCATTGGCAATATTTTTGTCTTATTTAGCAAAAAAGAAAGTAATAGAAATAAGATTTTAGGTCTAATTACAAGACTGCGATAGATTGTCGGCCTGTCCAGGGGGTATTCCTGCCTCTTGCCCAATGCATGCTGGGATAGGCTGCAGCATCCCCCGTATCCCTGACCTGGAATAAGCAGGTGTAGATCATGAATGGATGGATGAGTATTTGTTGACTTATGTTTTAGTTTTTGCAGTGTAAACAATCCATAAAGGACGATTAGACCCTGCTGCTGGAAACGAACACTCATACAGTGCTGTGAACGCTGCTCTGTGATTGTGCTTAATTGCGTGTGTATCCCAAACAAATGAATAAAAACGTTTTTAAAAAACTGCATTCTTCTGAACACCTGCGCAGGTGTACTCTGTTTGCTGACGCCCCGAGTCCTGGGTGACTCCCACTGCCGCTGAAGAAAAAAAACACGAGCGTCGTCATCTCGACCCGAGCAAGTCCCTTAAGCGTCCTGTTCAGCGTAAGAAGAGCAGCGTTACACATCCACCGCTGTCTTTTACCTCAAGACGCCGGACAAAGAACAGCAGCATTAATAAGTCATCGAGTCGATGGGAGAAACTCCGGTGTTACGAGCAGCTATGTCTGAGCACAGTCCCGTCGGCTGATCTTTTCAGGCCGCTCCTCGGAGTACGGAGTGAGATTTATGTGGGCCCGGCAGGAAATCGCATTGAATACAGATGAACGACACAGTTGTCATGTCATGAGTTGTAGCGGCCATATTTTCTACCGGGAGAAAAAGACGTTTTGCCGGATTGTACTGACAACACCAAAAAAAACAAAAACAAAAATAAAAAGCAGATGGACTTGCTTTCATGCCGAGAGCTAAACCACGGTGACCTCTTAAGACGCTCAAGCTTTTCTGATGGTTTGAGGGGCCTCTCTGTTTGAGGCCTCCGCGTGATCGCGCGTGTCATTGTCCATCGCCGCTGCGTTTAGCAGCTCAAGCCAGAAACCTGGATAAAACACTGCACTCACAAAACCTTAACCTTCAGGCACCGGTTAGAACTGCTGCGGGTTCTGAAAAAGCCATTTTCACCAGTTCTCAGAACAAAATTCTTCCTCTTTCATGACTGTGCATTTTGGTTAGCGACAAGAAAATGGAATTTCGCAGAGGCCTACATGGAATACTTCAGGACCGTACTGGTATCGGAAGAATTCAATTATATGGATGAATGGATGGATGAACAGAAGGACAGATAGATATAATCTCAGGGGATGGTATGCAGGCCAAGAACATCACAATGCTTTGAAATACGTGTTTGACTCATGTTTGGCTCTAGCCCCGCCCCCCCTCACTCACCAAGCTCCCTCTCGGTCAGGGGCAGGTTGTGCTCCACCCAGTCTTCGGAGTGGGTGAGGGCCACGCCCATCCCGCTGCTGACCATCTGGCCCACACGGGACCCCATGACGGTGTTCAGGCCCCCACTCATCGCCGCGCGGGTCATCTCCACGGCGCCCATCACCGCCCCGGTAACGGCCTCCTTGGCCCCGGAGACGGACTGGTACACCTTACCCACGGTGTCCGACATCACCTGGGGAGACAGACACACCATGTACACACACATACACACACACAGACACACACCATGTACACACACATACACACACACAGACACACACCATGTACACACACATACACACACACAGACACACACCATGTACACACACACACACCACACAGACACGCCACATCCACCCCACATACACACCATGTACACACACATACACACCACACAGACACACCATGTACACACCATGTACACACGCACACCATGTACACACACATACACACACACACACCACATATACACACCCACCACACAAACACGCACACACACACACCATGTACACACACATGCACACATACACCATGTATACACACATACACCATGTACACACACATACGCACATACACACACACCACATATACACCATGTACACCATGTACACACACGCACACCATGTACACACACATACACACATACACCGTGTACGCACACCATGTATACACACCACACAGACACACCATGTACACACGCACACCATGTACACACACATACACACACACCACATATACACCACACAGACACACCATGTACACACACATACACACCACACAGTCACACCACATCCACCCCACATACACACCATGTGCACACATGCACACCATGTACACACACATACACACACACCATGTACACACACATACACACCACACACACACGCACAAACACACACCACAGAAGTGGTGAAAAGCAGCAAAAATGTAACCTTAAAAGCACTAAAATTAAAAACAAAAGTCATTTTTACAGTTCATACACACATATAGTTCACACTCATGGGTGATAATTTCACTGAAGCTCTGAGTTATTTAATAAGTGACGGATATTAACATTTGCAAGACAAAGGATTTTCTGTGTTTTTTGGCTTTGTCATTTCTTTGTAATAAAAATGGAAAATAAAATCTAAAAAGGCTTTCCAGTGCGCACAGCTCATGATAGAACGCATCTGTGGGCTTGGCTGAGCAGCAGTGGATAAAATGTGTTTATTTTACACAATTATGCAACTTCCCAAAGTGCACAGACGACAACATACGATTAGGCGGGACAGGAAGCTACGAGGACACAGGGCTGCAAATAGCCACAGATCTCAGATACGCTGATGTACCGCCAGCCTCAACGTACCGATAATTAGCTCTTTAGGCGAACGCTTTCGTCGCGCTACGGAAACCTTAAAACCAAAAGGCGGACGGAGACGAGCGGCCGTGCAGTTTCTCTTCAGAATCAAACGTTAAGTCGCGCGAGCACGCTAGCTTGAGCTAGCCATCAAATTCATTTGAACACATTGGGGGGTGACATGTATGTTTGTTTGGGGGGGGCGGGGGCGTGTACACCTTATTCACAGGCACCAGGCACCTGAGGTCAGGCATTGGCCAATCAGCGGGTTTCAATCACCTTGTCAGCAGGCTGATGGAGGATTGGAATATTCTGTTCCACCTTGTCCAGCCCCTTCATGGCGTACTCGTTCACCACGGCAACTTTACAGACAGACAGACAGAGAGAGAGAGAGAGGGAGGGAGGGAGGGAGGGAGAAACAGAGAGACAGAGAGAGAAAGAGACAAAGAGAAAGATGCAAATTCAAATTCAAAATTCTTCTAAATGAAATACAGGTTTTTTTTTTGGTCACTTCTAGAACTTTCCGAACTTTCAGGGATGTGCTTTGCCAATAAGCCGATAATTGTCAGCTTCTTCTTTTTGCGTGGGTGGGGCTCTGGTTGGCGGTGGTAAAATGCAGCCAACTCAAACATAAAACTGTAACATCACCCAGACTAAAACTTACTAGAAACTACAAGAGATTACTCATTATATTGCATCACATATTGTACTTGGTCTGGCATTCACAGGTTATGGTGCAGTCCTTGCACTATGCTCACTGGCAGATCTGACCTGAGACAGCAGTGTATACCAGTGGTCTCCAACCCTGGTCCTGGAGAGCTACAGGGTCTACTGGTTTTCATAGTGACTCTGCACTTCACGAATCAATTAGAGCAGTTAACTCAACTCACCTGGTGTCTTGGGTCTCAACTGGGTGCTGATTTTAAGGTGAAAACAAAATCCAGCAGACCCTGTAGCTCTCCAGGACCAGGGTTGGAGACCACTGGTGTATACACTAAGATTAAAGATCATGTGACGCACAAGAGCCTCTGAGCACAAGTTTCCTTTTTTTGGGCAAGACTCACTCTGGGGCTCCAGCCTGTCCAGCAGCGGCTTGGATCCGGAGGTCGCCACGGAGCCCAGCATCTGGACGCCGCTCTCGGCCACGCCCATCACCCCTCTCAGCAGCGGCACGCCCTCCTTGGTGGTGGTGTAGGCGCTGGACACCATGCCGCACGCCGAGCTGACGAAGGGGAGGTTCCCCAGCCGCGACATCACACTCTGCCGCACAGAGAACCGTGAGCGCTCGCCCCGACCGACCGACCGACCGACCGACCGACCGACCGATCAACCGACCGACCGACCGACCGACCGACCGACCGACCGACCGACCGACCGATCGACTGGCCGACCGACCGACCGACCGACCGACCGACCGACCGACCGACCGACCGATCGACTGGCCGACCGACCGACCGACCGACCGACCGACCGACCGACCGACCGACGCTTACCGCACACACTACTGTCTCTTCAGGATCAATCCCACATGACCTTGAGGGTCATTCGAGGGGTCATTATGTGGGTGGTTCTGTCTAGATGACCTTTAGGGTCATTCTGGGGGTCATTGAGTTGCAATGACCTTTAGGGTATTCCATTCCTGGGGTATACCATGCCAATCCACCTATAACTGGCAAATGCCATCTCAGACTTTGTTGGCACTATATCCGTGGGTACAAAGCACGAAGAAGAAAACTGTAGAGTTCACAGAAATATATTTTTATCAGTTGTACACTGCAAATGTGGGAATGTGAAACCTGATAGTCTACAAGACTGGGTGTGCTGACCTCCAAAAGTAACATACTGTAGTTTCAAAAGTGTGGCGAGAAACTGAAAATGCCAGTAAATAACTGCACAGGCGAGGAATTAGGCCAGGGGATACTCACATCTGGCCCTCAAGGCCGGCAGTACAGCCAGATTTCCTTTCTTCCCGATAGCTAATTGATTGGTTAATGCCACTGATTGGCCAGAGGTTTGACTCACCTCACGTCCCAGGTTTAAAAACCAGTCCTGATTAGAGGGGAGGAATTAGAACCAGCAGTGCTTTCCGGCCCCCGAGGGCCAGGTCAGAGTGTCCCTGGATTTAATCCCCGTTTGTGGGGTGAAAGGTGCCTCTCACCTGCTGCTCCGTGGATTCTGGTTCCTCTGAAGCCGCACTGACCTCAGGACTCTTCTCAGACTCCGCCATCTTATCTATCCAATAACAGAACATCAGAACAGGAGAGAGAGAGAGAGAGAGAGAGAGAGAGAGAGAGAGAGAGAGAGAGAGAGAGAGAGAGAGAGAGAGAGAGAGAGAGAGAGAGAGAGAGAGAGAGAGAGAGAGAGAGAGAGAGAGAGAGAGAGAGAGAGAGAGAGAGAGAGAGAGCCCCGTCAGAAATACTCCGCTGTCAGACGGACAATAAGGCCTAGCGGCTGATCAGCAACGCAGATGGTGCTGCTGCAGTCCCCTGCAGTGTATCTTTCTTTTTGGATTGAGCCTGTCAGGGTTCACAAATGTACAGTGCTAACAGGCCCAAGATGGCTGCCACTCTGATGCGAGAATGTGGGCCTGAATTCCGAACAGGGGCTTCACTAAATAAACCAACGGTTACTTCAGATGAATCACAATCTCGTGTAGACGTGGCTCCAATTTGAGGTGGTGACTCATGTCAACTCGACCACGAGCCTGTAATTACAAACAGCAGTTTAGCCCTGGCAAGTGACTCAAAATGAGTTCCACTTGCATTGCCATCGAAGTTCTCACGGGGCGCCTTAGGCATTTGATTGGCTCAATCGTCTCACTAATTATAATACAATCAGTGTTCAATTGCAGTGCTCACAAAAGCAATCAGACGACATATTAGACCAGGTAGGGGAAGAAATCTGACATGTTCTTGGTGAACACAACAATTCTTTGAGTGTGTTGCACATTCTGTTCGTCCTGTAAGAAAAAAATCAATTGCATCTGATTTTAATAGTTATTCTTGCTGACACCATGTACCTTGTTGACGACCAACTGAAAAATGAAGACCAAACACTCAAATATTCAGTCAAAGCATTCAAAGAAGTTGCTGAGAGTCCGATAACACTCTAAGGCAGGGGTGCACAACTCTGGTCCTGGAGGGCTGGTCTGTGTGCTGCTTTTTGTCACAACCAATTACCTTAGTTGTAGTTTTCTGACAGCTCTATAAACTACGCTGATTCACTCCTGCACTTGTGCACAGTAAAATCTTTGAAATAAACTTTCAGTTAGCGGCTGTAACTGGTGCTTATACGAATTTCAGATCAACATGTGATTTAGCTAATTAAATAATTAACTGCAGAAGTTGGCACAAAATCCTGAAATGGATCGGTCCTTGTCGGGCACCCCCTCTCAAAAGAAACCGCAGTTTTTTTTAAATCAAATCATTGGAACACAAACAAGGCACTGCATTGATATTCAGGGAGTTCTGAGTTCTGAGTAAAAGAAAATGGTTCCAAATATTGTGCAGAAGGCAAAATGATACTTGTCTGTTCCAATCAACTCTGTTGTTGCAGAGAGATGCATCTCTTCCATGGACAAGTTTACACTAAATAAAATATGTCAACCTCTTGAGATAAAAAGTTTTTTTTTTGGTTATATTTGTACTACACTAGATAGATCTACACTGGCAACTTAAATAGCAAAACACTGAATAAAATACCCTTCCACATGTTCAATTTTTTTTCCATTTCCATTTCTTCCAAGTACAACTGCAGGGAGACACCAGCATCATTTTATGCACAGTAATGGTGTCATAGGACACAGTTAAGGAACGCAGCAGCAAAAACAAGAAGGCACTTTTGCACTCAAATTGTTCCAAATCAGGACACCAGTGGTGAATAAAACATGAATTTTCTCTTGAATTGTCTCATACAACAAAAAATAAAAAATGCGCGACTGGGCAGGCGCATGCACCTTTGACGGCACGCGATCTAGCGTGGAGAAGGTTTAAAACGCAGACACTTTGCAACGGAAAATGTCAAGTCTAATGACTGTGGGGATTTTTTGTGTAAGTGGGAGGAACAGTAAAAAGGGGCCAGCTATGCAGCAGCTGACCGGCGGTCGTGGCTTAAGTAAGTACTGGCAGGGTAACGGAATTTTTTGTAGGCAAAATAGAAGTGGGGCAAAGGATCACGGTTATAACCGTGGACTTTAATCTACCGCGTCTATCGGCGTAACCCCATTGCCTGGAGACTATTTTTCTTCCTTCTACCAGATAATAAAGGCAGCGAGACAGGGCAAGACATCAGATAAAGCCCCGTTCAGAGGTGGCATAAAACGCAGATAGCAGGCAAAGACGACAGCAGATATCGATGCAAAAAATGAAGGGCAAAGTATAATACACCGTATTCAAAGTACGTTCAAGCACCCATATAACTCAGACAGATTGTTTCCTCCTACAGGAAAGCACCTTGTGATCATGAAGGGAACTAGCTATATAAATGTGATCCTTTATTATTATTACTGTTGTTGTTGTTTTGCACAACAAGCCCTTTACCAAAATAAACACAGTGCTTTTTACCATGAATGTGCATTTGAAACAATGTGCATATACAATGCATAATAACATCAAACATTTGATTAGCTTGAAAAACATCCAAACTAACTACATTCCGAAACTAGACCATTCCAAGAATACAGACAAGAAAAGAAAGACAAGAAAAAATTATAGCATTCGCTTTCAAATGGATGCTTCTGTGCTGCTGGTACAATAATTACGTTCAGAGCAGGCTCTTACTCAACTCTTCCGAAATGTGCGCATTAAACAGGCACTAACTATTGTGCCTCCATTTTTCTGAAACTTGGCAAACTCGAGCAGTTGGTATATGACCTCTACCAACTCAAAAAGCGCACAAGAAACAACCACATTAACGCTTCTGTCATTTCAGTTTTAATTATCCGTTCCAATACAGCGGGAGGGCGTGTTCACGTGCGAAAGCAGAACAGATTCAATGTTGTCGAAACTTCAACGCAAAGGAAACAAGCTAACTAGCATATCACGTATATTCTATCAAGAGTGGATAACTTAGCGAAAGTTAGTCCATTTACACAATTAGCATACTCTGTTTTGTAACCAGCATTAATTGCATAGCCAACTAGTTTTACAGCGGAAGCTACGTCGAAAGTCGATTAAGTAGCCTAAAAGATCACGTCGGTATCCAGCTCGCTATCCGAACGAAAAGTAGGCTGCCGTAGTTAACGTATGAGTTAGTTTTAAGGTCGAATATGTTTAACACAATAGTGACACACACACACACGCGTGCTACAGCACACAGACTCACTGTAGCACTCTTCCACTCGAGATATCCTCCGCTGACCTACTGCTTCCTGACCCCCGAACAATCAGAACTTTATGCCCGTTGTTACTTTCGCAACAATCGCACGTGGCCAAGAAAGGCGGGCCTGTCAAATAGCCGCGAGGCACTAGCCAATCACAAACATTTGTAACGTCCAGGACGGTGACAACGTGGATTTGGGATGGCAGGTATGCTACGCCTTGGCGGGGCGGCATGCCCCATACCTACACAGCACCGAGAGTCGTAGAATACAACAGGATAACTTGATTTTCCCCTGGGTAATTTAAGGTGACGTAGCCTTCATGCAAGAAATTAAATAAGCAATTACATAAATTGCATTAAGAAACAAAATGAAAAGAAATTGAATTTAAAGATTCCGAAATTTCATATCATTAAAAAGTAGAAATGAAGAATTCCAGTAAGAACTTCCATACATAGTACACAGAACTAAAAAAACTCAACTCTGAAATACATTTTGCTTCACATGCAGCTAAAATAGGTTGTGAAGATTTTTCAGTGACTAGACATTGTGTAAAATGATCAGCAAATAAGCTATTACACTGGGAAGCAAAAGGTATGAAAAAGGTACAAACGCGTGTCACTGGGGTGATAATTCATTTGTACCTTTTTTCTTTTTTACTTGTAAGAGGTACTTTTCAGTGCCCAAAGAGAACATTATTGCACTTTCAGGGGTCATTTGGGAAATTTGTTCCATAAAGAACAAAAATTTATCTCCACACTGTTTATTTCTGAGAGCGTACCTAGTAACTCCAGGCAACCAAAAAAAGGAAAAAGAAAAAAAATGAAAGAAAGATATGAAAATATATAAAAAGTGACATCCATAATATGAATTGAATCCTCACCGACTACATGGAAGAATAACAGTTTGGAGGCTATGAAATGTTAATGAAACATCTGCTCAGAATTTCCCAGTGCAACTGCTACAGCAGCCTACTGAGCATTGGGGACGATATAACATTTGGGTGCTTGAAAGGTTGCAAAATGATCCAATACATTTTTAATATTCATTGCCGCAGTTAATATAGTTACAGACCTCCTCTGCAGCATGGTTTTGAATTTTTTTGAAAATATATACTTCAGCATGTTCACATTCCAGGGTGGCACGGTGGTGCAGTGGGTAGCACTGTCGCCTCACAGCAAAAAGGTCGGGGGTTGGAATTTTGGCTTGGGGCCTTTCTGTGTGGCGTTTGCATGTTCTCCCCGTGTCCGCATGGGTTTCCTCCGGGTACTCCGGTTTCCTCCCGAAGTCCAAAGACATGCAGGTAGGCTGATTGGAGACACTAAATTGCCCATAGGTATGAGTGTATGGTATGTGTGCCCTGCGATAGATTGACGACCTGTCCAGGGTATAATCCTACCTCTCGCCCAATGCACGCTGGGATAGGCTCCAGCACCCCTCGTGACCCTACCCACGATGAGCGGGTATAGATAATGGATGGATGGATGGATGTTCACTTTCCCATGTCCTACAGAATGGATGGGATGGATGTACAACTAGTGTAGAAGGTAACTTGGCCTACTGGCGAAGGGTTACAAATGGTCTACAGAAGAAATTATAAACATACAATTCAGCTATACAACAAGGGCTTACAAAGAATGTCTTAAGTCAGTTCAATACTATTTATCTCAATAATTACCATGTAATATTTAAGGATTTAGCAGACTTTTTTTAGAACATATTGTGCAGAGCTGGATATTTATTAAAGGTTGTTTAAGGCTACGAAAGCAGTTTCCCACCTGGGGATCAAACTTGTTGCCTCTGCAGTACTACCCAGGGAGTAAGGTATAATTCATTATACACAGTATTTCTCATAAAATTATCATTGGCCCAGTTTATTCCATGGAAACATAACTGGTCTGTGCCAGTTTGTCCAGATGAGAGAGCAACCAGGACCTAAAATATTACTGAGGTCAAAAGACTTGGCTTGGGGTGGGGTGAGATGGGGTGTGGGTTGATTTAATTTAGCAGTTTATTTGAGGATGCATTTTAGGGTGTAAATGCAGTACATACACTTCGAGATTAGGCTTAAATTTGAGGAAAATATTAAAGTCTGTTCCCTCCCCTCCCAAATGAATTGCAACAGATGTTCTCGCTAAAGAATGAAATTAAATATGGGCTTCGGAAATGGACGTGAGAAAAACACAGAGGACAGGACCTCGGTGTCCTCAATGGTAGTTACAGCCCAGCTCCTGATCAGGGTAATTGATCATCCACCGCTTGGGCCCTCAGCATCCACCACAGGGCCACCGAGTGCCCTGTCTTTATCACCTGTTCACCACCTTGCGAGGTCCAGCTGAGAGTTTGTTTTGTTGTGTTGACAGATTTTTTTTGTTAAGGAGCACCCCCCTCCCCTTCTACGCCCCTTTCTGTATTTTTGAGTGGATCGGCACCTGTGTTTTTCCCTCCTCCTCTGGGCTTGTGCTGGTTGTTCGTTCTTTCATTTGACATTTGAACTGCATCCAAAACAACTGTTAGCAGTGGTAATGCTTCATGTTATTTGTTATTGTTTTGGCAGCCGTCCACGCCACCCGTCCATCCATAACAGTGAGCCGGTTTTAATTTTAGCACTGCGGATGAACTACCTTTTGTTCCCCACTGGATGTGTACTGCCCCCGAGCTCCATGTTACGGAAGGAAGGGAGAAAGTCTGCTGTGCTGTTCTTCTATTCGTCTCGTTCCTTTCACGGATATAGACAATGTCTTACACATGTCGGCCGTCTAATCTTTGGCTAGCGCGTGGGGGCCGTTCCCGGGAAACTCCGCCACGTCCGTTAGGAACTCCCAATGACCCCCGGCTCAAATACTGATTTCAGCCCCAGAGAGGCACTGAGTCACTTGTTCCACTTGGATGCAATTTTAATTTCTGTGGATATCAAAACCAGATGAGAACAATACTCGCTGATGAGATTCAGCCTGCCAGCAACAATACTGACTTCGGTGGTGATATTCATTGTGAACACAAGGGGGCAGTCCTGACTCGTATATTGCTTAAACCACATGAGTCCACCGACGCCCTTATCTAGTAGACACGCTTGTTATTTTATGATAATAAACTGTTTACTCATTATAAAGAGAGTGAAACAGTATTATCATAGCACTTTGTTTTTATATGATATCATTATTTGTTCCCAAGTTATTAAACAATGGAGAAAATGAATGCATTAAATTGCAATTTCCAGGGTCTAGGATTAATCTGAAGGTAAATTTGTGGAGCAGAAATAGATAAGAGATAATTGCATGCAAATATGCACAGTTGCATTGTCTGTCCATCTCTTTAAAGAGGTACCAATCCAAACAAACAACAAAAACGTTTAACCATTTATATATAACCTATGTTATACAGGACAATTCATCTGGCTTATCAGTTGTCATTTAAAATAAAGTGGTTTAAAACACTTTTAAAATGTAATTAAAACTTTGATCCTGGATCTGTCTGTTTTTATTTGTTATACTTTTCTGAATTCTTAATTTCAGTCCTGTTTTTTTATTTCTCTTTTTTATTATCTTTATTTTACTGAAGTATGATACATTTAATACATTTCAGTGCACTTTCAGCTCCAAACTATTCTTCTTCATCATCACAGTCATCATCATCATTATCATCATCATCTTCTTCTTAGTAGTAGTCATAGTAGTAGCAGTGCAGATATCGATATTAATATTCATATTTTACGTTAGTATTAGAACACCGAAGGCATACGAAAGCGCCCCTCTGGATGCCTGGTGCAGCGCGGTCCCTGTGCTTTCCATCACAGCATTATCGCCGGTCATTAGGCTCTTCGCCGATTCATCAGGAGCCTCCGATGCAATTTAAGTCGTTAAAGAGTTTCCATTTTCCACATTAGTACGGCAGCTGTTAAAAAACTGAAACTCTGGAGGAGTCTATGCTAATATCGTACCCGAAGCTGTGGGTGACTGTTTTTTTTTATTTTTATTTATTTATTTATTTATTTATTTATTTATTTATTTATTTATTTATTTATTTTTTGTTCGCAGTGCTGCTGCTTCTCCTCCGCTCTGCCATGAAATTAATTTATATTCACATTCGGGATCGCCAGCCAGCGAAATAAATGAGCGAGTCGAACGAGCAGAAAAGTGTGCTTTGCATACCAACGCGTGCATAATCGGACATCAGTGCGACGGCATTCAGCGCAGCGCTGCGGTGTGACACTGCGGGACATTTCCGTCGCTCCTATGGGGTGCGGGGGTCAAATTCCGTGTTTCCTTTGATGTGCCAGTTTCCTTTGACTGCGTCATATTCTCCCTGTGAGTGCCAACTCATTTTTTTTTGTTGTTTTTTTTTTTTTGCTTTGCCCAAACTGAGGTCTGAACTGAAGCAACGAAATCTACAGCTAGGAGCTTGCGAGTTTGAATCCCATGCGCAACACTGCTGTTTTGGCACTAATACGCTGTGACACTGTTACCGTGGGATCCCTGAAGCTTTGTCAAATGTACGGAAAAGCACCTGGAGCGCAGGGGAGATGGTGATTGTTGCCTCTGTTCCTCAAGAATCTTTCGGTCTTGCTTTGCCGTGATGATCTTGGTCTAGCACGTCCACAGGTTGTTTCGCTCATGGGTGGCATGGTGGTGCACTGTCGCCTCACATCAACAAGGTCCTGGGTTCGAACCCTGGCCTGTGCCTTTCTGTGTCAAGTTCACATGTTCTCCCCCGCGCCTGTGTGGGTTTCCTCCGGGTACTCCGGTTTCCTCCCCCACAGTTCAAAGCCATGCAGGTAAGCTACTTTGCCCATAGGTATGAGTGTGTGTGTGTGTGTGGGAATGGTGTGCCCTGCGATAAATTGGAGATCTGTCCAAGGAGTATTTCTGCCTTTCGCCCAATGCATGCTGGGATACATTCCAGCACACCCCCCCTGCAACCCTGACCAGGATAAGTGGCGGCAGATACATGTGGATGGATCTTGATTGTTGCCTCCTCAGGGATCCGCTGGTCTTGCTTTGCCGAATGCATTGTTCCCGGCTTACGGTTGGGTCGAACCGTAGCTCGCTCGTTCTCCACACACCGACTTCAGCCGCGGACTGAGGATTCAATGAGAGAGTGACCCCGTGCCCCCGAAATTTTTGCGCACGGGGCCTATTCAAGACAGATGAATGTGGTACGAGTTCCTTGCAGCCGCTATTGTGTCGATGTCATTTGATTCAATATAGTCGCACTGCCATTAAGATATGCGATATGCCAAATGTGTCATGTGATCGACATCGACGAAAAAGGCTTGACAATGCCCAGAACCAAGTAAATAATGAAACCAAATACACAAACACCGGTTTTTGGTTTCGAGGGTTATATTTAATCTCTTGTATATCTTTTTCTCGCCTTTCCAGGCAGGCATTGTGCATCGAAAGTGGGTCAAATGTACATAATGCAGAGATTATTCACACGTAACATATTGCACACCTGAAACACAAAGCATTTCCAGTGACAAATGGGCCAGTCGGTGTTAAAAAGTGAATTAGAGCAAGACATGTAGAAAAACTTCTCCTCCGTGCTATTGGGTGCAACACACATTAAATAATATGGTTTGAGTATTCTGGAAACTCACTGGGTGGGTTGATGTCCTCGGGAATTTTTTTTAACCCATCAGTCCTTGTTTCACCAGAAGTGGCTGCCAAAAGATAGTAAAAATTGCTGAGGTGAGCTGCAAGCTCTGGGGAGTAATGGGAGGCCTAAAGAATACATTGCCATTTCAATGAGTGGAAGGTTGTAATGTTATAATGTAATGGCATAGCACTCTTTCATCCTGTAGGGAACATCATCTAGGGCCTTGTAAAGGTTTCTTAGTGATTAGATATATCTTGTTTTATTTCCATTACACATGCGTACTGAGTTTAATGGTGTGTGTGTGTGTGTGTGTGTGTGTGTATGCGCTTGTGTGAATGCTTGTGTGTGTGCGTCTGTGTGTCTGTTTGCGAGCGAGTGTGGCTGTTTGTGCGTTCGAGAGAGAGGGAGAGAGAAAGAAATACGGAGAAAAAGAGAACGAGGAATGAGCAGGGTACTGTGTCTGAGTCAAAGGGCGAATTCGATTTCCCCGCTTCCATTGAAGGTGAGACTTTTTTTCTTTAGGAGAGGCGCTGAACACATCGTTCCGTTAAAGGACATTCTGAGAATGAATGGCAGGGACAGACAAATGTGGTGCAAAGGAGGTAGCAGTTCAGAGGAGGACAAGGCTCTCCTGTCCTTTAGAAACAAGAAATCAACTTGCCAATACATCAGAATGGAACTGTCACCAATGGTCAACTATTTGCTAATTGCAATTAAGCCTTACAGTAAAGATTCGTTATGTTTGTTTCATATCTTATATCGTGCATTTTCCAAATACTCCTGCCAGCTATCTTTCAAGGCAGTTTGTGTTTATTATGAGCAAATCTTGATGGGGAAATAATATTTAATCATTGGGGGATCACAGGGGGGACTCTGTTTATACAGGGAATGCTTGTCTGCTGTGACAACGCAGAGAATTGTGCCGATTTATCTGGCGAATCTATAATCTGCATTCACACGGCTGTGCCTGACTGATCGCTCGCCTTGACAGATTCCCTTTCATTGTGATATCACGGTTATCGACAGACCGGTCAAAACCGGAACAGTCTTTTTTTAATCAATACGACTGTGGAAATAACCAAGTGGAAATAACTGGTAATTACATTACCATTCTGTCTCCAGTGTAAATATATACTGGCAAATATATGTTGGCTGTAAAGGAAAGGGATGCTGCTTGTTAATCTAATTTGCGTTTGTGTTCCTGAGACTGCCACAATTAATCTGTAGAGTAAATACAGACGAGGAGCTGAGGTAAAAGACTCGCTGCAGCGTCTTGTGTGTTCGTCTAACCACTCGTGTTTCCATTTCATTTTCAGCGTGTTCTTGTCTGCAGGGTCTCACATTACATTTAGTGTTTCACAAATTAATAAAATGGAGGTGATCATCCTGTAGCATTTATCGTCTTGCCTCAGAACTTGACTGTAAACTCTTATGGGCACGAAATGCATTGTAATATAAATTAAATATATATTTTTTACAATTCATTGAGAACCTTTTGAGTTTATTCTCATATATACATTTTTAAAAAATATATATAAAAGTAAATGCTCAGAGGGATTTTCTTTACTCCGGAAAATATAGCTAAATCTGATGGCATCAATCATTTTTATATTGGCTCATATATTGCAAAGTGTTGACGTATCTTGTTATATATTTTATTTCAGCATAATTTTCGGGGTGTTTCATTTCTGCAAGGGAACCCTAAACGGGTTAAAAAGGAGCTGCCAATCAGCAGCGTCCCAGCAGAAGATACCACAGAGAGTGTCCCATCGCTGCAGGCCACAGTTCAGATCCAAATCTCCAGGGAGACAGATCAGGTTTACTGTATGACATCATGCAGCATCATGCAATCCGTATTTTTAACCAGTCACAACTGGTAACTGAAAACAGTGGAGTTCTAGAACACTCACTTGTTATTTTGAAAAATAAAATAAAAGAACATTCCAAATTACCTTCCCTTCTGAGGGTGAAATAGAAGTCCTCCATGGGTGCCCCAGCAGAAGATACCCCAGAGAGGGTCCCATAGCTGCAGGCCGCAATTCAGATCCAAATCTCCAGGGAGACAGATCGGATTTACCGTATGACATCATGCAGCATCATGCAATCCGTATTTTTAACCAGGGCCAGATTGAGTGGTTTTGTGGGCGGGGGGGTTGGGTGTGGGGGGGGGGGGGGTGGAGCAGGTTTGTTTCAGCGCCAGTGTTCATCAATCTCGTTACCGTAATTCATTAAGCTCCAGAGTGGCTCTGCGGCGAAGGCGCGGTCTTAATGCTCCGTGCGAGGAGCAGACGCGACTCGTCCGCGAGCGCTAATGGAGGGGACTGGCTCGCCACCTGAAGGGCCCGAGGTTATTGGGGACGGCATCTAATCAAGGAGGGGGAAATTGAGACCTGCGACGGCGCGTAATCTAATTTTGAGCCCCGGTCGCACGGAAAGCGCGGCGAGCGGCGTGGCCCCGGGGCCCGACAGGCCCGCCCTCTCCGGAGGGCCGCGTCATCCTGTCTCACGCCGCGGGGGGCCACGGGTTCGTTTCCTGCACACGTGACCCGGGGGAAGCTGGGCGGCAGTGTAGTATAATGGGCAAGGAGCTGGTCTTGTAACCTGAAGGTCGCAGGTTCGATTCCCGGGTAGGACACCGCCGCTGTACCCTTGAGCAAGGTGCTTAACCCGCATTGCTTCAGGACACATCCAGCTGTATAAATGGATGCAATATAAAAAAAGAAAAATTAAAAAAAATTTTAAGTTGTGTAAGTCACTCTGGATAAGGGCGTCTGCTAAAAGGTGGATGCTACACATTGGTGGTGGGCGAGGTGAGTTCCCACTCATCATTGTAAAGCACTTTGAGCGTTTGGAAAAGTGATATATAAATGCAATGATTCACTCATTCAAACGCCTGCAATGTAATGTAACATTTGACCCGTGTTTCTGTCCTTATGCTCAAGTGAGTCACCGTAGGGCCTGGGCTGCCCAACCCTGCTCCTGGAGATCTACCGTCCTGAAGGTTTTCATTTCAGCCCGAAACTGGCACACCTGATTCTACTAATTAGCAGCTCAAGGGGACCTCCTCTGACACTGTGATAACTGACTGACAGCACTCCCCCCTTCCCTACACACACACACACATACACACACACTCACTCACCCCCTCCCCCTCCACACACACATACACACATCAGCAGAGTCTATTTATACTTTTTATATTTATACTTCTTAAAAAAAATTATATTTATTACTATGTGTATCTTTTACTACTACTATTATTATTCTATTGTTGTTTTATATACCTGACTGAAAGGTCCGCACAAGAATTCCAATGCCCTTGTACACCTGTACCTGAGCAAATGGCAAATAAAAGTCTTATGTCTTATCTCTAGCTGTTGAATGAGGTGTGGCTTTGTTAGGGCTGGAGTGCAAACCTACAGGATGGTAGATCTCCAGGAACGGGGTTGGGCAGCTCTGCTCAAATGTCTCTGTGAGCCGCAGGTGTCAGACTGCAGTCCCGGAGGGCCGCTAGCGTCCGCTGGTTTCTGGGGTGTTCTTGGCAGAAGAGTTTCATTTGGGTCACTGATTGGCTAAGGAATCCACATGACGTGTTCTCAAGGCCGTAATTGGTAGCCGATTGAAAGGAAAACACAAAAAACCTGCGGACACTGCGGCCCCCCGGGGATTCAGTTTGGCCCCCTCGGGACTCAGTTTGGCCCCCTTGGGATTCAGTTTGGCCCCCTTGTGATTCAGTTTGGCCCCCTTGGGATTCAGTTTGGCCCCCTGGGGATTCAGCTTGGCCCCCTTGGGATTCAGTTTGGCCCCCTTGGGATTCAGTTTGGCCCCCTGGGGATTCAGCTCGACACCCCTGTCATAGGCATCCAAAATTTCAGCACTTGGTGGAAAATGGTCAAAGGGCTGTGAACAGTTTCAATCTGAAGACAACCTGAAGAAGTTCTCGGTCTGTCAACCGTCTGTCAACAAGGGCCGTCCAATTAAAAAAAAGAATTTTTTTAGAAAAAGAGCTGGAGAAAGTATAGGCCACAGCCAGCAGACTGCAGTTCCAGAGGTTAATTTATGCCAGTGATTGGCTAAAGAATCCACAGACCGTGTTCTCAAGAGTTTAATTGGGCCTTAATCAAGGCCTTCCTTTCAATCAGCAGTCAAGCCTTAGCCTCGTAAACAAGGTTTGTGGACTCCTTGACAAAAATCGGCTAATACTGTATTAATCACTGGTGCTGAAATGCAGAAAAAAACACAGCAAACACTACAGCCCTTCAGGACCACAGACTGCCATGCCTGCCCTACTTAGTAACCCTTCACTGCGTGAGATCACAAATATGTGATCAGAATGTTCTTAACTGAATATTCTATTGCTGATGTCACAATCACTACCGGTAACTGAAAGCAGTTGAGTTCTAGAACACTGACTTATTTTGGAAAAAAAAAAAAATTCCAAATAATCTTCCCTTCAAAGGGTTAAATAGAAGTTATCCATAGGTGCCAAACCCACACCGAGGAAGGTTTACAGTGTCTGCAAGTTCTTGTGGCTTCATCATCCAATTAAGGCCTTGAAAATCAAGGGTGTGTGGGCTCTTCAGCCAATGAGTGACTTAAACTAAGCACCTAAACGTGTGAAAAGCCAGCAGACTCCACAGCTTGTCCAGGACCGGAGTCTGACGGCAGTACATCATCGTAATTGTCGCACTCAAGGGCCCGGCAATTCTGCGGGGGGAGCGACGCTGGGCTGCCTTAATTAGGACTGACACTGACGGCCTCCAAGGCCAGCCGCTCTCATGCAAACTGACTGCCGCGCCCCGCCTCCATGACAACGTTCAAAGATTAAAAACGGCAGTCGTCTCCATCAAAGGTCACACTTCGTTCTCTCGTTCTGTTTTTTTGGGGCCAAGCTGTTTCATTACCACCCTCCTGCTTCTTGTTATCTTTTACCTGGGCCTGCAGTGATCTCACCGTTCTTCAACAGAGTGTGAGATGAAAGGATGTAAATGTCATTTATTTATTTATTTATTTATTTATTTATTTATTTATTTATTTATTTCTTGTTTGTCAGATTCCCCATCCACCTCATGCAGGTGCTTAGAATGCACACCAAACAGAAGAAATGCAACGCACAGGGAAGATGAAATTTCATTATGAATTTTCTTCTTTTTTTTAAACTTAAACAAAAATAAAAGGAGGAATTTTTTTTTTTTTTCTGTTTTAAGGAGTTGAGAGAAGTACCGGGGTTGAGTGAAACGATCGGAGCACAATACCGCTGTGATTATTGCAGGGTACTCGCGAGCGAAAGTGTGGCGTGGCACGGTAATTATAACATTTAACAGTGGCAGCTAATTATGCCCTATCATATCGGCTATTATTCGGCGAAATAAAATGGGTTCATAGGCATTTTAATGCCCTCCCTGCCTGTGACTCGCACTGATTGCTTGGTTCAATCAAATCCCTGAATGCACTGGCTAAACATTGCAGCTTACTCACACAATATACACGCTTTAAAAGCTACATCTGTATGTTTGCCATACCAATAAACACACACACACACACACACACACACACACACACACACACACAACCATTCATTCCCTTTATCATGCACACGGACTCATGAAACACACACCCTCTCTCTCTTTTTAAAACTATCCGCACAGTTATAATTTGTTTTCATTATTCCGTTTGTTTTTTTTAACGAATGCAAGGCCAGCGGTAGATGTTTCTAAAAAAATTTTTTTTTTTAAATCAGTCTGTATTATAATAGGTAAACCCCACTGTGCGAATTTTTTACTGTATTTATCATTTTCAGCCGAATTTATGAGCGCGCTCGGCATGCAGCGCTGTAGTCGCGCGCGCAGTATACAGTACTTTCATTGGCTGCGAAGGGCACATCGGTCAGGTGACATTTCTCTGTGAACTCCAGTCCTCCCCATTCTAATCATCACTCTGCTCCCAAATGAATTCCTATTATTGTTTTACAGCGGCCCACATAAATGTCAGCCCAAATGAGTATTCCAGGCTTCCCTCGTTACGCCGCCCGGAAAATGGATTATGGCGCGTAGGAGCTCTGCCCTTAACATAAAGTTTCATCAAATACATTTTCATAAAACGCGGCCGCATTTTTTTACTCACTTTGCATCTCGTAAAGAATCTTTAAGGACCGCTGTGTAATACATCCCGCATTACTCAGCCCCGTAAAATAATTTGCCCTCCCAAAATCCAGGCAGTTTCCTCACCATGCCGTTAATGCTGAGGGAGTTACTTACACATAACATGATTCTTCTTAAATACTATTTACCCATCGTGTTTTTTTTTAAAACTCTAAATTATTATTCAACAGCCCAGCAGAGATTCGTTATTGCAAATACGAGTAATCTCAATGGTGTGCGTGCAACGATACCCTTGACAAAGGAGGGCTAAAATGGTTCTGTTTAAGAGGGGAAAATCAAAAGCGAGTTCTTTGCGAACCGCATTCCGCTGCCTTCAAAGCGTCCGTCGCCATTTTGTGCGCACAGGTGCTCGACCTTTCCTCTCGGCCTCCGCGGGGTACACCCTCTGCAGCGTAAACCACTCAAATTTAAACACGCGAAACCCTGTAAAGGTGCTTGAGGGTACGTGTCTTTAATGGCGGTGAAATTGCCTCCATGTGTGCTTCCCCGCCAAAGTGAGGAGGGGATCACCTGTGGCTGGCCTTACGGGATGTCTAACGGTTTTGGGGTTTGCGCTGGGGCTCGGGTGCCCGTCAGGTACACAGGGTTTTGCCTCGGAGTGGAAATTCATTCCCGGCCCGGTCCATGTGCTTCGCTTTTTCACGAGCCAGCGGAATACACACCAGGATTAATGACAGATTTTGTCTCTCGACTGAGAGATCTCCACTGGTTTTTTTGATTTTTTTCTTTGGAAAGTATTGCAAACCTTGCAGTGAAAAGTTAGAATTGGGCTCAAATATCTTTTCGCCCCAGGCAACCCCCCCCCCAGTCCCCCTCACCCCCCTTTTCCAGGTGCTGTGGATTCTCTACGTAGGTGAGTAGACAAAATCTCTGATCCGGCTCTCGAGTGCTCAAGTCAGGCCTTCTTCGGCAAGCTGCTCGGAGATGCTCTCCTGATGAGTGGAGCGGTGAAACTCAACCTCTGTATCCTTTAGGATTACCTCCACTTGCAGGCTGTTGACAGGCAGGAAGAGAAATAAGCCTGGTAGCGCTGACAACCGTATCTGCTCATCTGAACCTTTTCACCCGCTCCTATGCACCCTATTCAGTACCTGTACACAAACATACGCACATAGTGACACACACACGCAGGCAGGCACACACACGTGTACACACACACACACGCACACGCACGCGCACAAGCACACACACGCACATTACACGCACACACGCACGCAGGCACACACACACGTACGCACATGCACGCATGCAGGCGCACACACACACGCACGTTACAGGCACACACGCACGCAGGCACACACATGCACATGCAGGCACAGACACACATTACACACACACACACGCATGCAGGCACATGCACACGCACACACACACGCACACTGGCACAGGCACACACGCTTACATTATACGCACACACGCACGCACGCACACATGCATGTACACACAACATACACACTTACAAGACACACACAGTCACATACATGGACACACACAGACTTGCACACACGCACACACTCACACACACATGCACGCACGCACACACATACACACACTCTCACATGGACACACACACATACATAGACACACAGACTTGCATACACACACGCAGTAAATGCCTTCATTTGATATGCCCCATGCCAGTAATGTACTGCCAAAACATTTGACCTCTTAAACATGCCTGAATCAATATGGCATAGTCTACAATAAAATTCATACTGAAAATGAACGTAAAAGGTGAATTACAATGACCCCACCCTCAGTTACAATGTGCATCTAGGAGTCTTATCGAGAGAGCCAGGATCTTGCGTTTGGATACCAATGGCGGTAAAATATTGCTGTAATATCCACGCTGCACACTTACAAACAAAAAGTCATGAGTTATTTCTTCCTTGATTCGTATTCAATTATTTCCGGTTTCTAAAGCGTATTCTATCTCCCATTCAACAGTCACCCTCTCTCCTTTCTCGTGACCGAGTTTGGCCATGTTTCCTCACATATCAGAACGCTCAATTAATTACTGTGCATTAATCCCATTCCAGTTGCCGCGCAACTCTGCTTCAGGTTTTGGCACTGGCTCCGTTTTTTTTTTTTTTTGAGTAGCTGTGGGTGACACAGTGAGCAGTACAGGGGATGCTATATTTCACCGCTAGCGGAAAGATACTCGAGCTCGCGATCCTCCTACCTTGACAAGGCGCAAAAGAACAGAGAGGAGAGAGAGAGAGAGAAAAAGGGAAATACTATTTGTCAGCGGATGAATGGGAGTTCCTTCCCGATGGGATCCTAAGGCTGGACAACATTGGTAAAGAGACGCATACCAAACACATGAGCAGTGTTTTCTTTCAATGGGACGCGAAGTGAAAAGAGACGCAGCAATGACATTCTACTGGCGAGAGCAGCAGCCGCGCGCAGCCACACCGAGCACAAAATAACTATTGTGGGGACCGACGACTGGTGATACAACTGCTGCTCGGGCAAGGGAAACAGACTAGACAGATGTAATTGGTTTAAATACGGCGCAGCTGGTTGAGTTCTTTCGGGCGCTGTATGTTGCGTTGTCGCTATCACTCGTCTTACAACAAACAGAGCTACCAGCGATTCCAAATTACTTAGGAATTCTGTGCGGCTGTGTGGGGAATATCGCGGCGACGCAACACGGGAATGCCATGTGTCGGGAAGGGGCATAGAAGAGTATTGTGGTGTGGTTTCCACCGGGGACAGGTGGTGTTGTGTGCTTTGGGGGGAGAGGGGGGTTTAGGACACACAACCCGAGAGACAGTTGTCTTGAGGATGTCACTCTCCCGTACGGGATCTGTTCTGGACAGAGACAGGTGCGACGGGGAGAAGGAATAGTTTACAAAAGGCAAGGCGGGGGCGGAACAGCGCTGAGGTTTGGATTGACGAGAACCACACGCTGCCTTCTTCAGCATTCTGGATTGTCGTCCTTCGGAAGCACGGCGGAGTGGAAGCGAGAATCGCCCAAATCTCGTATACCGGGCGCACCTTTTCCGCGACAGTCACTGGTGAGTGAGCGGAGCGGTTCGCGAAAGGGTCCGAGTCAGGGTGTAGGTCTGTGCGCTCTGGAACAGTATTTTATCCGCGCCATGCTGAGCCACTTAGCCTGGCAGTGGCTTCGCGCGGAACAGTAAAATAAATCGTTGTAATTGATGCGGTATCAGCAAATTAATAGGCTAAATGGAACGAATCTGCTCGAATTTGTTGTGTTCAATTTGAATTATGACACAGTTTTATCCGCTTAACTATCGCTAACGTACACAAATCGCATGGATTTTATTTGCGACGCAACTGCAACCTCGGAGTCTTTGTCCACTTAAAATTGTAATATAATTTATTCCCCCCAACTACGGACTGTAAATTGAGATTTTGGCACCATGACGATTTTGTTGTTGTTGCACTGCACGTGCAAACGCACAAACTGGATTTTCAGATAAACACCCCTGTAATTATTAAGATTAAGAGCCAATTTGAATCTATGAATTTAATGCATATTGCCCGCGGGTCTTCTGCATTGCACTGTGGTTGTAGCTATTAACATTATGGATTACAATATCTTATCTCCTTTATTATTATTTTTTTGAAAGATATATTTGCAAAATATATTGTTTCTGAAATGTCATTGTGATGCACAATTCAGTGTGATTTATTATTGTTGTTGTTGTTGATTTTGTTGTTTTTGTTGCTGTTTTGTTGTCATTGCTTGTATGGCTACATTGTTGCTATTTTTCATTTGACTAATTCAACATGCATCATTTACAGAGGCATTAAACAAAGAGCCATGATTTGGCAAGCTTTTCGACATGCCAAATCGGCTGTATTTTTGAACTCACTTCAAATTGAAATTCAGTTGGACAACCGTTCTTTTTTTCCAACAGTCAAGCAAATCAGCTCCGTTTCTTAACCTATCGCAGACGCCCTACCATTTCAGGCGCCGTCATCAGCACCGTAGAGTGTGGGCTGTCTGTCACGGTCGCCGTTTGCTGCTCCAGTGTGTGGCATGGCATTGCCTGTGTGTCTGATTGTGGCTCTCCACTTTTTTGGGGGCCCCCTCCCATACCATACCCCCATGTGGCTGTCCCTCAGAATTTCCCTGTGCGTTTGAGCCCCCCCCCCCCCCACCTCTGATACAGCTTGTACCCTGGTTTACAGTACACTGAGCTCGCTAGCTCGAGTTTGTGTCAGTATTGAATTCTGGTTTTCTTTTGGGGCAGGGCTGAATTGCTGTCTCCAAGCTCCGAAAGTTTGTCTTTTTCTTGGAGCTGGAAGGGGCTTTTGTCGTGGCCCCGTTTCAAATTCAAATGGCCGTTGGACTGCCTCTTTGTTGGCCTCCGCGGTTTGTGGACTGGAAAGACGGAAAAGTAAGTGAAGTCCCCAAGGGTCAGAGCATTCCAATAGAGAGCTAAAGTGTGAGAGAAGAAGACTGGGCCGGAGGAGAAAGAGGGCTAGGGAGCGGGGACAGTTTTTCCTCGGCAAAAAAAAAGAAAAGATATAGCCAAGGGAATACCAGGGACGCCTCCTCATACTGGTTACGTCAGTCAAGCTCAAAAGGACAAGGGGCTCTCACAGAAACCCTTTTCTCCACGTTTTTTTTTAAGCCACAGGTTGCCCCTCTAGTCCATAATGTCTCGCCATAATGTCGCTTTCTCTCACGCATCGTTGCATTGTGCTCGCAAGCGGTATTCCGTTGTTTTTTCCTGTTCCCGGGAACAAAAATATAATAATAATAGTAATAATAACAATAGTGACGTTCGCGGCGGATGATTCATGGCCGGTGTTTCTATTCCTCTACCTAAGTGTTCTCACTGCTAATGTGCTCGACTTCCTCCGGTAAACTTGCTGGATTTTTTTTTTTTTAAAGAATCATAAGGAAAAAATTAGGTGAGAAAATCTTAAAGGAAATACTCCACTGTGCCAGACTGATGCTGTAAGCTTTTTTTTATTGCCGTCTGTGTAATTTGTCCGTATCTCGGGAGGTGCTGTTTCATTAGCAGGGGGAATAAAACCTATAGCTACAGTCAACTGCCTCTCTCGTTCTCTTGCTCTTACAAGGTTCCCGTGCAATTTATTCAGCGATTTTTCTGCTCTTTTTGTAGTGTTATATTTCTCCAGTGCACTTCACTGTGTAATAAACTGCTCACCGGTGCTTTGCTAATGCCCTCCGAGCACAGAGCAGTGATTTATTACATAGTTACTTAATTTGGTGAGATCCACAGCTTCGCTCAGCAGAGCGCCCGTGGATCCCCGCTGGATTTCGACTGTTGGAATTTCGCCGTAAAGGGAAAAGATTTTCTCTGTGCGTGTGTGTGTGAGCGTTGCTGCATGTGTGCACATGTATGACGGAGAGAGAGAGAGCAAGAAAGACAGAGAGAGAGAGAAAGAGAGAGAGAGACGACGACCCCAGACCTGAATGGACGTCCTGTTAGCATAACACGCCGCACACACCAGACAACTGGCAGGCACTTGCAGAACAAGTGTGTTCCAAGTGCTGGGCAAAAATAAAACAGGTGCCCTATAGGCTGTGGACACCCCAGCGTCACCCCAGAAGCACCAAAGGCTCCTGTGTTTTTCGGTTCGCCAGTTGTCTCCGTTACCCCCCCCCCCGTCTATGGGACAAACAAGACTGATGTTGCTGGCTGCGGTCTACAGGGTACCCTTCCAACACCCCCCCCCCCACCCCCACCCCGTCCAACCTTTACCCCCCCCCCCCCCATTACCACCACCTCTCCAGCCTCCCCTTCCTCTCCTCGGGGTCCTCAGAGTCAGACCCTTCCTGCCAGCGTGAGCCTCTCCAGAGGCTATCGGGGAATCGGGGCAAGGACACTGGCCCACTGGGGCCCTGAATGGAATAAATTGACCGTAACAATGTTCCCACTTAGCATGGTGGTGTTCGCCGAATGAGGAGGCAGAAGGGTGAACACTCCCTCTCTCTCTCTCTCTCTCTCTCTCCCTTTCTCTCTCTCTCTCTCTAAGTGCTGCCGTGGAGAGAGTTTAGGGAGGGAGGAAGAGGGAGGGAGAGGGAGGAAGAGGGAAGGAGGAGGGAGAGGCCTGCGCTCGGCCTTCGCTCGCGCTCACACAGTTTCGCCACAGCTCCCCCCCCCCGGGACTCCCGCCCGCTGACCGCTGGTGTCGAGGTCACTAAGAACTCGGCGGGGGGTGGGGGGGGGGGGTCAAACCAGTAACAGGCTCTCCACTGACCTCCCCCCTCCCACCACCCCGCCCCCTTGGGCCTCGTTCCCGAATAATAAACGGGTCATGTGTGCCTCTGACCCGCGGTTAGGTGTGTCGGTCATGAGCTGGTGGGAGAGGATCTGCGCCCGCGTTCCTCACAGGTCACTGATTCCCATTCTTAAAAAACGCAATAAAACTGTCCCCCCCCCCGCGCCGCCCCACACCTCCCCCGCCGCCCCCTTTCTCCTCGGGAGACGCAGTCAGTCATTCAATTACTCCTCTAACTTCCTTTCCTCCGCTTCCCTCGCTTCCCTTCGCCCCTCTCTCCCCGCGCCTCTTTCTCCTTCCCTCTTTTCCCATCGCTGGCATCTAGCGCGCGGCTGAATTAAGGTAACTCGATTCACAGAATCCTCCCACGGCAGTCAATAACGGTGCGCGTGTGTGTGTCTGTGTGTGTGTGTGTGCATGTCTGTGTGTGTGTGTGTGCGCATGTGTTTATGTGTGAGGCAAGCCTCTTTTTTCTTTCTCTTTATTTGAGACAGTTTTTTTATTTGTTCTTTTTTTTATTGTTATTGCGGTCTGAGCCCAGCAGATTCCCTCGCTGAGAGAAATATGAGAAGGTCCTCTCACATAGGAAACGGATTGATGGCAGGATTTCAATGCTATGTTGCGGCAGGAGGGGAGTTTCTCATACGCACTAATGCGTTGTTTTGTGACCGAGATTATGGAATCTCTCCTGCAAAAAAAAAAGAAAAAGAAAAATATTTTTCAATAAGCGCCTCTGTTTATGAATATTAGCCTGCGCTGGCAGCCGGTGAGCTACAGCGTAATGTTTGGGGAAACCGATGGAAAAGGCAACATATATAGAACAAGGGAGAGGAAAAAAAATAGGAGGTTTAATCCCAAAGCGTGGATGAACGAGAGAGAGGGAGCATTAAGAGGAGTTTTTTTTCAGTTTCGCGGCCTGCTCGCTCGTGACTGAAGCCTCGCTCGCGCTGGTCCCCCCCCCCGCCTCGGGCCCCCCCTCACGGCCGGCCTCCTGTGGCAAAGCCCCTCGGACCGCCGGCTGGGACCTGCTTGTTGTGAGTTTCGTTAATGAGAGGAGAGGCTAATGAGGGGCCGGCAGAGGAGGAGGTGAGGGATCCCTGCCAGGGCTGTCTGGGGGGGGGGGGGGCTGCAGGGTGGTTGGGGAGGGGGCGGGAGGGGGGGGGGGCACTGATCGGTCCTCTCGCTCCGCTTTTTAAAGCACGGCCTTTAGAAGGCGCCGGGGGGGGGGCACCACCCTCCCGGTGGGAACTGGGCACGGCGCTTTTGGGGGGCAGGGTGGGGGGTGCAGAGTGGGACTCTGCGCCCCCCCCCCCCCCCCTTTACAATTTGGGAGTCATTTTGAAGAGGTGGGGGGGGGGCGTGGAGGGGGGCAGCGGTAGGGTGACTTCTTCATTCACCTCTGGGGTTTGGGAAGAAAGCTGCCCCCCCCCCCATCGACCGTCTCGCTCTCATTATCCTGGCGCTCTCATCTTTTTATTTTTATATTTGCCTCCCTCCGTTTATGTATTTATTTTCTCTGTGCATTGTGCCGCATTTTTATTTATTTATTTATTTATTTATTTATTTATTTATTCATAGCTTTGAGGCAATTAACGGATTACAACATTCCACGACCCCGCTCAGCCAATCAGAGAGAGAGAGAGAGAGAATGAGAAAGGGAGAGAGAGGGACAGAGAGAGAGAGATAGGGAGAGGGAGTGAGAGAGAGAGAGAGAGAGAGAGAGAGAGAGAGGGGTAGAGAGAATGAGAGAGAGAGAGATGGGCAGTGAGAGAGAGAGAGAATGAGAAAGGGAGAGAGACAGAATGAGAAAGGGAGAGAGAAAGAGAATGAGAGAGAGAGAGAGAGAGGGAGGGAGGGAGAGAAAAGGGGAGAGAGAGAGAATGAGGGGCACAGCGTGGAGGAGCTCTGGGCTAGGAAGTAGCATGTCTGATGAGATTCAGGGAGCCGGAGGGAGCAAGAGGAGAGCGGTGAGTGGGGGGGGGGGGGGAGTTTGTTGGGGGCTTGAGATGGGGGGGTGGGGGCGGTGGCGTGTAGAGTGGTGCAAATCTGACATCCAGAGCTCACAGTTCATAATGTGGATGTGTGTGTGTGTGTGGGGGGGGGGGGGATTGTACTGTTGATTCCATTTATGGTGAGAAGAGGCTCTCGAAAGAAAAATAAATCGGTAAAGCATCTCATGGAAGCGCCCCCAGGTTGCGTGGACTGCGCCTCTCAGTGGGCGTGTAATCCGAGGGGTCTCGCTGCGCGGAGCATCTGTTCGGCCCGCCACGCCACGAGGGGGTGGGGGGGGGGGGCTGGCGATCCGTTTGGACGGAGAGGTGAGGGAGCACTGCGCCGGAGCAAGGGGAGGGTGGGGGGGGGGGGGGGCGAGGTGCAGGGGCCATCTGGAGTCAGCGGGGGCCGCATTTCTGTCCCGACCGAGGCTGGGAGCCACAGCTAAGGCCTGTTAGAGGTACAGGCTGTCCCCTCCAAACACACACAGCGCCTCCTGCCACCCCACTCCCCCCCTAGAGATGCACGCTGTCCCCCTCCAAACAACACAGCGCTCCTGCCACCCCAGTCCCCCCGTTAGAGGTACAGGCCGTCCCGTCCAAACACACACAGCGCTCCTGCCACCCCAGTCCCCCCCTAGAGATACACACTGTCCCCTCCAAACACACACAGCGCTCCTGCCACCCCAGTCCCCCCTAGAGATACACACTGTCCCCTCCAAACACACACAGCGCTCCTGCCACCCCAGTCCCCCCGTTAGAGGTACAGGCCGTCCCCCTCCAAACACACACAGCACCTCCTGCCACCCCACTCCCCCGTTAGAGGTACACGCTGTCCCCCTCCAAACACACACAGCGCCTCCTGCCACCCCATTCCCCCATTAGAGGTACACGCTGTCCCCCTCCAAACATACAGCACCTCCTGTGACCCTATTCCCCCATTACAGATACACGCTGTCCCCCTCCAAACACACACAGCGCCTCCTGCGACCCCATCCCCAGCGTCCCCACTCGCGCCTGCTCTCCAGCTCTGTCAGCAGAACATAAAAATGTGGGATGCAATTAGAAAAAAATAAAAGTGAAAAGAGTGAAGAGATGGGGATGGCTGGGCCTAATCGGGAAGGGGAAGCAGTTTCACCCACGCGGCGGCGTCCCGTGTCCAGATTTACAGCGTGGCGACAGGTCCGCGCGACCCATCCGCGCGCACGGCGGCCGGGGCCGGCTGCTCTACCCGACACGGCGTCGACCCTCGAAGGCGAGGGCGCGATCGGCATCGCGCGCGTGCGAGATGAACGTGCCCAAACCAAACGCCAGCGGTTTTTTTTTTTTTTTTTTCTCCCCTGGCGCTTTTTGGGGGCGGCGCCGGGCCGCGTCCGACCCGCTTGTCGCGGTCGGGTTTTTCGGTTTTTCTTTCTCCTTGACGCGATCTTCAGCCAGCCCCCGTCCCTCTGAATATTCATACCCGTCCTCTCCTATTAATGACTCAGCTGCTGAGAACTTCAGAGCGCCCCCCCTCCCCCCCGCCCACCCCCCCGCCGACCTCGCTGGCTCGAGCTGGTTTATTAGTCGATCCGCTGGTGCCAGAAAGACAGATATGAGGCTCCGCTGCCCAAAAACTCCCCACCCACCCCCCCCCCGCCCTCCCCCCTCGGCCTCCACCGCCTCGAACGGACGCCGAGCTCGCTTCGCCTCGCGTCCGCTCCCGTCGAACCCGGGTTCTTGGTCACATGGCGTCCGGGCCGGCCTATCGAAGTTGGGAGTTTTTTTTTTTCTTTTTCTTTTTCTTTTTTTTCTTTCTAAACAGTCTCCCCATTTCATCAGTGTACACTTAATCTGCAGGACGGGACTTCAAGGGGGCATTTAAAAATTAGAACAAAAAAAAAACAGGAAAGCAGGTGCGATCGGTAGACCTGTTAGCGGGCAGAAACATATGCGACCGCTTTCCCCGCAGATGGTGCACGCGCTCGGGCCCCCCCCGGCTGATTGTTATTTCGGTGATTGCTCCGGTAGCAGATGTGGCCGGGTGGGGGCGGTGGGTGCGGGGCAAGGGGTGCAGTGTGCTGGTTTCTGTTCCAGCCAATTGCCTCGGCTTTAATTTCCTATGCAGCTGGTGTGGTACACAAACGCAGGTTTACTGCTCTGCTGGGCCGTGGGGAAAGGTTTTCATCAAGGGTACATGTGGAATGCTCAGCTGTAGCTCTGTATTAAAAAAACAAGTTAAATCAACTAAATGATTCACAAACATTTTCATATTCACATACACTTACTAGCAATTGCATTATTGTTTCTAGTTCAATCGACCACCCAGCCTAAATAACTAAGATACCCAATACTAGTGCACACACACACACTCAGTCGCACGCACACACATTCATACACACGCACACACACACACACTCACTCAAACACACACTCACACACACACACCGATCTCAGTGTTCTTGGCTTTGCATCAGTTATTTTTTCCTCTTGTCTTCGTCCCCAGCTTCTGTTTTCTATCATCTTCAATTTGGACCATTTTAAAACAAAACAAATTAAACGATTGAGCCGATTTAATGATTAAGGAAATGAGTTGGCGCGGAAATCCTGAAATGGATTAGCGCCCCCTGGTGTCGGGCCTTGTTTCATCTCGGGCTACACCCCTCCTACACAGTAAAATGTCCAGTTTTAATTCGACTCTAACAGTGTTGATTTAACTCTAACAGTGTTGATTCAACTCTGAACCAGATGTCTGGACTGTGTATTTAGTCCAGCTCCTCACAAGATGTCTTCATCTTTGCCCAACAACAAGGGGAGTTTTCCTTGCCATTGTTGCCCTATGCTTGCTTTAATGGAGATGGAGATGGAGATGGGGGTGGGGGGGCAGGGGGTGCTGTGAAGGGTATTGTGATTAGTGCTTTATGAAATGCACTAGGCCTATATGAGTACATTTGATTTAATGATTTGATATTTAAAATGTCATGTGCGATGTGTCCCATTTGTTATTTATTTAGTTGATTGGTTTTTACAACTCTGTGCCACCCCATAAGGCCTGTGGCTTGTGCATCCGCTATCTTGATTAGAGTTCATAGACACATTTATCCGTGTAGTGTTTTTTCATTTTTGTAAGAAGAGTGCATTTTTGTGTGTATCTTTTTTTTTTGTTTTGCCGATCCCCCCTGCCGGGCTCTAGGCCCGGTGGACATGTGATCGGGGGCGAAGGAGCGGGCTCTTTATTCCCCGGGCCCGCGGCACCGCTGACGCTCGGCCCAGCTCCGTTATTTATTCCCCGCTTGCCGCCTAACCTTCTAACAATTACCTCCTCGCGCCACGTAAATAGCGTAGCTCGTCCCGTCTGTTTTATTTCGATCCCCGGCTTGTCGCTGCGGCCGTTGCAGTAGTCAAGGAAACGCCGATCGCTCCGGTCCGAAACCGCTCGCGACTGTCGAGTGCGGAGGGTGGGGGAAAGAAAAACGTCTGAGAATCGGTGGCGACGGAGGACCTGCGGCCTGACGGCAGCCAGGCGAGATTACGACTTAAGAACAGGAAGGCAGACGTTGATGCGAGAAAGTCTCTGCAAGCTTTGTTATGGCGAAGCTGGCCTAATCATCACACAAATATGCTATGCCTTATTCACTGGGAGAGGGGAAGAGGGAGAGAGGGGAGAGGGGGAGAGGGGAGAGGGGGAGAGGGGAGAGGGGGAAGGGGGAGGAGAGGGGGAGAGGGGAGAGGGGAGAGGGGAGGGAGGGGGAGAGGGGAGGGAGGGGAGAGGGGGGGGAGGGGAGAGGGGAGAGGGGAGAGGGGGAGGGGAGGGGAGAGGGGGAGGGGGGAAGGGGGAGGGGGTGGCAGGGGGTTGTCCAGCCAAGCGCACGTTGCTTAAAGGAGTTTTTTAGCGGTCGTCCTCGTTGGCGTCTCTGTGCGTGCGCGCGTGTAACTGCCTCCAGCCTCGCCGCTTAAGTGCTCCGAGACGAATGCGCAGCGCCGTGTAGCTCCAGCCTCCCGCGCCTGCCAAAAAAATGTTGTTTTTTTTTTTTAAATGGCAGTTATTGCAGAATGCTTTTCCAAACAACAACCCCCCTCCCCCTCCCCTCCCCCCTCCCCCCCTCCCCTCCCTCCCTCCCTCCCTCCCTCCCTCCTCCTCCCTCCCCCTCCTCTCCCTCCATCCCTCCCTCCCTCACCCGCGCTCCCTCCCCCTCCCCCCTCCCTCACCCGCGCTCCGGACAGAGGCGTTCCTCTCCGTTTCGCGGGGGGGGGGGCTGAGCGAGGGCCCGTATTTCATGCAGGCCGGGCCCCTGGCCGCTGTCGTCGGCGCTATTAGCGGGCTCGCGGCGGGTGGCCTTTGAAGCGGCGGCGGCGGCGCTCGGGCCCGGCTGTAGCGGCGGGGCGGCTGGAGCGGTCTCTCCCCGCCGCCACCGGGCCCTCAGTTCGGGTTTCTCTCCGCTTACATAAGACCAGGGTTTCAGGGCAGCAGGGCCTGTCATTCAATCTCTGCCCCTGCTCTCTCGCCGTCTCTCTCTTTCCTCCTCTCTCTCTCTCTCTCTTTTCCCTCTCTCTCGCTCTCTTTCCCTCTCTCCCTCTCTCTCGCTCTCTTTCCCTCTCTCTCTCTTTTCCCTCTCTCTCACTCTCTCTTTCCCTCTCTCCTTCTCTCTCGCTCTTTCCCTCTCTCTCTTTTCCCTCTCTCTTTCCCTCTCTCTCGCTCTCTCTCTCTGTCTCTCTTTCTATCTGTCTCTCCTTCGCCTGCCCTCCCTCTCTGTCTCTGTACAGAACTCCAGTAAATTTCACTCACGGGCCACAGCTTTCAGCTTGATATGAGGCCTGTTATTGTGTGTGTGTGTGCATGTGTGTGCGTGTCTGTGTGTGTGTGTGCGTGTGTGTGTATATGCATGCATGTGTGTGTATGTGTGGTGTGTGTGTGCGTGTATGCATGTGTGTGTGTGAGTGTGCATGTGTGTATGTATGGTGTGTGTGTGTGCGTGTGTGTGTGTGTATGTGCATGCATGTGTGTGTATGTATGGTGTGTATGTGTGTGTGAGTGTGAGTGTGTGCATGTGCGTCTGTGCTTGCATGTGTGTATGTGTGGTGTATGTGTGTGTGAGTGTGCGTGTGTCTGTGTGTATGTGCCTGCATGTGTGTGTATGTGTGGTGTGTGTGAGTGTGCGTGTGTCTGTGTGTATGTGCATGCATGTTTGTGTATGTATGGTGTGTGTGTGTGTATGTCTGTGTGTATGTGCATGCATGTGTGTGTGTCTGTGTGCGTGTGTGTGTTTTTCTGTGTGTGTGTAGGTGTGTGTGTGTGTGTGTGTCTGAGAGCAGGGCAAAGAGGCTTGAAGGGCAGTCTGTGCTTTGAATTTTGAAAAGCGCACGTAATACTGAATTGCCCTCTCGCTGACTCTCATACATTAATACAAGGAAATATATTAATTACACACACATTCAAAGGCCAGCTGGGTTTTGTGTTGTTTGACTGTAAATTGATTCAGCCACACAAGACTGTCAATCAACTGGACACCTTACAAAACATAGAAAATAAAAAAAAATTTAAAAAAAACCTTTACAAGCCTGCAGCTATGTGCTGATGTTTTGATTGGAAAATTATTATTTTTTATTTTAAATAAATTCAATTTCATTTTCACTTCATTGGATACTTAAGCCTTGCACACCCAAACACCATAGTTTTCCAAACACATTAACACATTTGGTGTTAAATCGACACTAGCGAGTAGGCCTACACAATCCTGTACTGTTGAATTATCAAGAGTAACTAACTGTAAATATTGGCTGGATGGAGTATCCGTTTGCTGGGCTTACTGTTGGTCCAACTGTACTCGAGTTTAGTTTAGTTTGTATTTGAAAACGACCGTTTAAAAAAAAACAGACGGAACAGAACGGTGTGCGTCTCTAGGTCTGCGGGCCTACTATTCCTACGTCAGTATCGCCAGGCGGAGATTCCAGCAGATTTGCCTGCTAGATTTGAATCACTGCTGAAAAGACCACGCAAATGCAAAACCGCGGCAGCTGTGCAGGGCCCTTCATTAATATAATAACACCCTTGCATTATTCCACAGAGCCGCCTCGCACGCTGAGCCGGAACTGTGCCACGCTTCTTCTTTTTTCTTTTTTTTTAACGGCAGTCGCCAGGGTTTTTCCCCGCTTTATTTATTTATATGTTTGTCATTTAGCTTTTTTTGTCACATTCGCAATGAGGAAAACGCGGAAAAGATTATTATTGTGACTGCAATCTGCTTCGGCTTTTGTGTGTGTGTGTTTTTTTTTTCTTTCTTCGGCACTGTCAGAGCACTCTGCAAATTGTTATGCGCCGTCCCCGCCACCGATAAGAAATAATTGCCGTTGCGGCTTGTGTTCTTCCAGGAGAGTTCACTCCGGAGTCGGAGCTGGAGAAGTCTTTGAGATGCTTTTTTAAAAAAAAAAATTATTCACATGAAGAGTCTACATCAGAGTCGGCTTTGTCTTGACTGGTGCTGGAGGTTCTTTTTCGCTGGATAATCCTCTATTTTTTTCACCCCTCAAATGAGACGGTATCTCTTTTCATCCGAGATAGAGCGTAGCATGTGAGCTCGGACGGCAGTGCCTGAAAGGGGAAGGCGGTGGTGGGTCTGTGCAGCGGGAGGTGGGGGACGGAAGGGGGGGGGGGGGTCTCGGGAGCGCAAATAAGACGCATCTGCGCGCCAGTCTCACACTCACGGCGGATAATTGGACCGCGGGTGTTAATGAGTGACGGCTCAACCCGGGTCCGAGAGACTCTCTGGCGTTGGCGGCCGCCAGTGCGCCAAGAACCTCCTGTCGCGCGCCCTGTGAAAAGAAAAAAAGAAGAAGAAAAAACGAAAGAAAAGAAAAACTACCTGCTGCAGTGCGCGCGGGCACAGCGCCTGTCTGCTCTCCGGCGTGGCAGCGGCGGCGGCGGCTGCCAACACTAAAGGTGCATTAATGAGCCGCTCCGGCGGCGCGAGGTTTCACATCTCGTCTGAGAGGCATAACTCTGCGCCTCGCTGCTGTTTCTGCCGCGCGGCTTATTACTCTCCCCACTGGGACCCCCCTGACCCACTTTATTACACCCGCTTCCATTAGCAATCAGGAAGAAAAGGGTGCGCGGGCAGGCTGTGTGTTTGCTGCCCAAGGTGCCCCCCCCCCCCCCCCCACCCCCCATTACAGGGCACTCCGTACCCTACTGCTCTGTCCTGTCAGTGTGTTTTTGAGGAGAGTGCTTGGGAGGGGAGGGGAGGGGGGGGGACCCTGATAAGCTTGCTTGAACTCCCTAAATGAAATTTTCTGCTGCGTGGAAATGCTTCGTGAAACGCTCTGTACTTGCTGCTCTACTGCTTGTGAAGGGGCTTAGATTTAACTCTCTGGAAATCAAATCCCGCGAGACACATTAATAAATAACACATTCGGGGGAGCCAGTCCTGGAAATTTGGTAGCTCGTAAACATAGCCGTCCGAGCTCGAAACGTTTCCTGAAAGCCGTGATTAACATTAGCACTGGTTTTGGATGCGTCAGAAGTGATTTTTTTTTTTTTTCAGTGAACAGATACTGCTAGTCAATTTGGCTCTGCATGCAGGCTCATTGTTATTGTTGTAAGGTGTCTAGGGTATAAAAAAGCCTGCAGTGTTTATCGTAAAAGCCGCTGACCTGAGAGCCAGCCAGTTTTCGGAAAGCCTTGGGGAAACGGGCTCGCAGATCTGGCGTAATTCTTCCACATCCAATTACCGTATTCATTATTGCGAAGGATAACACGCACAAGCCCCAACCGCATGGTAACAATGCTCTGTTACGTGCCAGCTTCTTGCGGGAAAAAAGAAAATACCAGAACAGAGATTGGGCCACCTTGGTCTCCCAGACCAGAAATTCATGCTGCAGTGGAAGGTCTCACATTATATTGGTGGGTGACGCAGTCGTAAGAACATATAAAACAACGACTAGAACAGGTTATTCAGTAGACCTATGTCTGAGCTTGGCATTTACCTATAGTCTAGTGGCAAAGGGGCCAAATATTTCGTGCAATTTATAAATAATGCATGAATCAAATGTATTGTTCGAGTGTGCTGTAAACAAAGTAGATATCTTTTGGGAAAGCGCATAGGCCTTTGCATATTATTCTGTCATTTTTTATCGTCTTATTTTTTAAAATGCAAATTTAGCATTCTCGTCTGGCTCTGTTTACTTTCAGAGTTTCATAACTTGAGAACTAACAGAACTCCAAATGATTTTAAAATGGAAAATGGAGTCTGTTTAGTATGCAGATGCTCTTATCTACAGCAGCTTGCACAGAATGCACATTCTTTTTTGCGTAACATCCAATTATGCAGCAGCATATATTGTACCGGTGGTATTCAATTTAAATAAGATGTTCAGCGGTACAATGGTGGCACTTCCAGGAGGGAATCGAACCAACAACCTGTGTTGCTAGCCCAGGTCCCCTAGCCATTGTACTACACTCCCTCCCTTACAGCGTGCAGCTGTGAGCCCCGGCACGAAGGGTGTTTTTTTTTTACGACAGTGTTTATTACGATATCCAAAGCCTCTCTGGTCTCCGCGGTTCGTCTTAATGCCGGTCACGTGACCGGCGCATCTCCCCCTGGACTCCCGCTGAGGAGGAAGGCCTCGTGCGCGAGCATTCCAAACTGCTCTCAGCGCGACCGAGCCCGGCTCCGCCGCTGTCATTAGCGGGCGCCGCGGTGACACCGCTAATTGGATTAATATGAATATGTTCAAAGGGCCGCTTTTTTTCAGCGCCGGGGCTACATAATGAACAGCGGTGGGCTGTGGCGTCTGACTGAGAACAGTAAACAGGAAAACGTGTAATCTAACCTGTCCTGTATCTCTCTCTCTCTCTCTCTCTCTCTCTCTCTCTCTCTCTCTCTCTAAGGGAGCAGTGTTAGCCGATGCCTTGTCGCGAAGCTTTAAAAAAAAAAAAAACAAACAAACAAACCCATAAACACCAGCATTTACAGTAAGCGAATTCACGATAATCGGGTCAGGGTGAAATGGTTGTGTTTAAGAGGCAGACAGATCAAGCGTAGATGGGAGTACACACTGCTGTAGAGACGCCGGTACCAAGAGGCATGTTTCTTACTCCCTGGGTTGCAAATAGACGTGTTATTTCAGGAAGTGCTTTTGTTTGTCATCCTCAGAATAGCACCCTGGAAATTGGTCTGGGACCCTTCCGTGCATCACGTGCTTGGGAGTATTTTTAATAAGCAATTGGGCGAATATACAGCTCAGCCCCGATGCCACTAACCATTAACAGTCCTTCTTAATATAGAGGAGGCAGCCCCCCCCCCCCCCACCCCATTGAAATAGATTGGGAAAGGCCTGATATAAATGTGGGTGTGACTGGGGTGAAATAATGTTGAGGTCTTTCACCGTCTTTTAATAGTGTCTGTGACCCCCACGTTTTTAAAAACGAGGATACCCATCGCGAGGCCTACATAATCCGGAGTAGGCTGTTCGGGGGAGTCCCACCAGGCGAAGGGGTGTGGGTGGGGGGGGGGGGGGGGGTTAATACAGCCGATTATATGCATCGCGCCAACAAATTCAGCCATGCGCTCATGTTACAAACAGTATTCCAAAGTGGCGGGGGGTGGAGGAGGGGGAAGGGGGGGGGGTCAATATATATCAGAATGGAAATAGCGATTGTAATACCCCGTGAAGTGCCGAATCGGGCTGGGGGGGGGGGGGGGGGGAGTGGCACCGCAGTGTCTCCGGCCGAAGGCCACTGGCCGGGGGGGGCTTGGACAGCCTCGAGTGACTGGTTAAAGGAATTTAAGCGGGATGGTAAAAAAAATAGCCCCCCCCCCGCCCCAGATTGTAGAAGAAACGTGTGGGGGGTGTCCTGAGGAGGGGCAACAGTGTGGTACAGCGGTTTTGTGAACTGGGCTCACGGCCCGAAAGGTTGCCGGTTCAATTCCCAAACTGGGGCACTGCTGTCGTTCCCTTGAGCTGGGCACTGAACCCGCAGTGCTTCGCTGTGCATCCCGCCATATAAACGCCCCCAGAGATTGTGTAAGTGGCTCCGGATAAGGGCATCTGCCAAAAGACGCCTGTGCTATAAAGTATTCCCCTTCGTCTCAGCATGGCACAAAGTTCCGCTTGCTGCCCGCATGGGGGTGGGGGGGACGGTGGGGGGACGGATTTGGGAATATTTTGCCTATGTGTTTCCTTTCCCGAATGCATGCTTGTTGGCGCAAATAGATTGTTTTCTGGGGGGGAAAAAAATTATTATTTTTTTAAAAGGGCGACTTGTACACATCCCTCTTGTGGGTGGCAGTGCCGAGGTGAGGCGGGACAGGTCCGAACGAGCCAGATTTCAGGACAGACGCAGACTGACGCGTGGAAGCGAGCGAGAGGTGCCCGGGGACCGTTGCTGTGAGTCAGGGAGCGCGACAGCGGCGCAGACTAAGTGATGATTCTGGCCGGGACTCAAATGAATCATTAGACCGAATAACACTTCCAGGACGCCTTGAATGAGTCTTTTTGTGAGGAGGTGCCGGTGGGCGGGGAGGAGGGAACATGGCAGATGGTGAGATGAGGTTTTGCTGTTTGAAACATACTTTGAGCCACCAGACACCATCAAAACCACTGCGGAGTCATTACTGGTTCCTGCATCCGGTTTGATTAGTAACAGGTTTCGTTTAAAAAAATAAATAAAAAATTCTTGTGGATCCACAGGGAGTATTTTTACATTTTTATTATAGTCCATAGAGTTTAATTATTTCAGATGTGTATTTGGCACTGTGTGTGTATTTGTGTGACCGCGTGTATATGTGCATGTGTGTGCATGTGTGTTTTCATGCATGCGTGTGCATGCATGTGTCTGTGAGTATGTGTTGTGTGTGTGAGTGTGTGTGTGTGTACAATATGTGTGTATTGTGTATGTGTGTGTGTTTGTGTGTGTGTCTGTGTGCATGTGTGTGTGTTTGTGTGTGTGTATGTGTGTGAGTGTGTGTGTTTGTGTGTCTGTGTGCGTGAGTGTGTGTGCATGTGTGTGCATGTGTGCGTTGTGTATTTGTGAACGTGTTTGTGTGTGTGAGTATACGCGTAAATGTGTGTTTGTGTGTGTGTGTTGTATACGTGGCGCGTTATGCGTTGCAGTTTTTGGGGTGGCATCGTTGCTCAAGCGGGCGCGTTCTCAGACTGGCAGCCGTCCGCGGTGCCCGGCGCTGGCTGGGTCGCGCGGTGCAGTTTGGCTCCCACTCCGGCGCACTCAGGTCCTGGAGGCACCAGTCAGTTAATTAACCGAGAAATTAGCGCTGATTCACCATGGCGATAAGGAGCGCCTCAGAAATATTCCACAATGCCTTTTTTTTCTCTCTCTCTTTTACGGAAAAGAAAAAAACGATGGAGGCACAGACTCTGTTGATTCATTATCGCCACCATAGGTGCTGTCTTGTTCGAAAGGCTGAACACCAAATTGACGATATTGTATAATTAGTGCCACTGCTGTCCAAGAGTGAAAGATGATAGCCTACTGAATTCAATGCTCAGTTTTTGTTTGACTTGGTAAGGTTCATATGAACACTGTCTAGGTAAAATCTACAGTGTAATGGATACTCTATACAGAGTATATCTCTATACAATGAGCAAAATGTGCTCT
>CM077287.1:8362083-8386807 GCA_039654925.1 Anguilla pacifica | reverse complement strand
TTTGCCCTATGCCTGCTTTAATGGAGATGGAGATGGGGGTGGGGGGGGCGGGGGGGTGCTGTGAAGGGTATTGTGATTAGTGCTTTGTGAAATGCACTAGGCCTATATGAGTACATTTGATTTAATGATTTGATATTTAAAATGTCATGTGCGATGTGTCCCATTTGTTGTTTATTTAGTTGATTGGTTTTTACAACTCTGTGGCACCCCATAAGGCCCGTGGCTTGTGCATCCGCCATTTTGATTAGAGTTCATAGACACATTTATCCATGCGGTATTTTTTCGTTTTGAGTGCATTTTTGTGTGTATCTTTTTTTTTGTTTTGCCGACCCCCCCTGCCGGGCTCTAGGCCCGGTGGACATGTGATCGGGGGCGAAGGAGCGGGCTCTTTATTCCCCGGGCCCGCGGCACCGCCGACGCTCGGCCCAGCTCAGTTATTTATTCCCCGCTTGCCGCCTAACCTTCTAACAATTACCTCCTCGCGCCACGTAAATAGCGTAGCTCGTCCCGTCTGTTTTATTTCAATCCCGGCTTGTCGCTGCGGCCGTCGCAGTAGTCAAGGAAACGCCGATCGCTCCGGTCCGAAACCGCTCGCGACTGTCGAGCGCGGAGGGTGGGGGAAAAAAAAACGTCTGAGAATCGGTGGCGACGGAGGGACCTGCGGCCTGACGGCAGCCAGGCGAGATTACGACTTAAGAACAGGAAGGCAGACGTTGATGCGAGAAAGTCTCTGCGAGCTTTGTTATGACAAAGCTGGCCTAATCATCACACAAATATGCTATGCCTTATTCACTGGGAGAGGGGAGAGGGGGAGAGGGGAGAGGGGGAGAGGGGGAGAGGGGAGAGGGGGAAGGGGGAGAGGGGGAGAGGGGAGAGGGGAGAGGGGAAGAAGGGAGAGGGGAGAGGGGAGAGGAGGGAGGGGGGGAGGGGGGAGGGGGAAGGGGGAGAGGGGAGAGGGGAGAGGGGGAGAGGGGAGAGGGGGAAGGGGGAGAGGGGGAAGGGGGAGAGGATGGCAGGGGGGTTGTCCAGCCAAGCGCACGTTGCTTAAAGGAGTTTTTTAGCGGTCGTCCTCGTTGGCGTCTCTGTGCGTGCGCGCGTGTAACTGCCTCCAGCCTCGCCGCTTAAGTGCTCCGAGACGAACACGCAGCGCCGTGTAGCTCCAGCCTCCCGCGCCTGCCAAAAAATGTTGTTTTTTTTTTTAAATGGCAGTTATTGCAGAATGCTTTTCCAAACAACAACCCCCCCCCTCCCTCCCTCCCCCCCCTCCTCCCTCTCCCTCTCCCTCCTCCCCTCCCCCTCCCTCCCTCCCTCGCCCGCGCTCCGGACAGAGGCGTTCCTCTCCGTTTCGCGGGGGGGGGGGGGGGCTGAGCGAGGGCCCGTATGTCACGCAGGCCGGGCCCCTGGCCGCTGTCGTCGGCGCTATTAGCGGGCTCGCGGCGGGTGGCCTTTGAAGCGGCGGCGGCGCTCGGGCCCGGCTGTGACGGCGGGGCGGCTGGAGCGGTCTCTCCCCGCCGCCGCCGGGCCCTCAGTTCGGGTTTCTCTCCGCTTACATAAGACCAGGGTTTCAGGCAGCAGGGGCCTGTCATTCAATCTCTGCCCCTGCTCTCTCGCCGTCTCTCTCTTTCCTCTCTCTCTCTCTCTTTTCCCTCTCTCCCTCTCTCTTTCCCTCTCTCTCACTCTCTCTCTCTTTTCCCTCTCTCTCACTCTCTCTCCTTCCTCCTCTCTCACTCTCTCTCTCTTTCCTCCTCTCTCACTCTCTCTCTCTCTTTTCCCTCTCTCTCGCTCTCTCTCTGTCTCTCTTTCTATCTGTCTCTCCTTCGCCTGCCCTCCCTCTCTGTCTCTGTACAGAGCTCCAGTAAATTTCAGTCACGGGCCACAGCTTTCAGCTTGATACGAGGGCCTGTTATTGTGTGTGTGTGTGCATGTGTGTGCGTGTCTGTGTGTGTGTGTGCGTGTATGAATGTGTGTGTGTGAGCGTGCATGTGTGTATGTATGGTGTGTGTGTGTGTGTGTGTGTGTATGTGCATGCATGTGTGTGTATGTATGGTGTGTATGTGTGTGTGAGTGTGAGTGTGTGCATGTGCGTCTGTGCTTGCATGTGTGTATGTGTGGTGTATGTGTGTGTGAGTGTGCGTGTGTCTGTGTGTATGTGCCTGCATGTGTGTGTATGTGTGGTGTGTGTGAGTGTGCGTGTGTCTGTGTGTATGTGCATGCATGTTTGTGTATGTATGGTGTGTGTGTGTGTATGTCTGTGTGTATGTGCATGCATGTGTGTGTGTGTGTGTGTGTTTTTCTGTGTGTGTGTGGGTGTGTGTGTGTGTCTGAGAGCAGGGCAAAGAGGCTTGAAGGGCAGTCTGTGCTTTGAATTTTGAAAAGCGCACGTAATACTGAATTGCCCTCTCGCTGACTCTCATACATTAATACAAGGAAATATATTAATTACACACACATTCAAAGGCCAGCTGGGTTTTGTGTTGTTTGACTGTAAATTGATTCAGCCAGACAAGACTGTCAATCAACTGGACACCTTACAAAACATAGAAAATAAAAAAAATAAAAAAAACCTTTACAAGCCTGCAGCTATGTGCTGATGTTTTGATTGGAAAATTATTATTATTTTTTATTTAAAATAAATTCAATTTCATTTTCACTTCATTGGATACTTAAGCCTTGCACACCCAAACACCAGAGTTTTCCAAACACATTAACACATTTGGTGTTAAATCGACACTAGCGAGTAGGCCTACACAATCCTGTACTGTTGAATTATCAAGAGTAACTAACTGTAAATATTGGCTGGATGGAGTATCCGTTTGCTGGGCTTACTGTTGGTCCAACTGTACTCGAGTTTAGTTTAGTTTGTATTTGAAAACGACCGTTTAAAAAAAAAAAACAGACGGAACAGAACGGTGTGCGAGTTGAAACGTCTCTAGGTCTGCGGGCCTACTATTCCTGCGTCAGTATCGCCAGGCGGAGATTCCAGCAGATTTGCCTGCTAGATTTGAATCACTGCTGAAAAGACCACGCAAATGCAAAACCGCGGCAGCTGTGCAGGGCCCTTCATTAATATAATAACACCCTTGCATTATTCCACAGAGCCGCCTCGCACGCTGAGCCGGAACTGTGCCACGCTTCTTCTTTTTTCTTTTTTTTTAAACGGCAGTCGCCAGGGTTTTTCCCCGCTTTATTTATTTATATGTTTGTCATTTAGCTTTTTTGTCACATTCGCAATGAGGAAAACGCGGAAAAGATTATTATTGTGACTGCAATCTGCTTCGGCTTTTGTGTGTGTGTGTGTGTGTTTTTTTCTTTCTTCGGCACTGTCAGAGCACTCTGCAAATTGTTATGCGCCGTCCCCGCCACCGATAAGAAATAATTGCCGTTGTGGCTTGTGTTCTTCCAGGAGAGTTCACTCCGGAGTCGGAGCTGGAGAAGTCTTTGAGATGCTTTTTAAAAAAATTTTTATTCACATGAAGAGTCTACATCAGAGTCGGCTTTGTCTTGACTGGTGCTGGAGGTTCTTTTTCGCTGGATAATCCTCTATTTTTTTCACCCCTCAAATGAGACGGTATCTCTTTTCATCCGAGATAGAGCGTAGCATGTGAGCTCGGACGGCAGTGCCTGAAAAGGGAAGGCGGTGGCGGGTCTGTGCAGCGGGAGGTGGGGGACGGAAGGGGGGGGGGGGGGGTCTCGGGAGCGCAAATAAGACGCATCTGCGCGCCAGTCTCACACTCACGGCGGATAATTGGACCGCGGGTGTTAATGAGTGACGGCTCAAACCGGGTCCGAGAGACTCTCGGCGTTGGCGGCCGCCAGTGCGCCAAGAACCTCCTGTCGCGCGCCCTGTAAAAAGAAAAAAAGAAGAAGAAAAAAAAGAACGAAAGAAAAGAAAAACTACCTGCTGCAGTGCGCGCGGGCACAGCGCCTGTCTGCTCTCCGGCGTGGCGGCGGCGGCGGCGGCTGCCAACACTAAAGGTGCATTAATGAGCCGCTCCGGCGGCGCGAGGTTTCACATCTCGTCTGAGAGGCATAACTCTGCGCCTCGCTGCTGTTTCTGCCGCGCGGCTTATTACTCTCCCCACTGGGACCCCCCTGACCCACTTTATTACACCCGCTTCCATTAGCAATCAGGAAGAAAAGGGTGCGCGGGCAGGCTGTGTGTTTGCTGCCCAAGGTGCCCCACCCCCCATTACAGGGCACTCCGTACCCTACTGCTCTGTCCTGTCAGTGTGTTTTTGAGGAGAGTGCTTGGGAGGGGAGGGGAGGGGAAGGGAAGGGAGGGGAGGGGGGGGGGACCCTGATAAGCTTGCTTGAACTCCCTAAATGAAATTTTCTGCTGCGTGGAAATGCTTCGTGAAACGCTCTGTACTTGCTGCTCTACTGCTTGTGAAGGGGCTTAGATTTAACTCTCTGGAAATCAAATCCCGCGAGACACATTAATAAATAACACATTCGGGGGAGCCAGTCCTGGAAACATGGTAGCTCGTAAACATAGCCGTCCGAGCTCGAAACGTTTCCTGAACGCCGTGATTAACATTAGCACTGGTTTTGGATGCGTCAGAAGTGATTTTTTTTTTTCAGTGAACAGATACTGCTAGTCAATTTGGCTCTGCATGCAGGCTCATTGTTATTGTTGTAAGGTGTCTAGGGTATAAAAAAGCCTGCAGTGTTTATCGTAAAAGCCGCTGACCTGAGAGCCAGCCAGTTTTCGGAAAGCCTTGGGGAAACGGGCTCGCAGATCTGGCGTAATTCTTCCACATCCAATTACCGTATTCATTATTGCGAAGGATAACACGCACAAGCCCCAACCGCATGGTAACAATGCTCTGTTACGTGCCAGCTTCTTGCGGGAAAAAAGAAAATACCAGAACAGAGATTGGGCCACCTTGGTCTCCCAGACCAGAAATTCATGCTGCAGTGGAAGGTCTCACATTATATTGGTGGGTGACGCAGTCGTAAGAACATATAAAACAACGACTAGAACAGGTTATTCAGTAGACCTATGTCTGAGCTTGGCATTTACCTATAGTCTAGTGGCAAAGGGGCCAAATATTTCGTGCTATTTATAAATAATGCATGAATCAAATGTATTGTTCGAGTGTGCTGTAAACAAAGTAGATATCTTTTGGAAAAGCGCATAAGCCTTTGCATATTATTCTGTCATTTTTTATCGTCTTATTTTTTAAAATGCAAATTTAGCATTCTCGTCTGGCTCTGTTTACTTTCAGAGTTTCATAACTTGAGAACTAACAGAACTCCAAATGATTTTAAAATGGAAAATGGAGTCTGTTTAGTATGCAGATGCTCTTCTCTACAGCAGCTTGCACAGAATGCACATTCTTTTTTGCGTAACATCCAATTATGCAGCAGCATATATTGTACCGGTGGTATTCAATTTAAATAAGATGTTCAGCGGTACAATGGCGGCACTTCCAGGAGGGAATCGAACCAACAACCTGTGTTGCTAGCCCAGGTGCCCTAGCCATTGTACTACACCCCCTCCCTTACAGCGTGCAGCTGTGAGCGCCGGCACGAAGGGTGTTTTTTTTTTTACGGCCGTGTTTATTACGATATCCAAAGCCTCTCTGGTCTCCGCGGTTCGTCTTAATGCCGGTCACGTGACCGGCGCATCTCCCCCTGGACTCCCGCTGAGGAGGAAGGCCTCGCGCGCGAGCATTCCAAACTGCTCTCAGCGCGACCGAGCCCGGCTCCGCCGCTGTCATTAGCGGGCGCCGCGGTGACACCGCTAATTGGATTAATATGAATATGTTCAAAGGGCCGCTTTTTTTCAGCGCCGGGGCTACATAATGAACAGCGGTGGGCTGCGGCGTCTGACTGAGAACAGTAAACAGGAAAACGTGTAATCTAACCTGTCCTGTATCTCTCTCTCCCTCTCTCTCTCTCTCTCTCTCTCTCTCTCTCTCTCTCTCTCTCTCTCTCTCTCTCTCTCTCTCTAAGGGAGCAGTGTTAGCCGATGCCTTGTCGCGAAGCTTTAAAAAAAAAAAAAAAAAAACAAACAAACCCATAAACACCAGCATTTACAGTAAGCGAATTCACGATAATTGGGTCAGGGTGAAATGGTTGTGTTTAAGAGGCAGACAGATCAAGCGTGGATGGGAGTACACACTGCTGTAGAGACGCCGGTACCAAGAGGCATGTTTCTTACTCCCTGGGTTGCAAATAGACGTGTTATTTCAGGAAGTGCTTTTGTTTGTCATCCTCAGAATAGCATTGTGGAAATTGGTCTGAGACCCTTCCATGCATCACGTGCTTGGGAGTATTTTTAATAAGCAATTGGGCGAATATGCAGCTCAGCCCCGATGCCACTAACCATTAACAGTCCTTCTTAATATAGAGGAGGCAGCCCCCCCCCCCCACCCCATTGAAATAGATTGGGAAAGGCCTAATATAAATGTGGGTGTGACTGGGGTGAAATAATGTTGAGGTCTTTCACCATCTTTTAATAGTCTCTGTGACCCCCACGTTTTTAAAAACGAGGATACCCATCGCGAGGCCTACATAATCTGGAGTAGGCTGTTCGGGGGAGTCCCACCAGGCGAAGGGGTGGGGGGGGGGGGTGGGGTTAATACAGCCGATTATATGCATCGCGCCAACAAATTCAGCCATGCGCTCATGTTACAAACAGTATTCCAAAGTGGCGGGGGGTGGAGGAGGGGAAGGGGGGGGGGTCAAAATATATCAGAATGGAAATAGCGATTGTAATACCCTGTGAATCGCCGAATCGGGCTCGGGGGGGGGGGGGCACCACAGTGTCTCCGGCCGAAGGCCACTGGCCGGGGGGGGCTTGGACAGCCTCGAGTGACTGGTTAAAGGAATTTAAGCGGGATGGTAAAAAAAAATAGCCCCCCCCCCCAGATTGTAGAAAAAACATGTGGGGGGTGTCCTGAGGAGGGGCAACAGTGTGGTACAGCGGTTTTGTGAACTGGGCTCACGGCCCGAAAGGTTGCCGGTTCAATTCCCAAACTGGGGCACTGCCGTCGTTCCCTTGAGCTGGGCACTGAACCCGCAGTGCTTCGCTGTGCATCCCGCCGTGTAAACGCCCCCAGAGATTGTGTAAGTGGCTCCGGATAAGGGCATCTGCCAAAAGACGCCTGTGCTATAAAGTATTCCCCTTCGTCTCAGCATGGCACAAAGTTCCGCTTGCTGCCCGCATGGGGGTGGGGGGGACGGTGGGGGGACGGATTTGGGAATATTTTGCCTATGTGTTTCCTTTCCCGAATGCATGCTTGTTGGCGCAAATAGATTGTTTTCTGGGGGGGAAAAAAATTATTATTTTTTTAAAAGGGCGACTTGTACACATCCCTCTTGTGGGTGGCAGTGCTGAGGTGAGGCGGGACAGGTCCGAACGAGCCAGATTTCAGGACAGACGCAGGCTGACGCGGGGAGGCGAGCGAGAGGTGCCCGGGGACCGTTGCTGTGAGTCAGGGAGCGCGACAGCGGCGCAGACTAAGTGATGATTCTGGCCGGGACTCAAATGAATCATTAGACCGAATAACACTTCCAGGACGCCTTGAATGAGTCTTTTTGTGAGGAGGTGCCGGTGGGCGGGGAGGAGGGAACATGGCAGATGGTGAGATGAGGTTTTGCTGTTTGAAACATACTTTGAGCCACCAGATACCATCAAAACCACTGCGGAGTCATTACTGGTTCCTGCATCCGGTTTGATTAGTAACAGGTTTCCTTTAAAAAAATAAATAAAAAATTCTTGTGGATCCACAGGGAGTATTTTTACATTTTTATTATAGTCTATAGAGTTTAATTATTTCAGATGTGTATTTGGCACTGTGTGTGTATTTGTGTGACCGCGTGTATATGTGCATGTGTGTGCATGTGTGTTTTCATGCATGCGTGTGCATGCGTGTGTCTGTGAGTATGTGTTGTGTGTGTGAGTGTGTGTGTGTGTACAATATGTGTGTATATGTGTGTGTGTGTATTGTGTATGTGTGTGTGTTTGTGTGTGTGTCTGTGTGCATGTGTGTGTATGTTTGTGTGTGTGTATGTGTGTGAGTGTGTGTGTTGGTGTGTCTGTGTGCGTGAGTGTGTGTGCATGTGTGTGCATGTGTGCGTTGTGTATTTGTGAACGTGTTTGTGTGTGTGAGTATACGCGTGAATGTGTGTTTGTGTGTGTGTGTGTTGTATACGTGGCGCGTTATGCGTTGCAGTTTTTGGGGTGGCATCGTTGCTCAAGCGGGCGCGTTCTCAGACTGGCAGCCGTCCGCGGTGCCCGGCGCTGGCTGGGTGGCGCGGTGCAGTTTGGCTCCCACTCCGGCGCACTCAGGTCCTGGAGGCACCAGTCAGTTAATTAACCGAGAAATTAGCGCTGATTCACCATGGCGATAAGGAGCGCCTCAGAAATATTCCACAATGCCTTTTTTTTTTCTCTCTCTTTTACGGAAAAGAAAAAAACGATACAGGCACAGACTCAGCTGATTCATTATCGCCACCATAGGTGCTGTCTTGTTCGAAAGGCTGAACACCAAATTGACGATATTGTATAATTAGTGCCACTGCTGTCCCGTTTAAGAGTGAAAGATGACAGCCTGCCGAATTCAATGCTCAGTGTTTGTTTGACTCGGTAAGGTTCATATGAACACTGTCTAGGTAAAATCTACAGTGTAATGGATACTCTATACAGAGTATATCGCTATACAATGAGCAAAATGTGCTCTATCTGAGTAGTGTACTCTGTCAAACTGTACACTACCTGAGTAAACTGTAGTATATCAGAGTAAAGTGTACACTTCAGAGTAAAGTGTGCACTATCAAAGTGTACTCTATCAGAGTAAAGTGTACACTGTCAGATTAAATGTACCCTATCAGAGTAAAGTGTGCACTATGAGAGTAAAATGTACTGTATCTGAGTTTATTTAATGATGCAATGTCACTGATTCACCGAGACACAGTAAAAAAAAAAAGAAAGGTTCCCACAATGCTCTGCAGTCTGTGGGGGAGACGTGGTTGTGCGGTTGTGGGAACGCGCAGTCCGTTTGACTCAGGAGACGGCGTGTGGTCGGAGCGGCACCTGGACGCCGATGATTCAGAGCATCTGAACAGCGGCTTTGGCGCTCGCGGGCCGAGGCCTGTCGTGATCCACCGGCGGAGAGAGAAAAGCGTCGACGCTCTTCCCGTCCTTAAAAGGACCCCCCCCTCCCCCCTCCCCCCTCCCCCCTCCTCCCTCCTGGGTTTTAATAGGGCTCGACTGTTATGAAAACATAGCATTTTTATTTCGACAGCTGATTTTTGGGAAAGGGGATGGGGGGGGGGGGGGGGGGGGGCGGTTCCGCCCACCTCCTGGGTCCCCCCCCCCACCCCCCAGTTCAGATGTGCAAGATCAAGAGACGAAGGACGTCATGTCCAGTCAGGGGGTGGGGGGGGGGTGTGTGTGTGTGTGTGTGGGGGGGGGGGGGGGTCTCAGATGCATGAACGCTGACGGCCAATCAGAGCTCTTTACACCCGCCCGTTTTCCGTCCCAGAAAAACCCGGCGGAAAGTTTTTCCGCCAAAAACGTTCGGCTAAAGTAAACATTTCCTTTCTTAGACAGCAGTTTTTTTGGGTTGTTTTCTTTCTTCTTTTTTTTTTTGCAGTTCGTTCGATGTAAACGCTGCTCGGCGGGAAGTCCGCCGGCGCCGTGGGAACGAGAGGAACGGACAGGAAGTCGTTTGCGATCCGCCTTCTCGCCCGCAGCTGTAGCGATCGGCGCGGGAGACTGATCTGGCTGAAACGGAGAGTGGAGAGGCAGCGAAAAACAACTGGGAGCGAGAGAGAGAGACAGAGAGAGAAAGAGGGAGAGGGAGGAAGAGGGAGAGAGTGAGAGAGAGGGAAAAAGGAAAGAAAGGGACAGAAAGAAATTAAACGACAGAGATAATGAGAAACAGAAAAGGCGGGTGACAGACAAAAAAAGCGACTGGCATAGAAAGAGTGACAGAAAAAAGTCAGTGGGAAAAAGAGACCCATACAGAAAGAGATTGAGAGAAAGAGAGAGAAAAAGGGAGCTAGAGAGAGGGGTAATTATGATGGCTGGGAAAGACACTGATACAGAAAGAGATAGAGAGAGAAAGAAAGAAAGAGAGAGAGATAGAGAGAGAGAGGGGTAATTATGAGTCCTGGGAAGTCGCTCCTAGGGTGCGCAAGCAGAGGGTCGGCGGCTCTTGGTGTTTTGAGTGATGTCCTGTACGAGAGGGCGTTTGGGCTCTGAGGATGAGTGCAGTGCTGCCGTTCCATCACCGTGAACGATGACGGGGGGGGGGGGGGGCTTGCTGGTGTTTACTCCAGCCCCTTCGTTTTGTCATCGCTCCCCGTCTCACACTTCCTCAGGAGCCGGGCAACCCTTCGCTCTGGCACGGCCCCAGACGCATTGGGGCGAGCGCACGCGCTCCGGAATCAGATCTGCAGTGCGAAGCAGCGCCTTCCACGGGCCGCCTGAATTTACCGGCCTTGCCGAGGCTGAGTCTCGCTTTGTCCAGCTGGCCCCCGGTGCGTACGGCTCTTCGCGCCAGATAACCTGTCCGCCCGGCGCAGCTCGAAGCTGCCGCGGTAACAGTTACCGCGACGGCGTGCCTTGTCCGTGCCGCATGCCGTGCGCATGTTGGCCTTCTGAATATGCACACATATGGAGCCCCCCCCCAAAATGTATGTATGTTCTATCCAAAAAAAAACATTGTGAAGAACATGGATTCCTGCAGCACTTCTCCCCAAAAACTGTCCCGTTGGGGGTATCCCTCAGGAAATTTTCTATTATTTAGAATTTGATTATTTTGGAGGGGGGGGGACCATTGATGTTTTCCCACAGTTGCAGGGATGTTTCTCCCCTGCCCCCCCCCCAAATAAAAGGTGGCGAATAGCCCTCTCTCTTTTTTTCAATCTCTCTCTCTCAATCTGAGTGTTTGTTTACTCTGCCTTGTCTCATTCCCATCTCCTGCCCTCGCCTGCCTCCTGGATTTGATGGGGGACTGTAAATATGCGGATACAGCCGTACTCAACGGGCCTGCGGAGGCTAGCATCGGGCAGCAGTCCCACGGTCTGGTCTGGTCTGGTCTGGGCTGGTCTGGGCTGGGCTGGTCTGGTCTGGTCTGGTCTGGTCTGGCCTGGTCTGGCCTGGCCTGGTCTGGCCTGGGCTGGTCTGGTCTGGTCTGGTCTGGTCTAGGCTGGCCTGGGCTGGTCTGGCCTGGTCTGGTCTGGTCTGCGCTGGTCTGGGCTGGCCTGGTCTGGTCTGGTCTGGTCTGGGCTGGCCTGGTCTGGTCTGGTCTTGCCTGGGCTGGTCTGGTCTGGGCTGTGGGCTGTAGGCCTGCAGACAGCAGGCGGGTGGACCCACAGTGGGAAGCCTGCATTTAAAGGGCAGGGCCATACAGCCTTAATCACGTTCCTGCCAGAGCTTGCTGGCTGGCAGGAGCCTCGGATTTCTTCTTGCACTGAAGTCTTATGCACACACACACAGACACAAACTGCACCCCACCCCCCCCACACACACACACACACAAAGACCCATCTACACACACCCTCACACACACACACACAAACACCAACCTACACACAACCCTACACCCACAGGATATCCAGCAAGGATGGGCCCACCTCTTCTTCCCGCAGATGGGCCGTGAGCTGTTGAAATCTGACAGTTGTAGGCCATCCGTTGTCCTTCACCCCGTCCGTCTGTCCATCCGTTCATCTGTCCGCCGAGACGCGGCGCTAAGCTATGCTTAGCTTTATGGGGTTTTTTTTTGCGGGTTGGCACCCTTACAGGCTGGGAAACGTCCATTTTTAATCGCCGGGATTTCCCATAAAACGCCTGGGCTTGCCCGGGCGCGGGATCCGAGCCCAACGCACTTCCCACCGCGGACGCCAACCGCACGTCACATTTTCACTGCTTTGTGAGGACCGTCAACCTGCCAGCACAGGAGGAGTCCTTCCCTTATTCCTCCATGGAGGTGGTTTCAGTGCTCATAACAAGGCTTCTGCAGGTGTGTGTGTGTGTGTGTGTGTGTGTGAGCATTCCGTCTCTGTAATCCCATTAGAGATGGGATACACTCTCAGGGGAAACAAAACAGGACTCTTTTAACTTTGTCTTCACAGGGGAACCTTTTTTTTCGGTCCTTATGGACCCATTTCTGTGGCAGGTGTAAAAGTGTGAAAGCTCCCAGACCATTTGTTTGTTGGGGCGAAACGGTTTCCCAGGCCGTTCTTTCGCCCGAGAGAAAGAAACCCTTGAGCTGTCGACAGGGTTCCTCTACGGGGACACAGAGGAACCCTTTAGAACCCTTTAGAACCCTTTCCTCTGAGAGTGTGGCGTGTGTACAGACGCGTTGGGTACTGTGGCCATGCCGAGAATCCTGGGAGAAAGGAAGGGGGGGGGGGCGTACAGAGAGAGAATGAGAGAGAAAGAGGGGGATAGAGAGAGAGAGAATGAGAGGGGGGTACAGAGAGAGAGAGAGAGAGAGAGAATGAGGTGTGTGGAGGAGCTCTGGGCTAGGAGGTCTGATGAGATTCAGGGAGCCAGTTTAAGTTTTTTTAATATGTTTTATGTTCCTTTATTAGACATGCTGCCACATCCTCCAGCATTACTTAAACCTCTAATTTGCTATCCAAACATCCACTCTGAATTAACCCTAAATTAAATACAAAGGGGGAGGGGGCAGGGGAGAGAAATGCTAACTCTGTACAGCTTTTAATTAGCATGAATGTATGTTATGGTTTAAATGCATTGCTGTCCAGTGCATGGATGTAGATCCTGGGGGGGTGGGAGGGGGTGGTGGTGGTGGAGGTGGGTAACATCCCCCCAACAATTGTCTCCCCCAAAATGTTATCATGTTGTATTGGGTGGTACCCCCCCCCCCCCCCAAAAAAAAAAAATTCCTGTTCTTTGCCCCCACTACCCCAAAGTTGAAATGAGATCTACATCCTTGGTCCAGTGTCAAACATTTGACAATGCATCTCCTGCCGATAAAGCTCTGCGAATTTGAATTTGAGAGACAGGTGGAGGTTGGAGACGAGGCGATCAGGTGTTCAATGTCAGCAGAGGCACAGGTAGACACGTCTCCTAATTATTAAAGATGCACTTTTACCTGGCGAACGCCGTGGTCTGTCCTCGACGTGTCACTCAATACCCCGAGAGTCAGCGGGGGTAATTCAGCAGAGATGTCACTAACTTGCGCATTAGCATATAAATTGCCCGAAAATTGAAAAGTGAATTACGGTTTTTTAACAAAATAAAATGCGATATTCGCCATCGCCATCCAGGAGAAAAGCCCCTGAGAAAGGGGGCATATTATTCGATAATACCCCCCCTCCATGTTAAGATGAAGACCTGGGCTGATTGAGTCCCCCTCTGCTGTGCAATTGTTTTGTCTCGGGGACGGTCACTTTTGATTTGATACACACCCCCTCGCCCGCCTTCATCCTGGTCTGCATTTTGGCTGCCCCTATACGCCCAATTTTTAAAGGCTTTGAAGAAGCATTTGGGCACTTTATCAAAAGCTCCGATGGTATTTCGTCGCAAACAGATGTCTGGAATTGGTACCGCTTTTTTTTTTTTTTTGCGCCAGCATTTGCAGACAGCTGCAGAGGCTCTATTTACCGGTGAGGTACGGTCCCGTCGGCCGTCGGGAGCGTGGCGTCTGCGGTAATCGCTGGGATTCGAAAGGGCACTTCTGTCGGAGCTGTTGGCTTGAGCGGAGTCAGAGGAGGACCGTGACTGTGTGCGTTTCGGTCTGATCAGAATTAAAATAGTGCTTTATTTTCTGTGTGATATGCTAATCTGATCCCTCCCACACAGTTTTTTTTTTTTGTTTTTTTTAAAAGGGGAGTGTGTCATTCACGCTCCCCGGAGCTGACGGGCGAAGGCGGGCGCTTGTTTTGGGCAGCTGTGTGTGCCAACGCGAGCGGCGGAGAGGAAGGTGACCCAGCGGGTATACTGCCCGGGCAGGGAGCCCCACTGTCTTATTCGGTGACCGGCTGGCAACCTGCAGTGTGTGTGTGTGTGTGTGTGTTCTAGTATTTGTGTGTCAGTGTTTGTATGTGTGCGCATGCAAGCGTGTGTGCAAGCATGAGTGAATGAGTCTTTTCTTGAGAGAGAGAGAGAGAGAGAGAGAGACAGAGAAAGAGAGAGTGAGAGGGGGTAAAAGGCAGATGTGCTTGGTGCTAATGGAGACACAGCCCCAGGATAAGAGTAGGGGCGGGGCTTTTATCTAACCCACGATGAATACAGACCCCCACCCTCAGCATCCCATTCCCTCTTCCAAAATCCCACACACTGCATCCTGGGCTTGCCAGCAGATACTGACCCACCCAGCCGGTGAGCTGTCTTTTTTGGAGAAGACGGTTGGCCCAGTAACCACAGACACAGTTCATCTGGGAGTCGAGTCTGCTGAAGGCTAATCTAGACCGGTTGTCCTGCTGAGTGGGTTGTGTACGTGCGAGAATGAGGGCAGAGGGGTCGTATAGCGGTTACAGAGCATGAGCCTGTGAATCAGGGAGCTGCGTGTTCAAATCCCAGGTGAGGCACTGCAGGTTGAACCTTGAGCAAAGTATTTAAGCTGAAAGCCACTGGAAATAGGTAGAGTGTGTGTGAATGTAAGCAGTGTTGCTTTGGATAATGGCATGGAGGTGTTAAGTAAAACGATAAATGGTGTAATGCAACAGGAAGAAAAAAAAACTAGAAGTGGATAAACAAAAGCCAAAAAAAAATGTTATTTTAACCGTAGCATTGTTTTTTATGAGTCCAGGAGGGGTCAAAACGTACTCTGTCAGAATAAAATGTGCTCCACAGCACAGCTGATTTAACAGTGAATATTTTACCGCGCGACGCTTTTTCATAATCACATCCTCCCCGCGTGCCGTTTCTGTTATCTGCCGGAACAATACAGTAACAGACGGGGCTGAAAGCAGTACGCGCTATGAGTCAGGCAGTTTGTGAAGGGGGACGCTGTCGGGCTTGCTGTCATTACTGAAGACATAATGCTGAAGAGGTAAATAACGAGTGAGGAAAACTGCTGCCGAGATGGATTCTGGTTTAATCACGCCACATCGGCACACACTTATACATCTTGTTTACTTGCTGTGCAATTTACGTGGATGTTTATGGATCAACAAGATAGGCAGTTTTTGTTTTGCTCACGCGATGGTCCGATTGCTGTTTAGTAACTTAATTTTCTCAGAAGTACATGTTTGTAGTGATTGAAATATGGCAGCGGTGCTGTATAATGGTTGGGGAAACGGCTTTGTTTGGAGATTACAGGTTGGATTCCCAGGTGAGTTATCTACTGTTCTTCCCTTAAGCAAGGCACTTAACCTGACTTGCTTCAGCACATATACCGCTGTATAAATGTAGAATAGATAAATAAAACAGACGTGAGCTGTGTAAATTGATCTGGATTGGAGCGAATGCTAAATGCAAATACATTTTACACGGCAATAACGTAATTAGGTTCGGAGGACTTCAGTTCGCGATTGCCAAAGGTGGTAATTGGTGTCTCCTTAATTAGACTGCGAAAATGTGATTATGAATCGTGCCGTTGGCTTCATTAAAGGGCAGATATTATATATTTATTTCCTTTAAAGGCCACATCATGTCAACATTTGAACTGGGTTCTTCTTTGATTTCTTTGGCAAACAAGCAATTGAGCAGGCCGTCACGGCAACGTCGCGTGCCGCTCTAATTCGCTGCTGAGCATTTTGAGCTCATTTTAACAGATCAATTTATAAGTAGGCTACTTGCCGTGTGTAAGATGTGCATATATAATAATTGTTGAAGCGCTACAAGAATTAACATAATGTGACTTTAATTGGGTTTTTTTAATGCAGGTATATTGGACAGTCCAACCAATTCTCAGTTCACATAGCCTAAATAGCTGCAAACACTGGCGCAATAAGCGTGTTATTAAAGACACTGAATGTGTTCTTGTGTGCCAATTTACGAAGACGTTCATCGAGTTTTCACCATTGTGTGATAGTAGGCCCCTACTATACTTTATCAGGTCATTTCTATGTTACCTCTATGACCCAATTCAGATTTTTTGCGCACATGTGGCACAGATCAGACATGTACCGTGAACATGCATACCGGGAAATAGCACATGGAATCGGATATTTTCAGATCCGTTCTGGGTCGAATTCTTATGTGGAAATAAATCCGATAGGAATCGGATATCTGTCAATGTGACTCTCATCTAAACTCACAGATCTGAATTTCGCGGTCATTGCGAATAGCATGTCATTCAAAATGTATTATTCTTACACTTTTTCGCATTTGAATGGCGTGTGAGGTAAGATGTGTCAAAACCATCCTCCGCCGGTGACGTGAAATGTTAAAAGAAGTCAAATGGAGAGCGAAACCTATATGGCTGGACTGGCCGACCAATGGTGTAACGTCATAACTCGGCCAACCAATGGTGTAACTTCACTCATTCAGTCACTCGGTCACAGACATTCGCGTTTGTAGGGCTGGCCCCTCTGTTGCGGTCCAGCCAAAAATACTGAGGATATTCGTTGCAGACCACTATAAGATTCTTCAGAAAGCAAGCGTAAACGGTGGTCATACAGGTATTGGCCCTGGGTGACCTTTCAAAGTAGGTGAAAACAGGCGGTTTAAATAATCAGGTATAGGCAAGAAATAGGAACTGGGCCCTCAAGACCTGCGGTGTAAACGTAGCCTAAGTGCCTTATTTAGGCCACCAAACTAACCGCTTTAAAATTGAAAGTGCATTGCCTGGATCAGGATTAAGTCACTTGCTTCCTGCTGAAATGTCTACATAAACTGTTATGTAATTGTTTAGCAAGCTCCTAATTACTAGTTATAATAATCCGGTTTCGCCCCCATCCCCTTCTCCAATTACTCAGAGCCTCAGAGCGTGTTGCAACGAGACGATAAATTAAATGTAACTCAATACGGAACAACATTAAAAAACAGTAATTTCTGAAAAAAGCTAATTTCTTCTGACTTTTAGTCAGGCCCAGCTTAAGAACCCGAAGACTGATACGAAAGCACATTCCACATGCATAAATTAATAACGAAAGGCTCAAATTAACGAAGAATCTTTGATGTCCGTTCTGAAGAAACCAGAAATGATGTGAAACGGAAGGAAATTAAAAAAAGAAACGTTTTTTTTTTAAATGATGATTTATAGATTTAAGGGAAGAACTCTTGGCCATGAAAGCTTGCGTTCGACTGTGTGACTGATTCATTCCACACCAGCGCACAGTTCATTCTCGGGAAAGGAGGAGCGAGATCGGGTGTTAAGTAAAAGGTAATGTGGATGTATTTGTGCGCATTAGTATTGCACTCTGATCCAGTCATGTGGAGATGGCACCGTTCGTTTCGTCTCTTTATGTGTGCCACCTCAACTGTGGAAGCGAAAAATGGTACAAAGCAGCAAGTTTCCTCTCTCTTTCGCTCCCTCTATCGTTATCTTTCTGTCTCTCTCTGTCTCTGTCTCTCTATTTCTCGCATTCTGTTTGTCTCTGTCTCTATCTCATTCTCTCTGGCTCTCTCTCTCCATCTTGCCCTCTGTCTCTCTCTCTCTCTCCATTGCTCTCTCCCTCTCTCAAAGTCCTTTGTAACTTTGGGACTAAACCCCTGTGAAGCAGTTGATTATGGAGCTGTATTGTAGGACAGTGGATTATTGCTCTGAGATTCTGGGTGGCGTGAGGAAGCGGAGGGTCCTGGGACTTGTGAGGTGAGGACGAGCAGGTGAGCTCAGTTCAGGTGTGCGGCGATGACTCAGAGACGAGCCGTGCCTCGGCGCTGGGGCTCAGTTGCTGGGATCAGGAGGGAGTCTGTGCAGCGTGCTGTGACTCTGGAGCAGCAGGATCAATAGCATCTCTCTCCCAGCTGGGGGAATGGAAGAACAGACTCTCACTGGTGCTTTGTACACACACACACACACACACACACTCATAAACTCACACACACACACACACTCACTCGCTCTCACACACACACACTTACACACACACTCACCCACTCACTCACTCACACACACACTCACCCACTCACTCACTCACTCACACACTCACTCACTCACACACACACACACACACACACACACTCACTCACTCACTCACTCAACCACACACTTTCACACACACGCACTCACACACACACACACACTCACTCATACACACGCACACACACACTCACACGCACACACACATGCACACACGCACACACACGCATACACACACACTCACGCACACAGTAACAGTAATAAAACGGAGAGCAGGAGCAGCTCTCTGGAGAAGAGACTCCAGTGCGGGGCTGGTCTAACACCGCCGCAACCTTGCTCGACCCCCCGCGGCTCCGTCCGCTTCCCCTCAGGTTAAACGCCTCTTTTCCTTTCGCCCATTATCGCCCTTTTTCCTTCTGCTGATGCTCACCCCTGCTCAGGCCCTGTCTCGCACCGAGCTGTGTGGTGTTTACCCTCCTCTCCCCCACCCGCCTGCCTGCCTTCCCCGCTCCCGCCTGCCCCCCCCCGGGGGGACTCCACTGATCTCACCCGTGACATCGGAGCGGTTTCGGTGCTGACGCGGGAATAACGCGCGGGGGGGGGGGGGGGGGCGGTGATGTAAACCATGAGAAACCCTTCGGAGAGCGCGTGTGCGCACCCATCAATTAACATTCCATCTCCTGTCACTCTCTCTCTCTCTCTCTCTCTCTCCCTCCCCCTTTTCTGGGCCTTTCTCGGCTGTTTGCCGTGACCTTCCCTTTACTGTCCGTCTTTAACCCCCCCCCCCCCCCCCACCCTTTCATCTGGACTGTTAGGTAGGCGGGAGCGGGTGGGGGGGGTGGGGGGGGTGCGTGTGGCGGGAGAACGCCGGCCGCAGGGAAGTGACCCAGACGGGACGGGGCGAGCCCACAGGCCCCAGGGGGTTTGCTTTCGGCTCAGGGTTCTGGGCGCGGGGGAGAACTGAAGGCCACGGGGGTCTCCGTTTTGTTTACATTTTTTAAACACACCCGAATAAAAGACGCTCGTGCGTGGGCAATATCATCCCTTCTTTCTTCTCCTGGTCAGTATCGGGGGGTTTCCTTGTCTTTCGAACAGCGTTACGCTGTTTTGTTGGCTGTAGCCCAGCTGACGGAGTGTCACTTCTCTTGCCATCGATGTGTACTTCAGTGTGTCCCGAGATCCAGGCAAGAATGTTCATTCTGATGTTTGGTTGAAGGTTTTTTTTTAAGGTGGCGTTTACCTGAAGGCACAGTGCTTACCTCCCGAAGTTCGCCTGAAGCTGGCATTCTTCCTGGCCACCCGCGTGAGAGTTTTCAGGACCCGCGTTATCACCGGCCACCCTTCCTTTGCGTTCTCGGGTTACCTGTTTTTCGTTTGCGTGGTAATTCAGTTCTCGCCCCTTAGATCGGACGGATCCATAAACGAAACGCCGCCGCAGTCTCGGGCGCGCTTCAGGAGCTCGGTCCTGCCCCGTGTTTTGGGATTTGTCGCTCCTCCGCGGATCTGAGTTACACCTCCGGAACGCGCGCACGCGGGGCGTAATTGGTAATGCTTTTTTGTCCCGTTTTAGATCACTTTTATGGTTTGAGCGGGACGGTGCTCCGCTGTCCCGCTGTGCGGCGCGATCGGTCGCACTACGCCGACAATTATTTTGGCTGGATTCTGACTGGCTGTTTTATTTCGTAGGTTTTTTATTTCCCTGGCTTAAATGGTAATGTTCTTTTGCCCTTTGGGGGGGGGGGGGGGCAAGGCTCTATCTCTCCCCTTTGAGGTTGGTCTGGTTTTTTTTTTTTTTTTTTTTTGCACCCCTATCTGCTGACGGAGAGAACTCAGGCTCCCCCTTGCCTGTCTTTCCCACACTGTAATAGGATTGCTCTTTCCAGCAGCGCTAACAGTTTCCACGGTAACAGAGACGATGGAGGATGTACTGTGGACCGCATTGGTTTAGACGTTTTTATCGCCCCGGCGTTTTTTTTTTTGGGGGGCCGTTTCTGATTACGGTGCACGTTATCGTCTCGAGGTTTTGCTAACAAAATCGTCTAAAAAAATAAATAAATAAAACCCCTCACAGAAACGACGCAAAGCTGTCATTCCGCCTCTCTTCATTTTAATAGCCTAAACGTGCGCGTTTCCCCCCCCCCCCCGCTATATCTCTCGTTAGGGCGCTTCCCAGCCTCCGCTGCGCCCAGATCGCTTAATTATCTCCGAAATGAGCGGTCCTGATGACTCGTTATGAAACGCGGCGCTGATTGCTCCGCTCGACCAATGAGGCGATGAATACGCGCCGCGGCGACTCTTCGCCGTTTTATTGACGGCTCCGCCTCGTCCTCCCGCGCGTCGGAGAACGTTCCGCGAGGCGCTGCGGATGTCCTCCTGCCCCCCATCCCACCCCGCCTATTTTTTCGACATGCCGTCGCCGTCATAGAAACGGCCGCAAACGACAAGCTTAAATAGCAGAAAAGTATGCTGGGACGGTTATGGGGGAAGTGTTTGGGGGGGGGGGGCGGAGCACTAGTGCAGCGCCGGTTTTTTGCATCCTTAATGAAGAACTCTGTGATTGGGGGTCCGGGGGGGGGGAAGGGGGGCGTGGCCGCGGCTCGTAAACGGTCGGCGCGGTTGCGGTGCAGCATGGAGGGGGTGGGGGGGGGTGGGGGGGGGGCACCGGATCCGGGGCGGGACACGTGCGCGAGGACGCGGCGCTGCAGCCAATCGCAGCCCCCCGTCATTGGATGGCGAAGATGAAAGCCGCTGGCTTTATTAAAGCGAGACCGGGCGCCGTGGCAACTTCTGAGGCCGTTTGATGGCAGCTCAGTGCACCCGGTGGGCCGGGGGCGCTGGGTATTTCTGGAGAGTATAATGTCATAGAGTCTCTCTAAAAACTGGGGGGCGGGGAGGGGGGGGGGGAAAGAAATAGTGTAACCTTAACCCGGTGCACTACCTGCCTATCTCCAAATGGGGTGGGGGGAGGGTGGGGGAATCACAGGGCGGGAGCTTTTTTTAGCCTGACCCCGGTGTCTGCGTGTGTGTATTGGGGGGGGGGGGGGTCCGGGAGGGGGCGGGCAGGGGGACAGGTGCACACCCATCATGGTAGCACACAGGAGGGAGCAGGGAAGATAATGCTGGCCAATCTGGCGGTCAAGACCCGGGCTGCTATATTTAGAGGGAGATGGCGTAGAAGGCTCCAGTAAGGAGAGGATTGAGAGCTCTTTTTTTTTTTTTTTTTTGGGCCCCTGTTAGGGGGGCACGGATTTTTAACCGTGGGCAGGGGGGACGCTCCCCGGTTCTCCTTAGCCAGTCCCAAGTTAAAAAGGGGGACACTTTTTTTGTTGTTTTTTTCGGAACACGGTTCGTGAGTTGTGATTGTGCAGACGTGTGCCAGAGGAAAAGGAGTCTTAGGCTGCAGCTGAACAGGCAGACCGCAGGGTCCCTCCATGCACAGAGCTGCAACAGGGGAGATCCATACAGGAGAGATCCAAACAGGGGAGATCCAGAGAGGAGATCCTAACTGGGGAGATCCAGAGAGGAGATCCTAACTGGGGAGCAGGAGAGATCCTAAGTGGAGGTCCAAATAGGGGAGATCCGAAGAGAAGATCCAAACGGGATATCCAGACAGGAGGTCCAAACAGAGGGGCTCCAGAGAAGAGATCCAAGTAGGGGAGGTCCTAAGAGAACATCCTAACAGGGGAGCAGGGGAGATCCAGAAAGGAGACTTTCCACCCCCCTTTCTGTGTTTCTTCTCTTTCATTTTGTTCAGACACGGGAAATCAGAGCAGAGGGGGCTGCAGATGGAGATGGGGTCACAGTTCAGAAAGTGCCCCTGTGGGGAATTGAACCCCCGGCTGTACAGGGCGGGGGGGGGGGGGGGGGGGTTCATATATGGCTTGAGAATCTGGTGCCCTATGAATTTCACCACACGGTCTCCCCCCGGGTGGGGGGGTGGGGGGTGGGGCATTTTGCCTGTGAGGTTAATATGTGGGAATTTGCTCCACGTGTCTTTTATGTACTGAGAAGAGAGAGAGAGAGAGGGAGAGAAGGACGGAGAGTGGAGGAGTACAAGCTAACAAACATCGCCGGGTCGTCCAGCCGTAACAGCTGTGTGTTTTTTCTCTAACGCGGCGGCTCTTTGTAGTCCGGCGCCGCGAGGCGCCCGCCGCGCTCGTCCCCTGTTGGCGGGTGCGGGGAACAGCTGCGGATGCTGGGGCGCGCACCACATCGTGCCGACAGCAAACAAAAACCAAACAAACAGAGTTCCGGGAGAGCGTCCCCCCCCCCCCCCCCAATCCCCCCCCTGCCCCCCTGTCCCCTGGCTCCAGCCGCAGGAGGCTGCTGCTGGTCCATCTGTTTCTCTCGCATCGCGTCTCTGGAGGGAGAGCTGTCGCTGATTAGCATGTAGCCACCACCTGCGCAGAGCTGCGCCACAGACACCCACAGTAACCGTGGGGTTTGTAGTTTTTTTCCGTGGGGTTTGTAGTTCTCTTGCGGTCTTCGGAGCTTTAAGGACTTAACCCCCTTCTTCCCATCAACCCCTTCTCCCCATCACCCGCCCACCCCCAAATGTGCACCCCCATGTTCAAATGTGTTTCCCCCCCCCCAATCCCCAGGCACAGGATCTTTTGGGGAGGTGGTGGGTGGGGACGGGGGGGGGGTGAGCGAAGCAAGCATTTCACTGATTGCTCTAACACATTGGTCATGCAGTAATGAAATAATATGACGGGGTCCAATTTCAGGCGCCGTAAAAACTGCCCGTTTCAATTTCAGCGGGAAAGGGCCATCATTTTTACAGCTTCTTTTGGAAGTGATCTAGCGCACATGCTCGGTGTAGAAGAGTGCGGCCGCCTAATTTAAATTCCGCCGCGTGAAAAGTTTGCCGATTAGAGGCGAGCTAACATCGTGCCGTGCGGATGAATTACAAGTAAACAGAGAAACGGAACGGGTACATTTCAGCTGCTTGAAATGCATGTTTATTTACGGGCAGGGCTGTGTACTTTTGACTGTGATTTCAACATTGCGTTATTGAAAAAAATACATTTGATCGTTATTTAACATGTTTTTTTTCTAAAAAGCAATCATTTTAAAGTGAGGAAAACATGGCAGCAGTTGTGCGGCTGGGGAAAAATGTAACGCTTATCGCAGAAAATGCTTTCTCTCGGTGTAATTCCTACGCTGAAAAGATTCCTGGGGGAATCCTCAAGAACAGTTGAGCCGCGGTGCGGATCCAAATCTCGATATTGAAATGAGCGTAGTCTCCCCCCCCCCCCGCGGTTTAATTTAACAATCCATTTAGAGAAGTGCTGAGCCGAACCTCTAATGGCGACAATCAGATAATTTCCTTTTATGAGAGAGTCACTCTGGAGGGGCGAAGGAGACTCCCCGTCCGCAGACCGTCTCAGACACGGCAAATGAGAAACGCGAAAAAAAAAGAAAAAAAAAGGTTTGTGCTCATTGAAAAAAAACGTAATTTAATTGCAAAATAATTTGTGATTTCCCACTTAATAATTGTGATTATATGTGTATATGTATGTGTCCCCATCGTCTGCTACAGAGTCTAATCTTCTGAATCTGCATCTGCGTGATAAACCCTGTGGCCATAGTTCACAGGGTCTTGGCGTATGTTTTATGTATGTTGCGTTGCGTTTATTGTTGCCAGGAATCGAAACGCGGTATGGGCCCGGGATCAAATTAACATCTTGACCTTTTTCCTCACTCATAAATTTCCTAACCTGCTTCTCCTGGAGTCAGCTTTTTTTTTCTTTTCTTTTTTTTTTTTTTTTGCAGAATACTTGGCTGACTGGTCTTCTGGGACCCCTCCATTAGCCACATTAGTTTGGTAATTTGAGATTACGCGGTGGGGGCCAAAGTTTTGATTTAATCTGGCCCGCGTTTCCCCCTGCCATGGAGCCAGGAGCCAAGGTCAGAGCTGGTGAGGGCCGGAGAAAGGAGGTAGCCGGGGGGGGGGCGGAGGGGTGGGGGGGCAGGAGGTGGGGGGTGGGGGGGCGAGGGGTGCGCGGTACAGGAGGGAGATTTGGGGAAGAGATTGTGTGATACAGGGGGGAGATTTGGGGAAGAGATTGTGTGATACAGGGGGGAGATTTGGGGGAAGAGATTGTGTCATACAGGAGGGAGATTTGGGGAAGAGATTGAATGGTACAGAAAGAGCCATCAGCAGAGATAGCGGGAACAGGACAGGACGGAGGAGATGTGGGCAGGAGGGAGACAGACAGAGAGAGAGAGAGAGAGAGAAAGAGAGAAGAACAGAGGCGGGACAGGGAGGAAGAGAGTGTTTTATGGGGGCTGTTAGCTCGGTACCAGATGATGGATTGAAAATTGGAGCATTCAGTGGGGGCCCGGGAGAGCAGCGAAGATCTGAAGCAATTTTTTTTTTAAACAGAACCGCTCCGTCCTGTTACCGCAGGGCGAGGAGGAAGACGAGGATGAGGAGGGAGGCGGTCTCGCGGGGGGGGGGGGGGGGGGGAGCCGTTCGATCAAACGGCAAAATGGTTCCCACATTGCCTTCCCCGGCTCTTCGCCCCCCTGTTTTGTAAAGCGCGGTGCTAACTCAATTGATGGGGTAAATTATATGGTCTTTAATTGCTAACAGAGGCACGGGTAGAGAAGTACAAGCGCACACATAATTTAGTTTGTCTCAGTGTCAGAAGAGTAGGAGCGGGGGGGGCGGGGGGGGGGGAGATAAAAGCTTTCGGTACGAGGCTTTGACAGATTTGTTTGGGCATGATTTACGACTCTGCGACGCGCAGGGAGGCATATTC